>CM061531.1:47378916-47542080 GCA_030545055.2 Neoaliturus tenellus | reverse complement strand
TATATCCATCCAGTTTCACGCAAGTTATGATTTGGGCAAAGTTAGCGGTTGTGTATAAAAAGCTATAAAATACTCTAAATGAATAAACAGGCATCTGAAGTTAACTTTATGGCTAGGTCTTAATTTATTTTGGATTTTTTTTTAGGTGACAAAATAATCATATGATATTTTATCTTTTACGTGGGTGTTTTCTGAAAACTAGGCTGTTCAAATTAGTTCTAAATTTTAAAACAAACTCATTAAATGTTTCTTCACGAACATACAGCACTTGTCGAAGGAAATGTACAAACGAAAACTCCTTTTGAGTACGATATTTTTAGGAAGTCAAAAACAGCAGTAACAGAAACGAAGCTTGCGGCATTGCTCCTTTGAAGAACGGGTCTTTGTTTGGAAACTCTTCAAGCTTTTCACAAGGGGTTCTCACACTTAATTTGCCTTTGTTTACAGGACTGGAGATTCTCCTAAACCTAAAAAGAAAATTGCCCGACCGGCTGTGTTTTAAGAAGGGTGTAGAAGTGTCTTTACAATTTGGACGAAGTATAATATTGAACATAGACTAATGCGATCTTTCAGCACATGTCAATACTTTTAGGCGATGTTTGGGCCGTTACACTCAAGTGTTCTCCAAAAGTTCATTTGCACGAAATGAACGAGAGTGCTTCAAGAGGAGCACTCGGAAATTTTATGCATACGTTGCCTTTTGATTCATTGAAACACTTATTGATTCTCATCACAATAGGTTATTTTTGTTATTGTATTATTTCAAGAACTATACATAAGTAAGGATAGTATTAAATGTAGTACTGTACATGTTTACCTGAAAAGGTTTATTTCACCTGTGCACACTGCTCTCTTCAGCTGAAATATTATACATTCAAGGGCGATTTCCCCCACCCATTGCTGTTGGTTGATAGTGTGCAAAAAATGCTATCAGAACCCAAAGCTCAACTGTTAAATGGAAATAGCTATTTTTGTATTAAGAGCGTAAATTATATTACGCTTGTTGGAGCTGAGTGCGGCCAAACATTCGAGAGCGGCAATGACAATTTCTCGTAATACACACAAGATTTTTCC
This sequence comes from Neoaliturus tenellus, assembly GCA_030545055.2. Lineage (NCBI taxonomy): Eukaryota > Metazoa > Arthropoda > Insecta > Hemiptera > Cicadellidae > Neoaliturus > Neoaliturus tenellus. Next base: position 47,541,006 of record CM061531.1, on the reverse strand, counting down.
TACCAACATAATTGCAACAGATTAAATGTTTTATTGTATATAAAATGTCATTTAGGTTATTTTTTATATTTTTTTCTGTTGGAACTAACGATTAACTATCAAACATAACCTCAAACTAAAAAAGAAGCAATTACTAGACGACAACAATGACCAACAGCTGGTTTGTAATAACAGCTGACTTTAAATTGCTGCTTGATTTAGCGTCCGATAAAGAACATTGTCCGGAAATGCAGTGTTTTGCGTAGGGTTTACAGATGTGGCAATGTGATTATTTCCATGCAGTGGTAGGAAAAGGATTTTTCCATTGTACACTACTTTCACTAATTTGGTGTTAGCTATGTAAAAATGAAATGGAAAATTCTAAAGTAAAACAAAAGTTGTTAAAAAAGTATCAAAGATATATTTTAATAAATCTTTGTTCTTGACTTAATGAAGCAAATATTAAATTCAAACGCCTGTAAAATATAAAAGCCAAAGTGACGTATTTCTGTTAGACACCATTGTTAGTGTTGCTTGACCCGATGACAAGACTCGGTGCGAAGCATTATTTTAGCAGAGGAAGCGATTTTCAATCGATCTCAGGTGCAGTATCGAAGCCATTAGGGCTAAAGTCACGTCTCCTGGGGATTCCTCAACACTTTCAATGATGGCCGGGTATATACGAGAAAATGATATGTTGCTACCAACACTAAATAACGACGACTTTACAGAGGGTCTAAATCAAGATGTTAAATTAATAATGATTTTTAATACAGTGTGAAAACCCCGAAATCAGGTCATATACGGACTTTATTTTAATAATCTGAAATGAAAGCCGAACAAAACGAAGGTCAACTAAGTAGGCCTCCCGAGAGTATATCCCAGGATTATATCCCAGCCCTCTGATTGGTCGCACGTGACCGATGACGTCATCCCGCCTTCTGGTCGAGAGCAAGTCACGTGACCGATGACGTCATCAGGCCACGCCCCCAAGATGGCGGCCTTCTAGACCACGCCCCCGGCGGCGGGAAATTACCTCACTTTTACCACGTGTTTGACCACGTGATCCAAGATGGCTTCCTAACCTCACTTTTGCCATGTGTTTGACCACGTCTGTAACTACGTGAGGAATAAAATTTTCACTGTGGACCGCCGGGGTTTGAACCCGGGCCGCCAAGTTGGTGCGCCGCAACGCTGACCACTAGGCTACCACACTGTTGTGCTGAGAGCTTTGTATTGTGTCTGATGGCACAGTAGTTTGACGATTTACACAGAACGTATGGTATTTGACTATAAGAGTGTATTACTATCATTGGAGCTTTTAGTTTTATAATTCTCCACCAGAAGCACTTGTAATTTTATGATTACACCACTTTTGAGTTTTCTTGTAATGATTCCCCACCAGAGTGTACCATGAGAAATTTTCATGTTGTAGTTTTATAATTCTCCACCAGATTGTAGCACAGATGGCCTAGTATTGAGAACCCAGTGATCAATAGAGGTTTTCACCTTGAGTGGTAGCTGGATGTTGCTTAGAACAAAAGTAGACAAGGGTAAATGAGAACATATTTTGTGATTAACATAGATGATTTATTAAAATCTATTTAAAAATACAAACATTAGGTGCGGAGCCTGAGGGGCTTTCGGTTACATGCATCTTGTATCCTTCATTGACCATTATTTCCAGATCGCTGTCTTCTAAGGCCTCGTTGTACTTGTTCGGCAGGAACACCGATGTCTTCATGTCGTTATCCTGGATCTCCAAGACGACAGCCATCCTCCCGAAGCGTGTAGTGACTCGTCGGGCTCCGACGATCAAAACCTCCGGGCGTCCAACGAGGTCTTTAAGTTGAATCGTCTCCTGGCTTTTGCTGAGAGCGACTAGCTTTGCGTCGAGCGACATCTATAAAACACAACATTATTAAAAACGGTTAAACACACACACCACACACACACAGAGAGAGAGAGAGAGAGAGAGAGAGAGAGAGAGAGAGAGAGAGAGAGAGAGAGAGAGAGAGAGAGAGAGAGAGAAATTATAACCTACCATTAGATTTTAAAGATGTTTACTTTTGAAATTTTTCTAATGCAGATATTTCAGTAACTCGCATTATGTAAATAAAAATTAAACTAGCAATAAATATGGCTAGTACGAAAAGTCTATCAGACAATGAAATTATCGAGCAAAAGGCCATGTTTGTCACATCTGTCTGTTACGTAATATAGCTCTTGCATCATAGCACTAACTAAAACTCTTATGTACTCACGGTTATATGTAGGTGTCTAGTAGCGGTGACTCGTCAGGAGTAGAGCTGAGAGCAGACTGATTCCATGCTGTGCAGCAGGGCTTTTATACCGGCGGTCAGGCTCCCCACCACAATTGCTTCTGGTTACGTAATTTAGCTAAATGTTTACTACATGTTTTTGATTGATTACTACTTAAAAAAATAATCGTAATCTGCCTAGCGCAGTTTCCCTACACACAGGACATCTATGGATGCGGAAAGCACACATGGGACAAAAGACATGACCGCAAGAGCGCAAAACAATCGTCGGTCGACGGTCCAGACAAACCCTGCATACATTTGTTTCCGTTTCAGGTTGTTCGGCTCGCATTTGCGTGGGAAGCGGGTTAAATGGAATCACCCCGTGGCTTTCAGCCAGACGAGCCATTCTTTCGCTACAAGCACCGAGGGGCCTACTTATACGATTATACAGATCCCGCCATATTGTCGGGGCTAGGGCGAGACGCTGTTCATCATTTGTTTCTACAAAAAAGTAATTTAGCATTCCCAATGTCCCTGCTAATTCTAACATCCACTCCAAGAGAATGTCGATGACCTCCGATGATTGCCACTGAGGGAACAAAGCAGCTTCACTCTGAAAAGTAAAAAATAGTATCAGTTTGTGAGTTAAAAAAGACACACACACACACACACACACACACACACATAATTATTTAACAATATACTTACTTGTATCAAACTGTCAACACGTATACATTCAGCGTGTAGTAGGACTGCGAGAATGCTGCCACCCATGGTGTTGTCAATGGTACTCAAACAAAGACGACAGGCTCCAGTCAGACGTTGTCTGTTTTGACATTCAACCCTTTCAGACTGTCTTTGAATATTATTTTCATGCTGTAAAACATAAAATAGTAATGTTAATGAAACAATAAATAACAATTAAACATAGTTTTACACATGCGGATTATTGTAACCCACCGGTGAGGAAAATTGAAATAGTCTTCGGCGTGGTGGAAACTCCTCAGAAACGTGATGGGTTGGATTTCTGCCAGGAGAATGGAGAAGCCTTTGTTGAGATTGATTGTTTGACTCGTTAAAAGTTACCCCTCTTGCCTGTAATATAATAATTTTAAATTACTATATGAAAAGTTAATTTGTATATAATATAAAATATTTAGTTTTACTTATACTTACTATAGGTTCGTTTAATCTTTGTCGACGAGGAAGAAACTGGAATGGATCCGGCGATGGTTGACTCTGTCTGTGGTGTGGTGATGCAGAACCAGTTGAATGTTCCATTAATTCCTGATGGTCCGGAGTTCTCAACTGTAATAATATTGATAAACTGTAAACAAACTGTTAAATATGGATAAAATTACCAAAAGCAGTGGTCATTTAACAAATTACTTACATTATTTGTTCGAATGTTTTGCATGATGGATCCCCCGTGTCTTGTTTCTGTGGATAGTTCTGATAGTGGAGGGCGAGGGGTGACAGGGCGAACAGGGCGATTAGCACCAGGTGTTCTCCTTAATTGGTCATCAAGCTCTTCTCTGCTGGAACCGTAGACCCTTGGAAGATTAAGACGGTTTCTTCGCGGGGTTGATGTTTGAAGCCCTTCAGCCCTTTCAACAGCCGTCAAAAGCTCCTCGTCCGACGAGAACATTCTGTAAATCTATAAGGAAATAATTATTGCATTGTAAACACACACACACACACACACACACACACACACACACACACACACACACACACACACACACACACACACACACACACACACAGTTGATCTACTTACATTTCTATCTGGAGGCGTGCATGAAACACGAGCGATGATTGCTAGGAGAATTACTAGCTTCATGACTGATAGTGGATGCACAGAGCTCGTATTTATATAACAGTTTTACACACATTATCGCCGACCCTACTGACCCAAGTTTCCAAAGCATTGTACAAATCTTAGTTGGTTTGTTAATCGTATAGTCATAACCTCTGGGGTGACAGTTGCATTTAAAGGCAGATTACTTGGAAGTGGTAAAGAAAAATTGACCCAAGTTTCCACACCACAGTAGACCATATAGGTCAGGCTGTACGGGTCTCGGCGCGTTCTTTTTGTTAACCCAGAGCATCACCAGGAGTCCTAGCCTCTGGGGTAAGGGGCCCCAACAACGCCCACTTACGGTGGTAGCCAAACCAAAAATCCAAATTGCTACCTCCCTTTTACACAATGGAGTTTTTAAGACCTCCGTAGGCCGGGTCAGACTCCCAGTCACCCGCGGAAGTATGCTACTTAAATCTATTTAACGACCACTGATGATCCGTTCAAGTTGTCACGGGTGAGCCCTCAACCGAATGCCGAGCACACCCGCCCCTTTACTAAACACCCTCAGTGGTATACTATGTACATTGATTTACAACCTTCCACCAGTCCGTTCAAGCCATCACGGGTGAGCCCTCAACCGAATGCCGAGCACCCCCGCCCCTTTACTAAACACCAGTGGTGAGGTATACTACTTACAACTATTTACAAATCTCCACAGGTCCGTTCAAGCCATCACGGGTGAGCCCTCAACCGAATGCCGAGCACCCCCGCCCCTTTACTAACCACCGGTGGAGATTTATTCATTTTCCATATACTTGTGATCGGTTAGGAATTTGCCGCTAACATTTTGATACAAAGCGATATTGTCCCAGTCAACCTTATCAGAAAAGTCATGAATAAATTGTTCTGATAGAAACTGATATCTGCTGAGAACTTCCCAGGCTGCACTGTCAAAGCTGAGTGCCATTTCTCTAAGGAAAATTTCGGAAAATAATTTCTTACGTAATATTTTTGCCCAAGTGACTTTGTGGAAATATGTTCTCAGCATATCAAGAGAGAAATCATAATACTCGGAAAGCAAATTCCAATCTAAAAACCGATCAAATTTCATAATAAAACTGTCTGTCATTACACCGATCGGAGCTTTCGGCTCCTTTGAAAGTAACTGCCACGCAGACTCCATTGTGAATGAACAAAATTAATCAATACTTCTGGTTTTATAGATGCTGTTGAAAGGACACGGCACTTTGTAGTGCACACTTTGTGTCACAATTCCTGTGTTTAGGTATTAGACAGTGCACTTCACACGATTCACTACGATCCCAAGTTATTTCCCTGACATCGTGGTGAAACTCGCGTAAAAACTCGCACTTTTCAAGACCGTTGGTGTAGATCGTTTCAAAAGGTCTACACAAATCACGAATAATTTGTTCGTCATACGGGACACCAGGGTCATCCCATCTCATGTGATGGAAATGACGAGAAAGCCAACGAGCGGTTCGTTGCATTTTTGAATTTAAATTATGAAAATAATACGGAGTCTGGAATATTATCTGACTCTGTATATATTTTCCGACAATAGACAGTTCTTTAATAATAAAACGATTTTCATTATCTTTGAAACCATGAAACTCAACTACCGCCTCCATTTTTTGACCTTTGCACCTCGTCCAGTAAACGGTCGGCAATGAGACTGGGCAGACTTTCAGGTTTCAACACGTCCTCCGAACCTGTAATAATGTCATGAATGTACTGTTGAATAAAAAGTTCGCTGTAAAATAACTCGTTAATGGCCCTGTGCACGATAGGAAGGTAACTCAAAAACTGAACCCACTCACTTTGATCAAGGGTTAAAGTATGCTCCCCATCATAGAGGAATACACAAGATTTGCCAAAAATATTTTTCACTTTAATATCCTCCCCTCCATCGAGATTCACATAAAACTTGGTTTTATCTTCCAATGCATTTGTAATTTCATTGAATCGTGGTAAAAACTGATTGAATGCATCTAGAGACCAAAATGTAGACCCTTTACGCCCTTTAAATAAAATACCTAAACTTGTTCCCCTATTTTTAAAAATACCAATAATCACGCATTTGGTCAGTTCAGTGTTTAAAAAGTGAACAGTTTTCAAAAAAATACCATTTAAAATATCAATTGGTTCCTTACGCCGAGGAAAACGAATTAGGTCTGTGTCCATACTTACCTCAGCTGCCAAAGTTTCACCACGCACCTCTTCACTGGTCGACTCCATGGCTACAACTGAACTATTTACACAATTACACATAATTACACTCACTGCTCCTCCCCTTCATCACACAAATATTCCCCCTCCCCTTCGGAATATACTTTAACTCGTTCTGTGTCTGGTAGTAATGGGATGACATTAAAATCTTCTTCTTCTTCATCAACATCATCCCCATTTATGTAAAAATCCTTTAGCGATACGTAGTCATTGTTAGCCTCATTGTATTCTCCATTAATGTAAAAGTCAAATGCAATCCATTCGTTTTTATCGAAAAAATCCACCTTTTCAAGGTCACTGGATATGCCAGTTTGTTCTAAATCACCGACTGTAAGAGGTTCTACCAGAATTGTGTCAAAATTTCCATTTGATTCCACATCTAAAACTAACGGTGTTCCATCATATTCAATTCGCCCGACAACTGAATTATCTCTTACAAGTGTTAAAAATACACAAGCTACTCTGTTGTCAGAGGAGACAGAAGAGACAACCTTACCGTACGGATCCATGTTGTAGTCTGAGTAATTTTACTCGAGGTGTTTCTTTTTACCACGACCCCCCACCATAGAATATTTTACATAACTTTTTTTACTGTTCCTGTGAGTAAAGTGTATATTAGATGTGAGTCATGTAAGATTAGACAGTAAGCTGTGGTTTTATCTTTAAAATTTTCTTTAGCTTCAAATTCCAGTCTCACATCAACAGGTCCAGACTTGATTGTATCATTTTGTTTTGAACAATCAATCACGTACAGAGGAGTTTTATCCTTAAATGTTGTTAAATCGACACAAGGATATGTATCGCTACCATAGTAAGATTTTTGAAATCTCGAAAACATCTCGTAAAATAATGCCATGTCACCATGGATATTGTCATAAGGATAGTATTGTGAGTTTAAGTATAGTTTCACATTGGTCAAGTCACAGTGATCAAAAACTGACATATCTTTTTTCATCTGATTTTTTCTATCTGTTTGAAACGCTAGTACAACATAGCGTGGTTTTTCAATTTGTGACGTAGATTTGACAGTCCAAGACTGACGAGTGTTTTGCGGGAGGATGGGGAATTCATGGAGTTCCCAAGATCGAAATGGTAAATGAACAGGTGTGTCTTTTTCAATCATTCGCAAAAGTTTTAAACGAAAAGTATCTACAACCGATACGTGAGGCATCCGCCAGTATAAACTTGTTATTTCTATTTCACAAGATGTTGCGTCAGCAGAAATGATAGCGTTAAGGTCAGAGGCTGACCTCAACAAGATAAGTTCTTGCTTGACGTTCACTAAAATTCTTTTGTAATCTTCGGCAAAACCAAGTAGCATTCGTAGTGGTATTGAAAAATTAAATTGATCAGTTTGCGACGTTTGCCCAGCACCTAACCAACAGGCGTTTTTTAAAATGTCCTTTTCAACTTCACGAGTTGACAGTAGGCCCTTGATTGTAGTCGTTATACCTGGATTTTTTGTATGATCCACCTCAATGCCCCCAATTTCGTATCTAATATCATCAAAAAGATAAGCTATAGCATTGTTAACAAGTGATGCAGTAGTGGCAACATTGTCTCCTTTCTTCGCAGTAATTTTACCCACAATATATATTGTACTCTCGAATGGAGCAGTAATAATATCTTGTTGACTGACGGATATCCTAATTTCATCATTATTTTTAAACGTACATGATGCATATGGTTTATATGTGTGGTATTCATACCCTATCACTGTATTTTCATACTCGGCTGTTCTTTCTATGGCGAACATTTTCCACTTTAAACCCTAGAGCCTCTAAAAATTTAATATTGAACGATGTTAATCGTTCAGTTTCCTTTCGCACAATGAGTGGTGTTGAATCTGTCACGGGCCTAAATACTAAACCCATTCTACCGTTTTCGTAGATGTAATCTTAGTGATATTATCTCGTCCCTAAAATTTACAAAATTTCCGTCCTGATCTTTAAGCTGAATTGAAATGTTACTTATCCGCTGGACGTTCACCGGCAAATAAATGATTGGATTTGGTATGACTAGGATTTTATACCCTGGCTCGACAGTGGGATAAAACTCGTGGATTGTATGACCCTCAACGCCATTCTGAAACGAACCCCGCACAATATTACATTCAACCCTGATTGTATTTACCTTTATAATGTTGACGGTGTTTGTCGATACATGTTGCTTATTCTTAGGGTACAATTTTTGTTCAAACCCCAAAAGTGAGGCTATCGTATTGTCTTTCTCAAAGTGTACATCTTCCACACACTTCATCTCTGCCTTTAATGTATTATTATTAGCATGTAATCTAATATGTACATGTTTTTTAATTTCCTCTTCTAAATTTTCAATTTCATAAGACCCTTCTGGGATGGTTATTTCTTTATCGCCGTAGTAAAATTTATCATTTACACCTTTTTCTATGTTAGGAATCGAATTATATGTAGACAGGTCTACCAGCCCTATCTCCCAACTGCCTACGCTCACATCAACAGGAGGGAAAATTTCACAACTAATGGTGGAACCGCTACCGCTAAGGCAAAACATTGGTTAGAAACTTTAAACACAAATGTCCGCAAATAACTGAGTTAAATTTTTGCTGTCGATCGTAATTATACCTAATTTCAGCTGAGGGTCCGAAATATTTAAGTATTTCCACAGGAGGACGAAGGTTACCAAAACTATCAAAATAAAAAACTCGATTGCCTCGTTTTTTATAACACACCCAATGTGTACCAGTCCCGTTGATAGAATCTAAATTCACTATAGCTGTCTCATAATTTCTCGGACGAACGGGTAGAGTATCTCTCATGAAAACACCTCTAAAGTTTGGAACGTTTAATTTGTTTACATAGTACTCGAGCTCGTGGTTAGTAAGAGACTTTAACGGGATGAACGTTTTTTTTTACCTCCGCCTCTTTTCTTTTTACCAGCTCCCCTCTTTGGATATGGTCTTAGGTACAATCCCTTGCCTTTCTTTGCAGGCTTCTTTACACAGCGTCGTCGTTTCCTGCTAGTCCCACCACCAAACTTTGTTTTGGCCTTCATCGCTGTTGTCACGGTCCAAGCAGCCGCTTTTTCAGCTAAACTGGCGTCCCTTGCCTTAAATCTATGCCACGCTCGTTCTGCAAGCTCTCTATCAGCTTGTTGTCTCCTTTCCGCGTCGGAAAATTTCGAATAGGCAATGTCGTGAATTTTACACGCTTCGTCTAAAGGATTTACTCCGCGATCACCTCTAGCTAATCTCTTTTTTAATTTAGTTCCGGGTCCACAAAAATTATAACCCGGAATATGAAGTTCAATGGGTAGCAAATCTATTGCTTTGTTGACGGCAGAACTTAAAATACCTCCTCCTGTGATGAGAGCTAGCTTTCGACTGTTTGATGTTTCCTTAACCCCTGCCATTTTATTACTAAGTAATTAACCACAATGCATTATCGCTAAATAGATCTTCCCATGATGATTCTAACACCTTTTGCTTCCACACATCAGCCGGTACAATGGAAGATCTACCTTTGTGCATGCCTTTATATACAACATAGGCTAAATCACCCAATGCCGATTTTAGATATTGTTTGTTAACAGCGTCATCTAATTCAATTGGTTTTGCGAGATTCGCTATTCTTTTATTGCTAGCACTAAAAGTATATCCCCTTCTTACTAGCGTATTGTCTGTTAAATATTTCAAAGTAACCGCATCACCTCCAGCCATTGGGGGACCAACATCCTGAATTGTAAACTGATGAAATGAATAACTTTTCAAAGGGTCTATTTTAATGGGTATTCGTGAATGTAGATACTTTTTAATTACAACATCATTACTGTCTACTGGATCGATAGCGTTAGTGATTCTTTTACCATTAACATTGAATACGTTTTCATCATTTAATTTCAAACAAGGACTTGTATGTGTCTGCAAAGTTTTTAAGTTTACTCCATCATTTTCATGAAGCGGATCTGCTATGTTAGTTAGTCTTTTATTGTCTATGTCATACTCACTTTTATTATTTAATTTCAAACAAGGACTTGTATGTGTCTGCAGTGTTTTTAAATTCACTCCATCGTTTTCATCAAGCGGATCTGCTACGTTAGTTAGTCTTTTGTTGTCTATGTCATACCCACTTTTATCTTCTGTCATTTTAAACCCCTCGCCCTTTGGACCTCTAAGTCTTTCCGTAGACGTATGACGCCCGAATTTATCAATGCTCATACCTGTATAGGTATAGCGACCAAACTTGTCCACGTTCATTTTAACAATGATTTAAATCTGTTGTTACCAGAACCTTTTATATACCCACCTTCTTGCAGTTCTTCGATAATATTTATAATTTCGTTACTATGTGAGTTATTCCCCGTTTCCGCTGACATTACAAGTAAACGTAACCTATCAACAAGTTCGTTCGGATCATCCCAGTGCAATATGTCACGTGAAACTGAAGACTTCCACTGCATTCCCGAGCCTTGTTTTGTATTTGGAAATAGTTTTTCTATAATGCTTTTGTATTTTGTGGAAGTATTTCTATTAACATTAGCCGTACTTTTATAGCCTTTCTTATGTGCGTTAGTTTTTTCTAATATTTCCTTATAAATTTCTTGGTCGTTTTCATTATACCCATACGGTGTTCTTTTGAATATTAGTTCGTAGAGACCTTCGGTACCGTCATAGGCAGTGCCATCTATAATTATTGAACCGTCTTCATCAAACTCTAACTTTTTATTTCCAATCATAAGAAGGTCTCCTTTTTCACTAAGTCTTGGGCCGTATGTATGATCGATCATAGTTTTTCTACCACCACGGTCTCTCATAAATAAGTCCATATACTGTTTAGTTAAATCGTTTTGAAACTGTTCATTTATATACATTGAAACAGTGTTTCTTCCTTGTGGTGTAGAAAGAAGGGTATCAATTTCACTTGTATCCGGCGGTGGGCTAAAATCTTTACTTTCCTCTTCCTCGTCCTGTTCCATTTCGTGATATTCCTCCTCCTCCTCCTCCTCCACCTCCTCATGTGGTTCTTCTTTTTTAATTGTTAACTCATTTTTAGGTGTAAGACCTGCCTTTTTAATTTCTGATATTATTGGTTTATATTTCTTTTCGAAAAACCTTTCACTTTCACTAACACCCGACTTGAAACTGTTATATTTTCGACGAATAGCCTCTTTGAGCTTGGCTATACGTAAAATTAGATGTTTATTGTTCGACTTCATGATAACAACTGTTTTTACAACACAAATAATGGATATTAAATAAATTAAGGCATCTCAACTTGTCTGAAAAACATAGCACGCTCCTTATATCTTTTGATATAATTGATAACGTCCAAAAGTGAAACCCCCTTACTAAAATCTAACCCTCTGAAATACCTATGTTCCCTTGCATCAAATCGTGGTATCACATAAGGACGCGTAAAACTTTTAAACACCCAAGCTCTCTTTACGTCATCTCGCCATTCCGAAACATGTGTTACAATATACTTATCACTTTCCACAGTTTTCTCCATGTACTTTTTCAACATTGCCATCGGTTTGTCATGACGTCTGTTATACATGAGATAAGAATTTAAAAGCCAAAATTCACATGGATTAGTCCCTGTAAAAGTTCGCCACTGTTCAAACAGCTTTCTATTTGATACGGTGTATACACCTTTATTTTGTGTTATACCAAATCTCTCACATTGTGATGGGACTGTCGGTAATGCTTGTTTCAGAAACTCAACCGTGTATAAGCCTTGACAGTAGTTATTGACAGCTGCAAACGGTTTTCCCCTAGGCCCTCTAGGTGTACCATCGGGAATCGGCCCCCAAGCAGTATTATAACTAATATCAATATAGCAATTGAGCGACATGGCTGTACGATAAATTTCCAAGGGTGGTCTGATCGGGATAGTCCTTTCTGTTAGCACAATACATCTTGAAGCATGCGGTATTTTACATCCGTAGTCCAACATTTTCAAGACTATTTGAGCAAAATTGATACTTCCATGTAGATTTCTTAACGGTAATACACTGCCAAATATGTCGGGAAACGGTCTAAACCGAGATATTAAATTCTGGGGGTTTCTAACTGTGGAATTAATCATATCTTCATGATAAATAACCAAATCCAGTGGAACTTTATTATCTTCACATTTATTTAAGAAACGAATCCAAATATCACGGTTATAAATCCTTTCACTTGCAGAAATCATAAGCAACACCACCGGCGGAGTTAATGCTGAACTCAAGGGTTTTCTATGCCTCCAACACCTTCGGCTGAACGGATGTCCATGTTTACCCTTCCTACTGCAATAGTTACCACAAAACCTTTTCCTTTCTCTATAGTAAAATGTGCATAAATTGGACTTAACATTATGCAATTTACTGTTAAATCCTTTAATATCAGAGTAAGTATAGATGCGCACCATTATAAGTCTTGTATAAAACTGTCCAAACCCACCCGATACCTCCCCTTATCAATTTCACTATCTTTATCAATGACGATAAACCCATGAACGTTTTTCCATGCTACGCTACATATTTCTTTAAACTTTTCAAATTTCATGTCTGTGTTGACATGATCATAATATATATGCCGAAGATTCATATCATCCTGTTTGAAAATTATCAATAAATTACAGTTATCTCTAATCAACTGTTTCGGAATACGACTGTACGTCTGACCTAAGTAAAATGTATCTATTTCGTTGTGACGCCCCATAGTAAAATAATTTCTAATATTATTATGTTTTTCACATGCTATATCATCAAATATCATAATAGAATTTGGTTTAGCATCATTCGGCAGGGGGACCTTAGCATTTTCGTTAAATGCAAAGTACCCAACTTCCTTGGGCATGGTTTTGGCTAAAAACTTATATTTAGGCTGATAAAGGGATTTTGAAAAAACATATATATTTTTAAATCGAAGACCGTTTGGGTCGAAAAGCATGTTGAAAAGCACGTTTGTTTTGCCACAGTTTGACGGTCCACAAATGATACACCGTATAGTGTTTGGAAGAAGTGTCCCATGTCTCTTCTCCGTGCTCATACCTGAACCAACAAAAAAATCAAAATTTTCTATTGGTATCTGTACGCTATGTTTTACAATACGCATCTTGTAAAAAAGTGAACGTACTTTCAATTTGTATTACTATTTTATAGAACTCTTTTGTACCCATGAATCGTGTGATTTATCAAAGCCCAACCAACGCACCTTAACTCTGTCCCCTTTGCGTTGCAACACTTTTTCAACAAGGTACACGTTGCCAGTCTTTGATAGATTTAGTTCTTGTTCATAAAACCCACCTTTTAATATTTCCCCCTTATAGTCCTGTAAAATATAGGTAACAGGTTTTGTAGGTTTAATTGCGTGTATTTTAAAAACTTCATTCGTCCAATTGGGAAGGTAACCTTTTGTAAAAACCCTTTTATACTTACTTATCCTGACACTATCACCCACTTTAAACTTTGGTTTATACTTGACCACTTTAGACCGCTTATTAATCCTAGCCAGTATATCTTTTACATGTTTTTGCCTCACGTCTTTTGGTTTCATACCAATCGTCCTATGTTTCGCATTATTATAGGATTTTACTATATTTGGTAATATATTTAACCATTCGTGAGTCCCTCTAGCTGTAAACTCTTTCCACATTCGCGATTTTAATGTTCGGTTCAGCCTTTCCACAATACTTGCTTTCATATCTGAAAATGTCGCATAGTGATTTATGCCATATTTTCTTATTAACCCTTGAACATTTTTATTAAACCATTCCTTACCATCGTCCGTTTGAAAGTGTTTCATTTTGTGCTTTGCTAAGATAGGTTCTAAAGCTTTGGCCACTTCAACACCCGTCTTATTTTTTATCGGAACTGCAAAAGCATATTTAGTAAAACAATTTATCATTGTCATAATGTATTTGAAACCATTGTTTATTCGAGCATAAGGTTGCATCTCAACTAAATCCGCTTGATAGAGATCATTAATCCCCTTAAGGGTAACTTGTCGACGAGGATATCTTCTACGCGCCTGTTTATGCAATTCTTCAGCTATTGTATTTCTGACATTCATTGTTATAATGATAGACTAAGAGGGGATTTCATCAATTTATATTTACCCACCCCGGGATGCTACGGCCCCACCACCGCCGTAGCTACGTGACGACCTCCAAAAACAAATTGTCGCCTCCGTTCCCCTCTGAGCTTATGGGTTTTCTTGGCTGGGATCAGCGGTCCAGCTTGTTCTATATTTACATAGGTTTATGTAGCAATTACAAAATTCATCAGCATGAGTATAACATTTTCTGCAATGGAGAAGATTTTCAAGATGGAACTTGACACATCGTTGCGGACAGCAGGTGTGGAAAAACTTTGACTTGTACACTTTCAATGATTTGAGTTCAGGTGTCGGCAGCTGGTAGGTTTTACAGCGACATATGCAAAAGCTAAAATGCTCACAAGTTCTACATGCAATTCCATCAACTTGCATTGTAGGTATTACAAAACATTTCGCCTCACAACAGTAGGTATCCATCGTGTAGATGTTTACAGTCCGGCTCTACAGAGGAAACTAATACATGCGTTACAAAATCAATTTATATACCGGACTAACAATACTTTTTTTACCCCCCGGGATTCTGCGGCCCCTACCACCGCCGCAGACTGTGACGACCTCCAAAAACAAACTAGTTGTCGCCTCCATTTTCCCCCTGATATCCCCCAAAGATCACCGGTGACCGATGATCATTTGTGGAATACCCATACAGCCCCTGCCTTCGCTGCATGCCGTGGTGAGCTACCTCACCTCCCTTCTGACCGTAGGGGCCATCAGCAACCATGGTTGCCGGCGACCTGCCCAAGATCAGGAATTTCCGTCAAAGTACCAACACGACGTTTCACAAGGATTAAAGGGTCGTCCCAAAGAGTCACTCGGGTTTGAGCTACTCAGTCGACTAGACCCCACAACATTCACACACACACATTCACACCCACAAAGTCATTGCCTGTTCCGTTCAATATATTTGACTCGCTCCATACATGGTTTACGGGCTTTTTAGTTCCACGCCAGGGACCTTCATTCACTCACACCTTTCACACCATTCATTCAAACATTCTCACCGACAAAGTCGTTGCGTGAATTTTTCAACGCATTTGACTCGCTCCATACATGGTTTACGGGCTTTTTAGTTCCACGCCAGTGACCTTCATTCACTCACATCTTTCACACCATTCATTCAAACATTCTCACAAACAAAGTCATCAACCAAACTTCCCAGTGCAAATGACTCGCTCCACACATGGTTTACGGGCTTTTTAGTTCCACGCCAGTGACCTTCATTCACTCGTATATCCCTGTGAAACGTCGTGATGGTATAAATAATCTGATTTTAAGTCATAAGCCAAAATTTGGGCTAAATGTACAAATACGCAAGTTTAATTTTTTCAAATAATTACGTTTCTAATCAAAAAGCAATGGCTGTTATGTAAAATTTCATCAGCTTTAATATTGATAATACTTGATGCGCTATTGTGTAAGAGAGCAAAAGTACAAATGTTACACCACGGGGTTAGAGAATGATGATAACACGGTGCAATCTTATTACGCGCTCTCCCTACCAGCTCTCCTTCAGTAATACGAAAGTTTTTAACAAGACAACATGTTTCTCACAGTATTCTCCCTAATTCAGTGGCTACACGGACCTTATACAGAGTGCAACTACGATTTGTTTGAGTACAGAGAGCTGGAACGTGCAATAGCAAGGATGAGGAAGAGATTGGACGAGCTGGAGGAGAGGATTGACTGGTGGGATTAGGTAAGTCTGGCTTTTTTGTAGCCGAAAGGCAAGGTGTCATATTCCCCCTCATGTCGTCTTTTAGGACCTGTTATTCTAAAAAATTTAGTTTCTCTCACTGTAATAACATCTTTATTTTTGGTTCTTCTAATTCGGTTTTCTGATGTCTCAACAACAAGTTTCGCCTCACTCAACACCATTTCTTTGAGTTGTGCAAAATTGAGCTTTTTTGAGGTGTTGAGGTTAAGTGTGAGCCCTTTAATTTTGCACACTTCAACTAGCTCGTTCCGATTTGTTGACCATACCAGGTAAGCGTACGTCTTTGGGCCCCCGGACACAAACTCCACAATATAAGAGCCCGGGCCGTATTCCGCCAGTTCGTCGGTCATCTCACCCAGGTAGTCACCTGTACCAATCCTATATAGCCCGTTCTTGTACACGTAGAGGACCGAGTCAGTGTCGTAGTAAAGCACTTGCCCACCGAGAGCTTCAAGGTGTTCATAGAGCTTTAAACGTGCCTGTGCTGTGGTAAACGCTGCTAGGACAACATTCACTGTCCGCAGTGATTCACCGACCTCATCAATATTTTGCCAGTTCACCAAAATCACCTCTTCATTTAACTCTCTAATCGTGTTCACCTGGACTGTAGGATTTGTCATCAGACTGAAAAATTCTTTAGGATCTCTGATAAGTGACGCTTTTGTCTGGTTTTCTCTTTGTCCAAACTTGCCCCAGAACGAGTTCAGCATTAGTTTTGCCAGGGATCTAAGGCCGCTGTTCTTTTCAATCTTGGTGGGGTCCAGACTTATGCCTTCATGATCAAAATAATCCTTCACATATCTCTCTTTGTCCTCTTGCGTCACACACCAGGAGGGGTAACCCGACGCCTCTTGTTTGATTTTTAAAAATGTGTTGATGAAATCTGTGAATAGCCCCCCGTTCTCATATGTGGCCATTTTGTATTCCCATATTTCAAAAATATCCAAAATCACATAGCCTTTAGCCACAGCTTTTCGTATCTCGTCCATCGTCCATGTACCGGTCAGGGCTCTTTCATCACTGCTATGAATACAATCTTCTTGGTTCATCTGTTCCCCGCATTTACGACACAGTACAAACATCAATTTATCATTCATCCTTGTCGGTAGAACTGGGTGGTAGAGGTCAAGTGGGGGCAGCACTTTGCATTTAATTAGGCCGTTTACATCCAACCCTAGCTCTCGGCAAACTCTGTCCCCTACGTGTACGGTGGGGTGTCCTAGGGGGTAGTGTCCTCTTTTGCATACGTAGGGGTATAAGGAGCAGACATCAACATATTGTATCGTCTCTCCTTCTCCGCACTTGTGGTATGTCTTGGCATTGCCTGTCCTTCCTCCAAAAAAGGCGTTTCGTGGTTCAAGCGGGAGAGAGTTGAGGATTGGTAGGGAATTTAAATACGTAAGTTTTTTGTCACTTTTAATTTTCCTAAAATCACACTCCCACATCTCAACTACCTCGTAAGGGGTCTCGGAGAGTTTTTGAATTTTCACTTTCGTCTTCTCATATCTGAGATGTAGGCTGTCAGAAGGGTCCTCCTTCAGAGGATCCTCTCGTTTGTAGGGAAAGCATTTAGGACATCCATGGAAATAACAACCATGGAACTCATAAATGCGGTCACCATCAAACCCGTCCACTTTCATTCCTTCAATTTTCTTCTCTCTCCCGCGCCCAGCGTGCTGAATGGAAACGTTTCGCTGGTCTTCCTCCCAGGTCAACCATTGCAATGCAATGGCAGACTGGTTGTCGGCCATACGATAACCGTTTTTAGGAACAAGACCAATTGTGTTGGGTTTTAAAAAGTTACGTCTGAACGCTAAGTTACAAGCGCTCGCGATCGTAACAGACTCTAGGAAGGGCTCTACATTGCATTCCTGCATGAAAAGTTTTCTGAATTTTATGCACGCTTGGGCTAGAATTTCAACATCGGAAATACAATATTCAATAAGTTCCTTTTGAAAATCAAAAATGTAATTTTGAGCCACCTGTTCATTGTGCCAGTTTTCAAAGTCTTTATAGGTTTTCTCAAACATTGTGTCGGGACAATAGAATTGTTTGGCGGGAATCGGTCCGACATAACTCTGATTTTCAAGGGTGTTGAACAGATGGGGGAAATAACCCTTTTTACGCTCTGGAGGAAGGTCAAAGGCTTTCGGCAACGCAGAGAGGGCCATAGGAAAGTAGTTCAATGAGTCGACAAAGCGCACCTTGTCAAACTTCAGGAGTACTACTTTTGTCCCACGCATGATTAACTCAGGGGTGAATTTTGTTTCCTCAATTATATGTTTCAAAATAAATTGAAAGTCGAATCCCTGGCCATTGTGAGCAATCACGCATACATTCTTAAACTTTTTGCGGGACTCCAATACATAATCAACGAATCTAGCAATGGGCTCCTCTCTGAATATCCTAGTGCGATCCGCACAAGTGTCACAATCTCGCCCCTCAATGCACTTCCAACAGTACTGTTGAGAGACACACAGATTGACCTTGTGCACCTTTGTCTCGGGATCGTCAGCCGTAAGAGGTTCATCTTGACGTGTCTCCAGGTCAAAAAATATGTACACAGAATTTTCTGTCTTAGGCCGGTTTGTGTCCACTTTCATAAAGCACTGATGTTCTGGAGCCATAAACTCCCTACAAATCACACAAAAGACTTCGCCACAGACATGCGGGGATTTCCTATGCCTTAAGCTAATCAATTTATTGCAGTCCAAACATTTCTTGACTGATTTGCAGCGCTCCTTCTTGTGGGCCAGAAAACAAATGCGATTTTTTAATGTCAAGTTACAATCAGGACACAGTACCCCCTCGTGGTCTTGGACACAGGGTGGAGAAACAGTTTGGCATTCGGGACAAATGTTTGTGCATCTATGTTCTCCCTTATGATCATAAGGTGTGTGACAGGGTTCACAATAGAAGGCACAAGCAAAGGCAGCCGTCAAAGAAGTGATCACGTTAAAGTGCCCATTATGAAATAACAGATTGATTTTATACTGCGCTTCAGGGTTGTTTCCTTCATAATATACGTCCCTGCCTCTGGCGTCATAATTGTACACGGTGATCTTATACTTTTTAAGGTGTTCTTGAAATTTTGCAAGTTCCTGTATACCGGCCCCCTCTTCAGGTATTTCCACCCTGGCCTTTTGCATCAGTTTTGTCGCCTTGTTAAGCTGTCTGTTCCGTCTATCTTGACGAATGGCCTGAAACTCAGAGCTTCCTTTAGCCTTAGCTTTAGCCACAACAATTGCTCTGGGCAAACAGAGTCGGTCTTTGTTATCTATAGCAATGATACCCCGCCTTTTGCGGCATTCCTCATTAAAATTCCTGAACATCCCCGGCCGGATTCTACCGGTGCCAACAGGGAGATTGACACGAGTACATTCGACTTGGAACGTATCGGCTGAGGTGATAGAATCGGCGTTACTCTGGAGAATGCCGCCAAAAATCTCCCAGAGCACATCACCATCCACCTCAGAAGCTGGACGGAAATTTACAAACCCAGGCTCTTTACTTTTTAAATTTAAACTGCGTAGTGTAAACCCCAGTTGATCCCCATCAGATGCATCGGCTTTCATTTTCTCCACCAAACTAGAAAACCCACGTCTCAACCATTCAATCTCGGTCACCCCCTCCGGAGGTGCGTTAAATTTAAAAACAGTTTTTTGCCCATGAACTCTGAAACGACGGACGTACGTCTCACTGGTATGGGCAACGTTAATTGGCTCCATTTAACAGAAAATATGTTATTAAAAAATCACTGGGACACTTGAAAAAGCAGGCCAAAACAGTTGAAATTACGCAATACACAAAACTAACAATTAAGATATTTTATTTAAAACTGGTGGGACACCTTTCTCACACGAGAGCTTAAAAGTAAAGAGAAATTCAGAGCTTATTGCACGCTTTATATATTGGTGACCTTTATGACCTTTCCACCAGGTATTGATAAAATTTGAAAATTCAACCCAACGGACAAAACTAACAAGCAGCTAAGATTACGCAACAGGAAACTATTGGTTGTTAACCTTAGTGAACTTAGATTAGCTTGTGTGCAAAACTAAAGCGCTATCTTGTTTGTTCACAGGACCATGAAGAAGAGATAGAGGCAAAAGATTTGTAATTATAAAAATAAAAAATTATAATAAAAATATTTTAAAATATAACTCTATATTACTAACCTGAGACACCAGAAAACACTACAAAAACACAAGTCCGAGAAACGTCACACCGAATAACCAGGTACTAACGCCAGACGGAGAGTGAATGCTGCTGGAGTCCAAAGTACCGGCTTATATGGTGGACCAGACCTGGGCGTATCCCAACGTTCCCACAGTTTGAATCGTTGAGTGGTATGTAAACTGGTTCTGCACCAGGCGTATTAACCGTCTGGCCTTATAATTAAAGGAGCCGACAAGCAATAATTTAGATAGGATGTCAAGATAATCACAAGTTATGCTCTTAGTAAATGTGTTCACTGGAAATATTCCAAGAATTATCCCAGACAAAAAACGTATATCCGTCTGACTGTATAAATAATGAGTCTCGGTGCGCTCACGTAATTGCCCATAAACTCCGCCGTCTGCATAATGCGTCTTGGCGGCAACCCATGACAAAAACTCGTCTGACTGTATAAATAATGAGTCTCAATCCTTATAAGGAAACCCGCCGTCTGCGGCGCGCTGGCTCATAAATTTTCCTTGTGGGCGACTACTGTTCTTTATTCATTTAGTTGGCCTCTACTGTACATCTTTATTTAGTTGTACATCACTACTTAGTTTTAACACTATATCTCCACTATCCTTTGGTGTATTTTAGCAAAACTTGGTACAAGGGTGCATAGCTTTAATTGTCAAAGTTCTATAATACACTAGGGGGTGAACTACCCCCAAAACCACCCCTAAATTAAAAAATTATAAAAATGGTCAGAATTATCCGGGACGTCATTTTCAAGCGTTTTTAATGTTAAATCAACAAATTATAATTAAATTTTCAGTGGGGGATGAAATTTACCCTATTTGGTTTTTCACTTATATCTCAGCTCCTATTCTACTTTCGAGGTTCAAATTTGGTACATAAATAGTTTACCATGTACACTACCTCCATTTAACACCCCAACGAAAAACCACCCCTAGTTTCTTAAAAATCTACCCTTATGCTAATTTACTTATAATGGCCTCATTATTTAATTATAAATGTTGAAACTTTTTATGGAGTATCTAGTGAAAGTATACTACCTTGTATGATTACATTTTGGGTTCCACTCAGTATAGTTAGGGGTGAAAATAATAAAATATATCTTCAACCCCGAAACTTTAACATTTATTGGAGGTCTCATTTTTTATTCAATTACGTTAAAAATTGGTATAAACATACCTCCATACGTAGTGTATAACATATATATATTTCACATATATAATTCAATTATAAAAGCTGAAAATCAATAAAAACACGTCATTGGAATTTCCCGCCAGTGCTGCTACACTCTGATAACACCTTATCCGTACACTCTGCTATAGCATCACCAGACATTAAAATACTCAATGGTGTGGTAGCCTAGTGGTCAGCGTTGCGGCGCACCAACTTGGCGGCCCGGGTTCAAACCCCGGCGGTCCACAGTGAAAATTTTATTCCTCACGTAGTTACAGACGTGGTCAAACACATGGCAAAAGTGAGGTTAGGAAGCCATCTTGGATCACGTGGTCAAACACGTGGTAAAAGTGAGGTAATTTCCCGCCGCCGGGGGCGTGGTCTAGAAGGCCGCCATCTTGGGGGCGTGGCCTGATGACGTCATCGGTCACGTGACTTGCTCTCGACCAATCAGAAGGCGGGGCGTGATGACGTCATCGGTCACGTGACCTGCTCTCGACCAATCAGAGGGCTGGGTTATACTCTCGGGAGGCCTACTTGCTGAGTCTAGATAGTTTATCATCATACATGACTGCAGAGTTTATAACAATTTAAATCCTTTTAATCTTAACTTTCCATGGCAAAACAGAACTTAAATAATCACAAAACTGAATAGATGAACAATATCTTTGTCGATGTGGTTAATTAAATTTATATTCTGGCTAAAATTTATCTTGGCAAAAACATTTTTGTAAGCTTACTATACAGTATACCGACGGTAAAAAAGCATGTACAAATTTTTTTCAACTTTAACAGGTGTTTTAATAAGTGCAAAAATGTGCAACAAATTCAAATTTGTATTCACTTTTGTTATAGTATAATAGTGAACATATTTTTTAATTTATACCAAAAACCATTACTTTTCCTAGTTCACTGCTGTTTAAAATCTCATGCCCAAATTTAGAGCTTTGCTTAAATTTTTGTAGGCTATACTTTTTGTTGTTGTTTTGATTCCAATATGGCAACCAATAAGACCTATGTTAAAATAATTTTTATTTTTAAATGTGTTTTTAGACATGAGAGGGAATTTTTGCTGGGGTTGAGGCTGTTACTAAATTTTTTTGTGTCCAAATACGCATGAATCCAAAGTTCAAGCTAAAGCTATTCGCTACGACATGTGCAATATCACATTAGACACTTCTCATATACAGGGTGTTCGGAAAAAATGTTTCAGGAATTCCGGAGGTTATTGCCCACATCAAAATAAGCAAAAAAATCCTATAAACATATGTCCTTAAATGCTTCGTTAACCCGCTAGCCGCCATTTTGTTTTTTACACTAAATATTTTTTATTTCCGTAATGGATCATTGTATTAAGTTAATATTTGGCATGAACCTTTATCATAGCAATACCCATTTTCAAGAAAAAAGTTATTTTTTTCTAATGTGTATTTTCAAAATGGCGGCCATTTTAAAATTTTAAACGAAAATATCTCAAAACCGGTAAAGTTTATAAAAAATTTACTAGACACAAAAAAGTTGACAAATTTAATTGTCTAACCAATGGTACCAAGTTTGTAAGGATCTAACAACAAATAAAGGAGTTTTTGAGATTTTTATGTATAAGAACATTGATTTTGCATTGTAATTAATGCAAATTAAGGTAATTTTAATTGAAAAATCTCAATAACTCAGTTATTTGTTGTCAGATCCTTACAAACTTGGTACCATTGGTTAGATAATTAAATTTGTCAACTTTTTTGTGTCTAGTAAAATTTTTATAAAATTTACTGGTTTTGAGATATTTTCGTTTAAAATTTTAAAATGGCCGCCATTTTGAAAATACACATTAGAAAAAATAACTTTTTTCTTGAAAATGGGTATTGCTATAATGAAGGTTCATGCCAAATATTAACTTAATACAATAATCCATTACGGAAATAAAAATTATTTAGTGTAAAAAACAAAATGGCGGCTAGCGGGTTAACGAAGCATTTTAGGACATATGTTTATAGGAATTTTTTTGCTTATTTTGATGTGGGCAATAACCTCCTGAATTCCTGAAACGTTTTTTCCGAACACCCTGTATAATATTATGGAATTGTGTTGACATTTCAGCCAATTTATTCTAATCGTCTTTTAATATTTATTGTCTGCTTTACTAACAGTAGCGTTTTTATATAGAAATTCAATGAAAATTATTACCCAAATTCATCTTATGAACAAAAAACCAATTATAAGGGATTTGTTCCGCACAATAGACACTCCTTGTATTTTGTATGGAATTGTGTTGCTATTTCAGTACCAGTAGTTAAACTGCTTCTATTCAGCTAGCTTTTTTTCGTTTGTTTTAATATCAGCAACAGCTGTTTTATTTTGCAATTTTATACCAATTATTCCCCATGTTAATCTTATGGACAAAAAACGAACTTTAAGGGCTTCCCGTGAGCTTCAAAATTGAAATATCAAAAATCTAAAACCTTATTGCAAAACTACGAACTGAGGCCATGAGGCCATTCTTTTGACACCTCAAACGTTAAAATTGGTCCAGGAATAAGGGAGGAGTAGTGTTAACAAAAAAAGGGCATCACGAATAGAAAGAAAGAAAGAAAGAATAGAAAGAAAGGGCATCACGAAAGAATTATATATATATATATATATATTGTTTGAGTATAAGCATTCGTCGTCATTGATGAGCTAAAAAAAAAGATCAAACAAAGACGGCAATTCGGGGTGACACAAAAGATGTCTAATTTATTTCAGGGGTTTTTCCTGTGGGGATATGTGAAAAACATCATATACTCTCTGACGTTCCGTGATTTTGCTCATTTAAAGAAAAGGATTCACAAGAGAGCGCCATTAACTTGGTATTATTGTTTGGAAAATTTAATTAGTCAACTTTTTTTGTCTCTTGTAAATTTTTATACAATTTACCTTTTTTGAGAAATTTGACTTTATGGATTGGGTTGGATTGGATTGACCCCTGAGGAGTGCTCTTGTGCACCTGAAGAATGCACAGTGTATACATAAATAAAAAATTTCAAAATAAAATCTAAATTAAAGTTAGGCTAATAGAAGAAAGATAATATTTTAATAACTCAATTGTACACATTATCATCATAGATCCCTATTAGAAATCCGTCACACCATTACTAGGTCGATTAAAAAATTATTTAATATTAAACCCCTTATATGTCAACTTTTTATTTAATGTTTTCATTTTTTTGCCACAGTACACAGTAATTCATTCAGTACAAGTAAGTTTCAGTCGGTAAGTTTCAGTCAGTTGGGTGAGTCGGTGGCGTAGTGGTTAGCGCGCCGGATTTCGGGACCATGGCAGCGACTTCGAATCCGCGTTCTGCCAGTGACTTTTATCAGTACCTTTCACCTTGTACTGTAGCGGCTCACCCCCTTACTTTGTCTAATACGATCCACGCACAGATCAATAGTCTATGTGGACGGGGCAAAGTAAGGCAAAAAGAGGTCCGCCAACCTCTAAATAAAAAAGTTATTAATAAGTCAAATGAATAATTGTTATTAGTTAAGCAAAAATAATTCGTTCATTTACCAAAGAGTTTGATTTCATTAGTTCTGTTTTGAATCAGTTTGGTACTCGTGCGTGGGAGTAGAATCAAGGAATGAGGAGTCGTTCAAACAGAGGAGGTAACATTCAAACAGTGCTTTGTCCAGATTAAGGGGAGTCTCTACTAAAAATCCTAAAATCGTTATTAATGGTAATTTTAAGTATATAACCATGTATAACACTTCAGATGGACCTAAAACCAATATTCCAAATGTCATTTATTAAAAAAAAATTTTTATAGGGCCTAAAAATCGATTTTACCGATTTTTGCAAGGGTTTTTTAAAATCGTTATTCCAAGAAAAGTAATGGACCTACACAATATTCAAAGGTATCATTTTGTTCAGCATTAAATTTAGTTCAAAATCACGTATTTTTAGTTATGTAAGAAAAGAATTACTATTTTTAATTTTCCTTCAAACTTTGTAAATTTTTTTCAATTTTTTTCATAAAATTTAAGATTTTTTAATTTTTTATCCACTAATCCAAACTTATTCAAAATACGTGATTTTTAAGATAATTTAATGTAGATAACTCAAAAAATATTTGAAGACTGTAGCTTCAGTAGTGTTTTTGGAATATCAAAAGTTATATGATAGATACACTAAAAATGCTACTTTCGGTAATCGCGAGTTTTCTAAAGAAGTGTTTATTTCATGGAAATATAAGCCAAAATAAAGTAAAAATTATATTTATTGATACATTTACTATTTATATAATTGTTACATAGTTACAGTAACAATACAGAAGTGTCAAAATTATTTTTTGAAGGCAATTACATAGCTTTATTTGAAAAAGAAATATTTAAAAATGTTCACTTCCATCGGCATAAACTGTAATTGCTGGTCATTTGTCACTTGTAACTTTAAAATTCACCTGGTCCATATGTCACACCTTCTTTTTTCTTCAATCTTTCTTCCTCTTGCAATAAGGCATACTTTTTCTTCCTTTTGTACTCTGCATATTTACTTGATTTTCTTTTTTCAGCCAGTTTGAGCCTCTTCTGATCAAGTTTTTTGGCGATGCACATAATATGTTTACCAGGACTTGTTCCAGCAGCTTTTTGGATTTCTAAAATGGTTTTCAGTCTACCACAGTTGTACTCACAAATTTCAGTACCTACTGCTGCTTCAAGTGTGTTCTTTGAAACAAAGGTAGTCTTAGCGCACTTGGACCAAATGACACCGTGGAGCGCTTCGTTTGCATTCTGCGTTTTTCCAGAAACACACCTATTCAGTAGATTGTCTGATGTCAACCTTTTGTACAGAGGTATAATTGCATCCAATACTTTTTGGCTAATTGGTGTTTTTACCTTATCAATGTGCTTCTCTGGGACTTGTTTGTTAGAAATAGCACGTTGGTAAAAACACCACGATTCTGCACCTTCGGGGCATAAGCCGTGCTTTGGTTTCACATCAGTCGAGACACAATGGTAAATCGTTGCAAAAATAGCCTTTCTCATTTTTACAACACAGTCTAGGTTGTTTTGAACAGCGTTCCTGTAATACTTTGTTAGTTTATTTATTGTGGTGTCCTTGAGGCTTCCATAAGCTTTTCCACCTAGCGGGTCGCCTGTGCCCCGGTTGTTCTTTACAATAGTTCTCAAACCAGTGCCTAGTCTCTTCGCAACATGGTTCAGGCACTCAATTTTTTCTATTTCCTTACCAGGGTATATTTCCATAGATGACACATGTGCATAAGACTTACCATCGCCATCGGATACCATTTTCGTATACTGCATGCCAAAATCTTCCGATCTTTTCCATAATTCCTCTGCAACTGCCATTTCCATAGCTGGTGAGGATCCTTCGTAGTTTTTCTGACACATAGGTTTGTGTTGGATTTCCCATGCTTCAAACTCTTCAGCATTTAGTTTCTCTTTTTTGGTCTCACAAAGTCTGCAGTATTTTGACACCACATGAAAGTCAACGACGAGGCCAGTAATTACCTCTATACAACATCCTACTCCATATTTAGAGGTAAAACCTCTTTTATGCCAGCTTCCATCGAAGCTAACACATACTTCTATAGGCTTAGCAGGTAGAACTTCATCCAGTTCAGCATAATACTTACGAACTTCATTGCGTGCTTCATCGAGCGAAGTTTCCACGATTTGTTTCGTGTTCCGGCAAATTTCTCTTTTGTGGAACTGGTACGTATTTATTGTCATAGGCTTCATATTTAAGTTCATGCTGAAAACTTCTAGGCCTCTGTGGCCTTTTCCCAAACTAGAGAATGCCTGAACAACTCTTCTGTTTACATCAAAAGGAGTTTTATGCGATGCTTGGCTAGTGACGCGACGCGACAAATTCACAGGGTACTCTTCCCCACAATCGATGCACTGAACCACCAAGGATGTGGCATAGGCTAGAGTTTTTACATTTTCTACACAAACAGACCTTTGAAGGCAGCTTGGACAAGGAAACTGAGTTATGAATGATTTCAATAAGTCTACATCAATAATAGCATATGTGGGAGCGGTCTCATCGGCTTCAATAAAATCATTAGGCCTATACGAATTGTACAGTGCAAACCCTGTTGGAGTATTCTTAGGTTCATCAGGATCAAGACAATCATTTGGGTCCACTTCTTCGATGGTCTACTAAGCAAGGCCTAGTACTAACATTGCTTCCAACAGACTGTGTTTTGCTTTGAGATTCAGACCTATTCCATCTGTGACTTACCACTTTCTTGTTCCTGATACTCATACTTTTCACACTTCTTTTCTTTCTTCCCATTTTGAAAATATATTGAAATCACAGTTCTGAAATAAAAACTCACTTTGTGTAGAAGTAAACACTCACTCTTTGTAAACATAACCTCGAAGTGTCACAATAAAAACAACAATGCTCAGCTGATATTTGTTTTTTTTTTTTTTTTTTGCCAGATGGGACATTTTCTTAGTTAGAGTGTACTAGTGTGTAGCCAATGTGTTTATATGTTATAAATACATATAAAAAGGGTGCAAATATTATTTAAAACTACCATTTTGTGCGGTGAATACGAAAACCTCAAATTTTGCTTTCGCGCATAGCAACATATAACATTAATTTTATGCCATAATAAAGTTGATAAAAACTATGAAATGTGGTTTTTTATATTCAGGAATAAACAAGTAAAAATTAGGTGCAAAAAATAAAAATTTAAAAATTTTGAAATTTTTGCCCGATTTTAATAGAGACTCCCCAATGTACTTTTCAGAAATCAAACATATGCAATTTAAAAAACAAATGTACTTGATTTATGTATCTGTTATATAGCTTACATCTGTATTTTTCCAATGTTTTCCTGTTAAGTGGAATAAGTAATTAAAATTTATAATATTAAAATGGACAAAGTACGTTTTGCATGGTGGAGGACAAAGCTGATTTTTACTGCACAGTTTTATTAGGCCACAAATGAACATTATTGTATTGTTAAAAATGATAGAAAGTAATAATTAAACTTACCGTGTTACTTTGACTATTGAACAGTCTTAAATATGCAGGTTACACCTCTCAAGTTCCAAACAATCACATTCTTCTTCAGGAACCTCCACATCGGCACTTCTAAAATAATGTTTTTGTACCATTTCAGGTGTTCATCGCGAATGACTCATTAGCCCACTTGTCATAAGAACATCTTGATAAGAAGTTTGTCCACATCACTTTTCTTGTCCTTGCTAATAACATGACATAGTGGCACGTTTTCTAACTGGATATTTTCAAAATTAATTTTACCCGCTAGTCTCAACGAAATTAATATTAATTTTCAAATCTGTAGTTTCTCATACCTTTAATTATAACATTTTTCTTGGTATTTGTGTTCCGTTTTCCCTCTTCTTCAACGACAGTTTTTCCTTTTCTTTCAATTAAATTTCCTTCTACCTGAAACTTTATGTGAATTCTTTTCAACTGACTAATTGAATCGATATGATTATAGTACTCACAAAGGTGTTTAGTATTGAATAGTTGCCAATCTTTTCCTAGATATTTAACCTATCCATTCGTTTTGTATGCTTTAAAATATTCCTCCATTGTTAAAATCATGGGATTTTTTCTTATCAGTTTTTCATCCCTCCCAAATACTCTATCGGCTGGCAAGAAGCTATGGCCTCTAACTGGGAAATGAATCCAAATCTCTTCAATAGGGGCATCTTTACTTTCTAAAAAATGTACAAGAGTTATCAATACTATATTATCTTTGTTTTGTGCTGTGCATTCATCACAAAAAGGCGTAAAATCTTTTTTCTTTCAAAATTTAGTGCAGAAAGGTGATTTAGCAAAGCGGAAGAAATTTCAAGACTCCTCTTTCCTGCCTGGTCTTCAGTCCAAAAATATAAATGCGGATCTTTAGTTTGCAAGTCAGTTATACATAAGTTGTATAAGTTGATTTGCCTAGCATAAAATTCCTCTTGTAGCAATGTTTTTTGTAAAGGCTGTATTTGTTGAAGGTCGAAAGCCAGCGAGAGATAGCCTTCAACGTTGGTTTTAAGTATATCATAAAATGATTGGGCTCTTTTCTTGTTGATTCTCATTTCTACCATGTACCTCTTTTTTCATCAGATCCAGATTGTGCGTTTTTCAATTTTTCTATAAGTAAACAGCATGTACTACATGCATCACTCGCTGGTGATCGAAATCTTATGTTAAATTCTTGTTCGAAAATTCTTCTAAACATAGCTGGACTCACTTTCATGTCATGTGAAGCACCACTATTATACAAATCACATAATTTTTTTAATAGAAAGATCACAGTTTAAATAAACTTTCTTTGACTTTTCGCTATTTTAATGTGATTCTGTGCCTCGAAGGTTTTTGATGAATTGCCTTACATTTCCTTTTTTTGTTACACTTAAATGGCCGTTCCTATCACCCCCTCTTTTGTCTTCTAACGGTTTGCTAGAATTTACTTTGCGAGCAATATTTTTTAACCTTGGTGCGACCAACTTTAGTCAATGATAAGAAAAAATTCTGGCAAGCTGAAATTTTGTCTGCGTCTCTAGTTGGTAAATAGTGTGTAGCGAAGAAATCGTGCTCTCCACCAGGCTTTTGGCGTTTATTTCCATTAGCTGACCTAGGCCTACGACTTTTGCTTGGACATGTCTTAATAAGAGTAGAAACAATGCCGTCTTGTCTAGCCTTATCTGGCTTTTCGCAGAAATGTGATCTAAAGGCTCGAACTTAATACAAGCAAACCTATCATTATCATGTTTACAAGGTTAGATTCAAAAGTTAATGACATAGAGGAATAAGAATATGTCAATAGCTCAATTTTTGATATTTGTGTGGACAAAGCACGGTTTTAATGTTACCTTCTCAGTTAATGAACCGTTATTCTCCTACAACTGTCACAAATCAAGAGTTTAAATGGTATTGGGGATAACTTATAAACGTAACCTGTAACGGTTGATTAGGGCTCCTGTTAACACGTTCACTACTAAAAAAAGGGGGGGGGGATATTGCCCCCCAAACGAAAAATATAGTTATAAAAATCTTACCTTATAGTCTGGTTTTATAGTTTTCATCACTATATAGTAGTTTTCTGATTTTTTTCTAAAAACAATTGTTGACCCGCGGATCCGCATGGTCAGCCCCGCGGGCACGTATCGACACTGAGAAATCATGAAAATTGTCATGAATCATGAGGTTTTCGTACATAATCATGGAATTTATGACGGTCATTTTAAGTTCATGGACAATAATGTTTTGTTACATCAAAGGGTTTTCCTCTCGCATGGATAGTAGTTCACTAGTTGTCTGTCTACTCCTTTCATGTGGGCATTGTATTGCACCAAAGGAAGAGGTTTCTGTTTCCTTTTGTTCTCAGAAGTAACCATTTAGTTTTCAAACTGCGTCGACAAATCAAGACGGCACGTTTGTCACGCCATTTACCGACCATGACCACGTCGGCGTACCTCTCGATTATCTCGCCCTTCTTGAGGACAGCACTCGTCACTTGCAGGATTGTGCTTTCTGTTAGCCCGCAAAGTTCCTGTGCAATAAGTTTCCTTTGACAGAAGCTGTGCCGATAAAAAAAAAATTATCCATGAAAATGGCATTTCCTTTATTTAACCGTCCATAAATTTCATCACCACCTTTGATGGGTGGCCTTTACCTGCCAATTCTCCGCCTTTGACATAGTAAATGAGGAACTTCATGCCATTATTTGTGGTTTTTTCCTTTGATGTATTGTCGGGTGATGAGTTTCGGACATGGTATTAGCTTTCGCTATTTTCCGAGGAGAGACGAAGTTTTCATTTTCTTTTTACTGCTCCATTTCGTTAAGGGATTCATTGTAGAAGTCAATATTTATCTTATACATATTTGTCGTGTCAGGCCATTGAATTACAATGGTAGATGAAGAGGGCATATCCATCATTACGCCATTTTACGCACAGGTGGAGGCGTTCCCACACTGTTTACTGGAGAAATTCTCGGTGGGTATTGGGGATTACGTTCAGGACGCGTCCGTATGAGTCTAGGAAATTTTAATTTATTCCTTTTTCTCTTGAGTTTTAAGTACGAGGAGACAATATCGACATCAGGATCAGGTGCTTCTGAAGCGGGGAAAAAAATAACTTCCTCTTCGCCTTCCTCGTCTGATTTTATTTTAATTATTTCATCTTCATCTGAAACATAAAATGAAGAACTCGTAGTTTCATGGCATTTTGATATTTTTATTAGATCTTTTAGTAAAATAACATTGGGAGTAAAATTGGTGGAACACGTGGTGTTTGGTGTAATTGAAGGTTTAAAGTTAAGTTTATGTTTGAACACAGATTTTTTTAATTTTGTGATTAATTGCTTTTAATAAACGTGTAGATATATAAATTTAAGGCTCTAGAAAGTATAGAAACCCAACGAACTATAGAGAACTCACTTTTAAACAAATGAAACGTAATAAACACGCGCACACAGAAAAACTTAACTGTAAAGAACAGTTACTATCAGCTCAAAGCTTTTCTTGAACCATAACTCAACGTTGTACCCACAGTATCTAGAATATAGGTTGTATTGTAGGGAGATGACTTGTTGGCCACTGAGGGGGTTGGGGGGAAAAGGGAAATTTACATCCGAAACCTACCGGTCATTTATAATAATAATAATAAATTTATTTGTCGTAAGGATACATAAATATCATTGACAAAGTCATACATGCAGTGAAAAAACCAAGTCACAAAGGTACAAAGCATTAGTACAATACAAGAGACATAATTAAAACTTAAATAGGGTGATTAATATTAATAAATAGTAAATAACAAGTTTGGTTGAGATTGAGATTTTACTATGCACTGAGTCCCACTTAAAACTAGTTAACAACAATAATAAAAGCCTATTAAAACACAACAGTTTTTTAAAGTTTAAAACAGTACAAACTTAACAAAAAATAAAATATGTATATGGAAAATCAACAATTAATATACTTTACATTTTACAACAAGTTAGATAGGCCTACATTATTTGACCTATGTTAAAAACTTACATTTGAGGTAAAAAACTTGTCAAGGGAATAAAATGGCGATTTTAATAACCAGTTGTAAAATTTCTGTTTAAAACTTTTAACATCATACTTTCGAATAATTTGTTCAAGTTTATTATAGATCTTTAAAGAAATAACAACATGACTATTCACAGATTTAGTAAGCCTATGAAAGTTAATAGTGGCCTTATCTTTGTTACGAGTATTATGACTATGGACACTATGAGTATAATTCAAGAGATGTGGGTTTCTCAGTACATACAAAGTTGAGTCAAATATATAAAGATTAATTATTGTTTGAATCTCAAGGTTCATAAACAAAGGTCTGCAGTGATCCCTAAAACCAGCCTTTGAGATTATTCTGACAGCCTTTTTTTGCAAAACTAAAATACTATTTACTTTAGTACAATTACCCCACAGAATCAGACCATATCTCAACAAAGTCTGAAAGTAGGCAAAATATGCAGTGCGAACATAGTTTTCTGGTAGACAGGAGGTAAGTTGTCGCAAAAGATAAATAGCTCTAGAAAGTTTGACCGATAAATAGTCAACGTGAGATACCCAAGATAGTTGATGGTCAATGTATATTCCCAAAAACTTTACTGAATTTACGTAATCTTTTTCATTTTCCAACTCTTTCCTGTCCATATTCAAGCTAAATATCATGTTTTGCGTTTTTGATTCATTAAGAAGGAAGCCATTGGTATTAAACCAAAGGGAAGCTTCCTTCATTGTGTTTTCTGTCAAACATTTAAGAGATTTTATGCTGTCATTCACATTAAAAAATCATCTGCATCATCTGCATATAAAATACTAATTGCATCAATTGAATTAGGGAGATCATTAATACATATTAAAAACAGGAGAGGACCAAGCACAGATCCCTGAGGCACACCAGAAGTCACTTGGATTTCTTGAGACCATTTGCCTTCAATACATACCCTCTGACTCCGGCCAGTAAGATAAGATTTTAAAAAATTCAAAGAAGATCCTCGAAAACCATAAAACTCTAATTTTAAAAGAATGTCATCATGGTTCACACAATCAAAAGCCTTGCTCAGGTCACAAAAAGTGGCCTGAGCAAAGGCCTTATTCTCAAAGGTTGCAATTATCTTACGGATTAAATGGTCCATGGCATCTGTGGTCGATTTCCCTCTCCTAAATCCATATTGAGAAATATTTAAAATACTATTTTTGTCAATAAATTGTGATAGCTGGTCATAAACTAAAATTTGGTTAACTAAGGAATAAAAACAAACTTTGGATTGTACTATTCTACATGAAAAAATTTTGCTAATGAAAATAAACAATTAATTATCTTTGTTGACAAACTAGCTTGCCTAATTCAATGTAGAGAAAGACAGCTGACTGCAATATAGAAGAAACCATCGTAGGGATGCTGAATGTTTTTGGTTTCGTTGATAGCTTAACATATGGAGGAATAAAAAATAAAAAACAAAAAACAAAAAGCAAGTTGTATTGGCCAATGGCATGCTTCAGCTTCCCCCTCACCCCGCAACCCCATCACTGGCCAACAAGTCATCTCCGGACTACCCGTCTCATGACCAAAAAATGTTTTCATTGTTTATTTGCATACATATGCTTGATTTTAAGGGTTTCTTTTATTTAAATGATGATGTAACAATCAGCTGTAAATTTTTAATAATTTGTAAGATTATAGTAACGTTCCTATACCCCGTTCAAAATAAATGTGCGGTCGAAAGACAAAATTTTATTTCCCACCATAAGGTAAATCCCCTCAATACTTCCCCTAATTCCCCTATTTTCTTCAAAATCATATGTTAATTTAATTTCGCCCTTTAAATTCAGAGTAGAAAATAGCACTGATGAACATGTTACTTCACCTCGCCGCCGTTGCAAGCGCTTCTTTTTACATCTCAAACGTCAAAATAAGAATATTTGTTTACGAAAAATCAAAACATTGACATAAAATGACGTAAGATATTAAACATCTGTACGCATTTTTAGTGATTGCAATTGGTTGGATTGTTAGCAGTGGGAGGAACGGGAGCAAATGGGGGAATTGAAATCTGCATTTCGACCGCACATTTATTTTGAACGGGGTATAGTGGATTTTGTACACATTCGATGCAAAAAATAATTTTATAATAGTATTGCCACTTAAGGTGATTAGTATAAAATAAGATCTTCTTCACTCATTATCCACCTGGCTCTCTTTTTAAAATCAAACCAAAACACATGTCCTAATGTAAACTAAGCAGACATTTTTTTAATCCCCATGTTATTCTTATGGACATTAACAGGGATATTCCATTGTATGGGAATGTCCAGGGATATGGACATTGTAGGGGGTATTCCATATACAGGGAGGATATGGGAAATGTTAAAATAATGAAAATAAAAATCATGAGTTGAACATGAGAACTTACATTGTATATTTACTAATGATATACTTAAAATATATCTTAAAAAAAAACGTTATTTCTGATATCTTAATGAGAAACTTGAGTTTAATAACTTCAAGGGTTTTTGTAGTATGGAAGCTAAAAATGTAGCCTTTCCGATTGATAACACTACTATGGAAGTTGCATAGGGTTATTAGACCCATATTTAAGCTTGCCACAATTTTACATGAGCAATCCTGGACGACAGTATGTACAACAAGCCCCTCCCCCACCCGGCAACACCCCAATTGTTAAAGAACGATTCAGTGGTCTCAATACCCACAATTTAAGCTTAAATTCTAAAAACTTTTAAATGTATTTTATTCTGGTCAAAAAAAGTAAAAATGTGTAACATATATTGATCGGGAGCAACACTGTTTATTGTACAAATTTTATAAAAAATTTTATCTTCACATCTAACACGAAACCAATTATTGGATATTTAACTAATAATAGGCTAAAGTAGTTCCTTCAAAAAAAAAAAAAAAAAAAAAAAAAAAAAAAATAGGACAAAAGCAAAATTGACTGGGACACCGGGGCAAGAGTGAAATACTAGTACTGACTCAGTCAAACCGGGACCTATGGCAAGCCTACCTAGATAGGCTCTAACTTTAGTCATATAAATTACAGTTTTAGAAGAATACGCTTAATTATACCTTTAAATCTTTCTTCTTGTTCGTTAACGTCTTGTCCCAAACGACCCTTGTTTCGAATAGAAGGGGTAGGAGTTTGCAATTGAGTAAGGTTTTGGAGTGCCATATCGCGAGATGAACGGGATGGCATCACAATTCTGCTGAATATGTCATCTCCTCCTCCTTCATTACATTCATCCTGTTTAGCTTTTTTGAAACTTTTTGGTTCTTCTTCCAATGCGAATAGCCTCTTGTAGAGCTGCCTCTTGCCAATGCCGAGTTCCTCCTCAGAACTGCCCAAGTCAGAGCTGAGAACCTCGACTCGTCGCTCCCTTCTTCGGGCTTCTTCATATGTTTCTAAAAAAAGATATAGCAAATAAAAATACCCTCGTCGCATCAGACCTTCGCACTCAGCGAATTTCCAAAAGGAATTTGAGATTTTATATTTTCCCCTAAAATACCATAGGAATGAGTATGAAGGTTTGCTGCCATGGTCTGCAACTGTCGCCTGGCTGTCGACTGAGCTCGGTCGGCGCTCTCGACCGGGGCCTACGAAAACTAACGGGCCTGCATATTTCCCCCCACCACCAAAGTCAGGTGACTATTTGCGGCCGATCTGCAGCACAAGTTTCCATAAGATAACATTGTGAAAACGTGACATCCTTCACTTATTTCCCACCTCTTAGGAATTAGATAGTAGGTTACTAGACAAGACTTATATATTTTAATCTAGATTAAATAACGAACAAAATGATACCATTACTGTAAAGTTGACAGTTTTTCTAATATTTTTTATTACGAGATAAAGTCAAAACTTAATTTAGTTTATAGTTTTGTTTACACTTTTCATCAGCTGTTTACATAAGAGTATATTTCGTTGCAAATAACAAAAATTTAGAACCAAAAAGGTACAATTTAATTTATTTTATCGAAAATAAAAATTATAACTGGCAAACTACTGATTTAAGACGTTTATTTCATGTCTTATTCCTAGAAATATCTTCAAAAGCATTTGGAAGAAATCTGTTAACAAAAAAGTCAATGCATCCTACGATGTGAGAAATTCAAGTTTTAGTTTTACTTAAAAAGGGAGTTTTAAGTTTTGCAAAGCGGAACGTTATTAGTATCATTCAATTTGTAATTTAATGAGGATTAGAAGGATAATGCAACACTTATGACTTCATTTACGTGTATTTAAAACTACACGTAAAAACGGATGCCAAGTCAGGCTATTGCAATGCTTTCAAATGGAGATGACAGCTGAAATTCGGCCGCATCTGGTCACGTGACCAAAAATGTATGCAGGCCCGTTAGTTTTCGTAGGCCCCGTCTCGACTCGACGGCAGATCCTTCCCTTTCCCCCACTATCGCCTCGTAAAACTTAGAACAGCTGATTTCTACTGAGCGGTCGGACAGCTGATTTAAATTCTGCCGGTGGCGCGAAAAGTTAAATCGCCCGAACTCGCTTGCTTCAATTTTCCAATTCTCCAATTCGCCAATTCTCCGGCTTTGACAGAGTAAATGAGGAACTTCATGCCGTATATGTGGTGCTTTCCTTTGATGTATTGTAGGAACATCAATCTACCAAGTCACATTATCATAGCCTCGTAGATAGACAGACAGTTCTCTCGTAGGATAATACACTTTCCTCGTTTTGGCGTTAAAGTGATCGACCACAGGTTGAATATTGTTGAGTCGGTGTAATTTCACGTTTTCACCTTAGGCGAGAAACAGGTTTGTCCTTGTTCAATCTAAGGAGATATGCGTTCAGAATCATTCGTCCAAAGATGTTAAAGATAACCTTTTTCCAATTCTTTACGGTTCTTCTTTAGTCTAAGTAAGAGTAATGTACAGAATTTGGTCAGTGCCATCAATACCACTCATGCCGTGATTATATTGATACACTGAGGCTAATTTTTATCACTAATTTTCCACATCGACGTATGTTTTATCTTACATTTCTGGCAATGGAATTTGTGGAAAGAAAAATAAATTGTGTTTATATATGTGGGTTTCTCCCTAAATGCAGTTCGAAGAATCGGGCCTTTTCGTACTTAAACTTTTTTCCCTGCTCGGAATTTTTTCTTCAATTGTCGAATCACACAAACCCTATCTAGACGCCACAGCACCAGTCAGATTAGTGCATTTAGAAATGTGGTATCTGGCAAGTATGGTGGTTACAATAAAAATTGTCCAAAAACCATGTGATACTCATAATTTGGTAAAATTGCCATTTCTAGCAGTTTGACGACTACCTACTGTAGAATCTAAACCATATTTGGTGATCCGAGCACATCCATTTCAAATTTAGCACCTCAGTAGCAATAAAGTAGTAGGCAGCATTTTGATTCAGC
Organism: Neoaliturus tenellus; assembly: GCA_030545055.2. Lineage (NCBI taxonomy): Eukaryota > Metazoa > Arthropoda > Insecta > Hemiptera > Cicadellidae > Neoaliturus > Neoaliturus tenellus. The sequence continues at coordinate 47,503,118 of CM061531.1, read as the reverse complement.
GTCACATCGAACCACAGCTTTAATCCCCAACGGTGATGCTTCTCTTAGGATATGTACTGGGGTATAGCTTTTTCTTCCTACTAAAGATTCGTCCACTGAAAACTTTTACTTTTCAAAAGGTGTAAAATACATACAAAATAGTCGATTACAGTGGTCAATAAGAGGCTGGTCGACGTGCACATGAGTCGTAGTCAGGGGAAAAAAAGCCACGAAGAATCACGAATGTCACTGAGGATAGCCATGATGATATGAATTATAATAATTTTTCTAATTATTATAATTCATATCATACTCTCAATGCCTACTCTCATACATACATACACAGTAGTGGTTTTCTAAAAAAAATAACAGTTAAAAAAAATTCAATCTCATTTCAAAACAGTTGTATATAAAACAGCGTTAGCATTAGCTGAACATGTTCACCGAACAGTCATCTGCCGAACTTTTGCTTGTTTGTTGATATTTATTTCTAATGTAAATTATATGGTCAGAAATTGCTGATTAGAAATGTTCGTTGATTTTTTGTGTTCGGCGGACAAGTTCGACACCGACGCCACGAATGTTCGGTCAGTGCGAACGCGGCTTAATGAGATCGTGTATTTTAAAATAGAAATTATGCCTTAAATATTTCTAATAATGCATACCATCGTATACATGGTTTTACATATACAAAATTTCCAACATTTTAGACCGACATAAACAAGAAAGTTTTGTTATTTATTAAATTTCGTATATTGGTTTTACCATAGAATTCATACAATACAACAACACGACGCTTTCTTACATAAATGTTTTACAAATCTCCGTTGAATACTGATATCAACAGACGACAGCACATAATCTAACAAAAATTGCTATTTGAAGCTTACAAATAATCTTGTGCATTATTTGTTTATTCCATTGCTTTGGGAGGTATGTAAATTACATCTTTAGATACAGGTGTAATGAAAAAAGGAAGGAGAAAAAAGGCAAGATATATATTACTATGGATAGGTATTTATATTTAAATTCATGATTTGGTCAATGATAGCCCTGCATGACGGGCACATCAATGGCAGTCTTACATTTACTTCCTCTATTTCACCATTCATTCGTATCGTGCAGTAGTATCGGTTACGCTGCACATAGGTACTGGCGCAGCCGTGGCAAAAAGCTGCATGCTTACAAGGGCTACAAATTCCGTTTGATTTGTTTGTCTGGCAGACCAGGCAGCAATTGGAGTCGCTTGTCTGGTCGTCTTGCGGAAGGGAAGAGATCCCGGCTGCAAGTTCATTGGCCTGACGCTCAATTTCCCTCATACCCATGAATCTCATGGGGACCTCCAATGTTGACACTACCCTGTAGTCTCTGTATGGGTCTTCAATACCTATAAATAAGTACATAATGTAATTATAATGTAGTGTAAAATGATAATGTATATTTTAAACTTGATACTGTAGCCTATGTATTCACTAGTTACAATGAATACAAAAATACCCCCGTCGCAGCAGACCTGCGTACTCAGCGAATTTCCAATGGAATTTCAGATTATTTACTTCTCCACAAAAATACCATAGGATCGGTATGTAGGTTTGCTGCCATGGGGTGTTATTAGAAAATCTTTAATTTAATCAATAACTAGGGGCTTGTAGGGGCACAGGCCCCTAAAAATCCAAATGGTGATGTTATCTCCAAAATTAACTTTCAATTCCAGACCTAGTTGCACAGATACTTCCTTCTCAAGCTGTAGTGTGAATGTACACGGTTGAATTTTCTTATAAAATAGTACCTAATTTTGACTAATATTTTAGGCTGTATAAAATCAGTAATGAACCACTGATCTCCCCCTATATTAAAATAATAGGTAGTCTATTTTGTGAAAAAATTAAATTCATTACACTATTACTGCCAGAAACGATAAAAATAGGTTTAACCCTAAACATGTGCACATAATGAGTTCGTAACTCAAGTAAATGCAATAGTTCAGTTCAAAATCACAAAATATTTATTTGCCCATTAATACTGTACACTAATGTATCCTGGACCCCTGTGCCCCCCTCCCTTGCCCCAGTGTCCACCACACTCGCCTTATCCCCCAAAACTACCCCGTTTCCCTTTCGTGACCCGTGCTTCCTGTTCCCCATATTCCCCCGTGGCCTGAGTACCCCCATGCCAATGTGCCCCCCCCCCCATAGTCCCATGCCCACATACCCGCCGATATTTCCCAAGGCCCTCTATGTATATTTTCCTCCTCCATGCATCCCAACTAACCCCCCCCCCCCCATGCCACAGACGTCTCTAGTGTAACTTGTGCCCCCATTCCCATACCCTCGTGCCTCCCTTACTTCCGTGCCCCCCATGCCTGCCGTTTCTCCCAATGCCCCTAAGTCTCATCAAGCCTCCCCTTTGTCCCTCGTTCCCCACCCATGACCTGTCCTTCCTGTACCCCCTATGCCCCCGTGTCCCAAGGACCCTCATGCCTCCATATCCTCGAATCCCGAGTACACCCATGCCCCCGTACACCTTACTCTCTTGTGTCCACATGCCCGCCTTTCTTCCCTGAGGCCCCCTTGCTATGTCTCCCATTCCATCCCCTGTTAACTATGCCAAACTACCCCCTGTGCCTCCGACTTCCCTAGTGCCACTGGGGCCCTATTCCCATGCCCCCGTGCCTGCTGTTCCTTCCCGTGCCCCCAAGTCCTCTCAAGCCTCTCCTTTGCCCCCGTTCCCCTCCCGTGACCCGTTCTTCCTGTACCCCCCATGCCCCCGTGCCCCGAGTACCCCGATGCCCCCGTACCTCCACTCTCCCGTTCCCACATGCCCGATTTTCTTCACCGCGGCCCCAAGCTATGTCTCCCATTCCTCCCCCGTGTACCCCAAACTACCCCCTGTGACACCAACTTCTCTAGTGCCACTTTTTCCCCCAAACCAATGCCCCTATGCCTGTCGTTCCCCTATGTCCCTCAAGCCTCTCTCGTGCCCCCCCCATGCCATCAATGTCTCTAGTGCCTCTATGCCCATGCCCCTTGCCTCCACGCTCGCCGTTCTTGCCCATGTCTCTAATGCCCCCGTGCACCCATGCCTGCCATTCCTCCGCGTGCCTTCTATTTCCCCCTAAGGCTCAACGTGCCCTCCGTTCCCCTCTCATGACCCATGCTTCCTGTACCCCCTTTGCCCCGTGGCCCTTGTAAACCCCATGCACCCGTACCCCAGTGCCCCCATGCCTCTGTGACCCAAAATTCTAATAAGGTGCCCACATGTCCATCATTCTTCCTTGAGGCCCTGTGCTCTCTACGTCCCCCATTCTTCATCCGTGCGCCCCATGCCCAACTACCCATTATGCCACCGACGTCTCCAGTGCCCATTGTGCCCCTATGCCCATAACCCCGTGATTCCCATACTCCCGTGCTTCCAATACCCCCGTGCCTCCAATATCCCCGTGGCCCCATGACTGACATTCCTCCCCGTTCCCAGTAAGTACCCCCATGCCCCCTACCCCCAGTGCCACCGACACCCCTCGTGGCCCCCAAGAACCCGGACCTATGGTGCTCCCTCATGCTCGCCTGTCCTCATCTCCTGTGCCCCCGTGCCACCTATTTCCTCCATGACTCCCCGTGCCTTCGTGCCCCCCCCCCCCCCCGCCCCACCCGTCCCTTGTGTCTATCGACGTTTCTTGTGCCATGATTGTAGTCTATTTTGATTGTTCGTTCAATGAAGTAGAGCATTGTTCGACATATTGTTCGTTTCGCACACTGTCATTTACATGAAAAGATTCCTGCATTTATATACCAAGGGGCATTTGTAGTTTCTATACTACCTATGCAAGGTAAAAAGCAGATAATGAATATGACAAAATATTCCCTATACGGATGTTATCCAATGTTGGTAGTTTACATAATATGATTCAGTAAAAAATAAACAAATACTTAATAAAACCATTCAACTCTAACCACTAAATAGCCATTATATAAACAGTAATGTAATAACTATACGCCTTGCACTGAGTAAAGACAATACTATATATTAAAGATTTTATCAAACATACCATGGCTAAGTCACTTTTAACTGCAGTATAGTCAGCACACAAAATCTTAATGTACACATACAGATACAAATTACATAGATGGGGCCACAAAGAAGAAATCTACTGTGGATCCGTAATTTTTCCATGACCCATGTTTTTCTTTCTTATAGTGCTCTGCCAATTTAAAAAAAAAATTATAATTTAATGGTTATCTTAACTCAAAATATCTGCTCAATAACCAGCTGACTTTACGATAAAAAAATATACACATGAAAATCTGCTTAATCACACGTGTAGCTCTAAAAATTTTCTTCCCATTAGATTAACATTGGAACTTCAAGGTCCAATGGGGCGGAGCCCAGGTAACTTTTGATGATTCTGGTATTTTTCCTTGCGTCCTTGGCCCTCAAGCTTTAAAATGAGCCATCAACCGTTACCCTATCTTCCTTCTAACTCAAGATATTTCTTGGGGATCGATTCGCTTACGGAATTATATATATAGATTGGTAAAATAAAAACAATATTGCACAAATTACTCAGTGAAAGGGGTTATTTCGTTTGTATTATATACGTGCAAAATATAATTGTCGTCCAATTACCATAAAAATTACAAACATTTACTTTGTACGTTTTTTTTATAATTATACAATAATTACAAATTATATCATATCACATTAAAGTGACAAGCCGAGTTACAAATAAAGCTCAGTAAAGTCAAGTGACACCTACTTTGCACACTCCTCATCAAATATTTGTCTGGGCTCCATAGGCTCTTCTTTACAGCAATCCAGAATCCTACGTCGCAACTCCAACTCAGGAACCAAATTGGTATCCGATTCATGAGTGTGTACACCATGTACTTGGAATGAGGAGTATGTCCTCATATTTTTAAATAATGGCATCGACGCGGTGCACTTGCAATCGCGCACATTAACGCACTTTAAGTAAACGCAAGTGCTATCGCTATCCTTAGCAAAAAAATAAAAACCATCTCCACGATGATAGTAAGTGCTGCCAAAACGACGGCCTCCGATTTCTACAATAGGGTGTGTCCTCCATGATGGACACATGACAAACTGTAATAATCCACGCAATACTACAAAAAACATCAAATCACATAACACCATAAACTCATTAGTCTCATTAAATAAATAAAACACGAATATTACTAAAACTATCGACTAAAACGCAAAAAAAAACTCATAGGCAACAAGTATAGACTTAAGATCACGAACTGCTCACACGATGGAAACAGAGATCGACTGAGCTTTAACATTTCTTCCCTCTTATATGAGCAGCCGTAGTCTCCAGAAAATGGCTCCTGAGGACACCTGCGATCTATATTTAGAGAGGAGGATGGTAGAAAAATTGCTAACTGAAGAGTTTCTAGGAAAAGAGTTGGCTGGCTGTCAAAGGTGTCAAGTCGTTGGACATGAGTTCTTAGAATCTTTATCCTCATTTGCTACTGGTGGGAGTGGAGGGGTGGTGGCGGTGGTGGGGGACGTGGAATACATACGTATCGGGGTTCACATTTACAATAACCTCATTTGATTTGGATATTGTTTGACACATTCGATTACATTGGTTTTTAGTTAATTAAAATACTAGCCAACTGTCCATCAACAGTTGCGTAAAATGTGTATAAATAACCTTTACAAAATGCTTTATTTTTTATAATTTTTGAAACCTTCTGGTATGAACAACACTGTAAACTGGAATACATGTTATACAGGGTGGTTGAAAAGTAACTTGCACCGCACCCCCCTTTAACTTTTTAAGTATTTGAGGTATTTGAAATTGGTTTGCGGCAACCTTATTGGACATGTACCATAATGATTGTAGCCTCTCATATCCAATAAGGTTGCTGCAAACCGATTTCAAGTAGGGTATCTCAAATACTTAACAATTTAAGGAGGGGTAGAAGTTACTTTTCAACCACCCTGTATGTATTCTGGTACGGTAAATACCTTGTATACAAGTTAAAGTATGATAGCTTTCACAAAATAAATTAAATCTCTAAGTTCGAACAAATATTTATTGTACATATTATGCAAGTCAGTATAAGCTACTTCACCACCTTCGTGAGGGTAAACATTTGTTAACTTGTTGTTGGTTGTTGGTGTTTGTGTAAACAGCCATTCCAAGTTCCGTACGGGACATTTCAATCTTGTTTTTGAACAATATATGGCTTTGAAAAATTACTTATATGTCTCTAAAAAATGTAAAAGTATCCCAAACCATATGTCAGTAGTCATTTTATGTCCTCCCAACTTTTGGCATTTTTTTCAGTTTTGCCTGGTCTAAAATATGCAACTAAAGACTGGTTCCGTACGGGACACTTTAAGATTAACTCAGCTAACATACACTGTCTTTTTTGTTAAACTCTGTGATTCTCTCTGGATTTAAGAGTTGTTATTGTTACAAGTCAATGTGGAACAGATTTACAAGACATTATCACAAACTATTTTAATTTATCACACTTAGTTTCTGTGTTAAATACAATTTTTCCTGGTTCCGTATGGGACACGTGTGAATTTTGGGTTTAAATCAAACAAATTTTTGAATTTTAACATTCTGTTTTAATTTCTAAGAAATACAAAGCCTTTGCTTAACATACTTCAGAGTATTTTAATTCAAAATAGGCCTAACATAAATAAATGAATCCTTAAAAAAATCTTACTTTATGTTAAGAAGCCCAACAAAAAAATATATGTTTTTAGCTTTTACTTCAAAGTGCAAATGTTCAAAACAATTTACAAAAATAATTCCTTAGCAAAATTTATAGTACATTCTTTTTCCTTTTGTTACTATATCAGGCTGATTTAGGATTCTTAGGATCTGATTTACACTAATGTTGCTCTTGAACGAAGCCGATTTTTCATCGAGCGTGAACAGTTTATCCTTAGTACATTGTTTCAAGAACTCCACTGTAACAAGTAGCTCTTCACTTTTAACTTTTTCTTTGAAAATTGCAAAATAGTTATGTTTAAGTCCCTTTTCGCTCGTTATTTCAACTTCAATAAATGATCCTTCAGTCAAGACATCTAGGTAGTCTAAGTTGTGAAACTTAGAAATGTCCCTTTCATTGTTATCTTTCTGAGACACATAACTTGCATCCACTCCATCTTCAGACGTACAGCTCGCATTCACTCCATCTTGAAAAGTACAGCTAACATCCACTCCATCTTCAGACATATGGCTCGCATTCTCTCGGTCTTCATACATACAGCTTGCATCCAATCCATCTAGAGAAATACATCTTGCATCCACTTCATCTTCTGAACTAGAGTAGACATCCTGATAATGAAGACGTTCAGCATGATGTTTTGTGATGTCATGTCGGTACAATACTGAATTAACAGTTCTTCCTACAAGCACACTCTGGCTGTCATAATACGGACGCATGTAGTGGCTTGACCGGATATTGGGAACTTGTAAAACATCTTTCCATTTCTCATTCATTTGGTTTTCTTGACAAATAACTTCTTCCTTAGGGATGTAAAAGAGGTGTGTTCCTTGCAATACAGATTTACCACATTCATAAAAGTCGTAAGCACTTGAGACCAAACGATTTCTAGATTTAATAGCAAGCCAAACATTACGTTTCAGAGCACCCCCAATAACATCTACGGCTTCTTTGCCATGCGATGTTGCGAAGAACAACCATTCAATATCCAAATTGAAGTGTTTCTGCAGAGAGCAAAGGAGATAAGCTGTATACTTGTTCTTAAACTGAGATGAAGGGCCGTCTGAGAATATAGAAAGTTCTTCAAGTCTTGGAAACCTACATTTGAGATCTGCAATAATTTTATAAAGAAAAACCTTAATGGATAATTTACCATGTGACAAATCGTCACTTACAACAGTGTATGAAGTGGTGGTATTCCCAATCCAAGCACAACCAGTGAACAAAGTCACTTGTTCATGAGACCAGTGGGCGCTTTGAATCTCATCTTGTGAGATAATAGAGAAATTTTCTGCGAAATCAATTTGGAGAACTCCAAAACTGGGTAAGCCCTTCTTTCTTCTTGAATCAAACTCATCAGCCTGTACTCTTTTCACAAAGCAATGAACTTTGAACGCTGGAAGCTGCTTCTTTATTTCTAAGATCAACTCTGAAACTGTACCATAACATTCAGTTATTTTTTGCCTTTTCTCAATGTCTAGCCATTGTTTCCATTTGATTATTTTTTTTCAGGATCATAGTCCTCACCAACCAAATACTGCTCAATATCCACATCTTTACATTTAATGCAGGAGCTTAACATGCAATCCTTATTTTTAAGACTACAAACAGCACGGCTAATTACATCACTACCATTCGGAGTGAAGTCAGTTTCTGTTACTCCGTTATTTTTCTGTGCTTCTAACAAATAATTGAAATTGGCATGGTATTTACATACGCAAACTGTGTGTGGTATCTCTGAAACCAGCAAAACATTTTTGGGTCTTAAATTGTAAAAAGCTGTTTTCTTAACATGTCTAAAGTTAGGGTTCTCTTCTATGAACTGTTGGTACAGCTCTTTCACAGACATTACAAGGTATCGTTTCTGCAAAAGTTTGCGCTTTTTTGTCTCTGGATCCTTTACAGATTTAGTATCCCTTTTACCAGGAGCTTGATAGCTGACATCTTCTCTACAGTAAAAATTAGCAACAATCTGCCTGTCTTCATCTGAAAGTACTTTTTTCCTACACGGAGACTTCTTTGCTGCATGCAACAACTCAGGGAATTCATTGATTAGTTTTCTAACAACAGTTTGCTTTTTGGATGGGCTTTTGGGCAGATTTTTTTTTAAATTTATTGACAGCTTTCCCTAAGCTTTGAGGTCGTTTAAATGATCCAAGCTCTGAATTTTTGATAATACTAGGGTTGCTTAGGCCTACCTTCTTTTTCTCTCTCTGCTTACGCTTTCTTAACGTTTCTTGTTTCCTTAATTTCTTCTGTAAATCCGGTCTTCTTTTCAGCTCTTCCCTCTGCTTTCTTCGTAGATCACTAACTCTCTGCCTTTCCTTTTCTCTATACGCAGCTAGGCACACTGGATCTGCGGTCAATTTATCGAAATACCTTTTCTTCTTTGTTTTGTTATCCATTTCCTGAAAAAACCAAATTAATTTTAGTAATGAATTTTTTTACAAATATGGCTGGTAAATACTTTAAGGCATTGTTATCAAAGTAGGCAAACAACAACACTACACTTAGGCACACTGTAACTGCTTTCAGTTTATAAAGGTAGCCTAACTTGGTTTTTTGTTTTATCATCCATGTTCTGGGGGAAAAACTACGCATAGTATTAATGATGGTAATAAGGGGTTTTAAGAATATGGTTGGTAAACACCTTAAGGCATTGTTTCCAAACCAGGCAAATAACAACAGTAGACCTAACTGATAGGAACAGATCATATTGACACTGTAAACACAAATGTCCCGTACGGAACCAGTTTTCTTTACAAAATACACAACATAGAGAAAAACTACTTAGAGGAGGTTAAAACTATTGATACATACCTAACTGTTGTTGATTTTCAGTTTTCTGTCTTCTTCGATTAACCATATAAAGGAACCTAATAACTTTCTTGGTTACGTACAGGACACCAAATATGACTTAACTTCTTAAAGTTTCATAAATACAATTTTACAAAAAAAAAAAGTAAAACCACATGGTTCTTCAGTTAGCTTAGAAGTTATGTGACCAACAGGAAGTAACAATAAGTCACATGGAGGAGAAACAGCTGTTTACCAGGAGTACCAACATAAGGATAAAAATGTCCCTCCAAGTCAAGAAACATGTGTAACATTTCAAGGCCTGAAAAAAGCATTAAAAATGAAAAAAAAATAATTTTATCCGGATAGATTCTTATAATTTACATATTTTATTAGTACTTTATGCTAAAATTAAGTATATTATTTCACTTTTATTTTTTAACACTTAGGCTCATTTTATGTGGATTGGCTGTAAACCTAACATAGCCTAATTACCATGATACTACAATAAAAGTACGTAAATTAAAACCAACGAGCAAGGCACGGTCAACCCGTTAGGCCTTAAAAAAACCATAATAATACCATCAAGATCCTAAAAACTCTGCTTAGTTTGGACTTGAGCACTACCGATTTGGGCTGAGGAAATTATAGTCTGTATCATCTTTTTAAAACAAGCCAAACTCGATCTTACTATCCTCCCCCTAATTTATTGTCTACGGTCTTATTGTGACTGCGGAGCGGCATAAGGATCTCACATCAACCTGATGGCCTTGGCCTAATTTATAGCAATTAAGTATCCAACCTAAAAGCCATAAAATTAAATCTTGTAAAGTGTGGGGAGGAGGACGCTTCATGATTTATGAAAAAAATATGCCTATATGGTTGTCGACAACATGTTAATATATCTCTCTTTTGGTCCAGGAGTTAAAACGCTTTTGAGTATCAAACAAACTTACATAGGCCTAGGATAGGATTTTAAATAAGTTTGATTAAATGTCGACGGATAGAGCCTTTAGTGATTACACACTGGAACGTTATTTAGGCCACGGTTGTTACAGAGTTAATTTGTGTATATGTCAATAAACGCCCTGATTTCAATCTGAGAACTTAAGTGGGTTCCCCATGAAACACAGAAGACTATCACTCGGATTCGGTAGTGTTATTCACCAGTTATTATCAAAATTATTCTCGATATGAGATTCCATCGCTGTTGCCGCTTTGTTATGTTATTTTTATCAGCCACTTTTTGTGGTACGAACATAATTCACAATAGATATTATAACACTCGATTGATATTGTCGACCATTTACATGGTTCCACACACTTGTAGCTCCCAAAAGTCCACAAGTATAGGAGCTCGGACCCAATTTGTGGGGCGCCGCGATAACAGCAGCGTGCCGCACCATTGAGACGTTGATGCGCCGATAGCGGCTAGGCGCCTGATAATTACAGTGACACCCACTGAAACAGACCCTTATGCAGTACTTCTCAAATTCTGGGAAAAAGCGGTCGAGGTGCCGCCAAAAGCTAGCGTCCCATGCAGCCGCGGGAGAGATGCCGTGATGCCGGTCAGTCGGGTGACCTGTTCCCCGACTTTTACTTTTACTGCGTTATTTACTGAGCTGGTCCTACGGCTAAAACATTCGCCCTTTGATGTTTATGGTAAATTTGAAATTTTAACCATTATTTAACATACTTTTGTTAGTAACTTCTGTATTATTGTATTTATAAGCTTGAAGTTTTTTTATTTGCCTAGACAGTAATTTTAAAAGGAAATTAGGGAAATTTAGAAGTTGAACACCCTTAAGAACTGAAATGAAGGAATTGTAATGAATGCCAATATTACATTATGTATTTATCATTGTATTTTCAATATTAACGGATTAATATGTTACTCCCTGGGATTTCACCAAAACCATTTATTTATTTATTTATACACGGCAACGCCATTTTTACAGAGAGAATGAACACAATCATTACATTTATATGCAACATAATATCACACTATGCCACTGCAGGAGATATTTCTAAAGACTAATGACAAGCTAATCAAGCAAGAATATGCAATTCAACACTACCAAGAATCGAAAACTAATATGTCAATTTGCATTTCATTACATGACAACAAAATAATTTCAAATCATTCAACACAACTTTATAATTAACAACAAAAAGTGCAAGTGCAAGAAACATGCTAGACAAGTAGCAATTTTAACTGATGATATTGATTATTAACAACAACAAAAAACTAACAACAAACATACAGAAACAAGAATTGATGCATGATATGCAAAGAAACAAGTGGTAAATTAATATTCATTATTACATGCTCGAAACAATAACCTAACAATAACAATAACAAACTTAACTTAACAATAACAATTAACGAAGCAAAAGGAACAGTTTTATCACAGACTTGATGATCAAGCGTTGAAGAGACTCTTCAAAGATGAAATGCTACCGCAGAAGAAGTCGAAGTCACTGGAAAGTCTATTCCCTAGGCGATGCAATCTAGGAACTGGGGCATGCAGCAAGTAGTTCGCAGAATGAGAGCGGCAGAAGAACACTTGCTGAGAGCGAGTGTGCCTAGACGCTCGAAGTTCAAATTGCTGAAGAAGATCAGGGCAATCAATAGTACTGTTGAGGACTCTGTGGAGCAGACCAGCATCAGCCAGTTGTCTTCTAATGATCAGGGGCAGCAGTCCAAGTTCACGTTCGAATTGCTCAACAGGAACATCCAAGTAAGCATAGCCCATCCTCACGCCAACTGCACGAATGAACCGCCTCTGAACTCTCTCCAGTCTCTCAATGTGACCGATTTGGTATGGACACCAACAACAGAACAGTATTCAAGTGTGGATCTGACCAAGGATGAATATAAAGTCTTCAACGCGATGATACTAAGACCATTCCTAGAAGCTCTGAAAAATGAAGTTTAAAGATCTTAGAGCTTTATCACAAATGTGGCTTATGTGAACTTCAGGACTGAGATCATCAGATAAAAACACACCCAAGTCACGAATATTAGATTGGCGGATAAGGGTTAAGCCACAAAAGGTGTAGTTGAAATGAACTTGATACGCTGATCTACTAAATGAAACCAAGGAGCACTTTGTAGCGTTTACAGACATACTCTTCCTGTCACACCAATCAGCAATACTCCTCAATGACGTTTGGAGTAGCTCACAATCACGGGGAGACTTGATGACGTTGAACACCTTTATGTCATCGGCAAACATTAAAAATTGTACATCTATCATTTGAGCTATGTCGTTGACAAACAGGTTAAACAAGAAAGGTCCCAAGAGAGAGCCCTGTGGAACACCAGAGACATCGGTAAAGGGCGTAGATGTAGCATTTAAGAATTTCACCCGGAGAGATCTGCCCTCGAGGTAAGATTGAAACCATTTGAGTAGATTGCCATTTATTCCATATCCTTTCAGCTTGGCCAGTAAATGCTCATGACTTATTCGGTCAAATGCCTAGCTGAAGTCTATATAGACACTATCCACTTGAAGTCCCTCGGCGAAAGCTGAGAGGATTGAACACTCTTACAGTAGGAGGTTGGTTGCTGTGAACCTTTGTGAACCCATGCTGTTCAGGTACAATGATATTTTTAAATGGGAAACTGATTTGATCCAACACAAGGCTCTCAAACACTTTGCCAAGTGCAGATTGAATCACAATAGGGCGATAAAAAAAATAATAAAATATTAAAATATTTTATAATATTTTTTTATATTTTATAATAATTTTTATCAATAAGAAAAAATTATTGAAGTTACAAACAAGTTAATAGATTGGTGTGAACTGAACAAATTACATCTCAACCTAAATAAAACTCAAGATATAAAATTTAATTATAGTAGCAGTTTAAAATGTTATAATATGTCAAAAACAATAAAATTTTTAGGCCTTATTATAGATAACAAACTGGACTGGAATGATCATATAGATATAACATTGAAGAAAGTGAATAAGGGTATATACTGTTTGCGAAGAATAAAAGAAAATGTAACAGAAGATGTATTAATTCAAGTTTATTATGCTTATATCCATTCAATATTGAGCTATGCCACCTTAATATGGGGACACGCCACTAACATTGAAAAATTATTTAAAGCACAAAAAAAAGCAGTACGAATAATATGTGGCGTAAACCAAAGAACGCATTGCAAACCATTAATGAAGAAATTGAACATTATGTCTCTCCCTTCAATTTTTATTTTCCAAATTTTACTGTACACTAAAGAAAATATTATCAAATTTCCAAAGAACAATAATGATTACCGATATTCAACAAGATATAAGTCAAAATTAAAAATGGAACGAGTAAAATTCAAGAAGACTCAAAAAAGCTTTACATATTTAAATATAAAATTATACAATCATTTACCTGATCATATTAAATGTTTAGATTTGAAACAATTCAAGAAAAAACTGAAGATTATTTTAAGTGAAAATTGCCTCTACTGCATTGAAGAATTCTTTGAAATTAAATTTAATTAATTTTAGATATAAGTATTATTATAAGAAATTTATTGTATTTTTTTAATATTGTAATGTGCCTCGTGGCATCCAAACAATAAACAATAAACAATAATTCCGAACGTCATTAGTCGAAGAGGATTTGTGTATTGGCACAACGAAGCACTCTTTGAGTCTTTCAGGGAATATTCCATTCTCGAGGAGTGAATTAAAGATCACGGTGAGTTGAGGAGCAATCAACGAAGAACAGTGGCGCAGCACAGCGGGAGGAATACCATCAGGTCCAGTCCCTTTATGAGGGTCCAAAGAGGCCAATTTATTTTCTACATCCAGAGTCTTCAGAGTACATTGAGAAATATTGATGAGGGTATTAAATTCAAACTCCGGTGAGTTGGCAGTGGGCAGTTGGTAAACCGAAGAGAAGAATTCTGCGAAGAGATTGCATACCGCAATAGGCTCAGACGCACTGCAGTTGTCGAAAAAATACTCAGAGGCAGATTTATTACTTAAGATTTATTACTTGGCCATTTGAAGGATGGTAACTGAATAGTAGTTTTTTGTGAGTAGTAGGGGTTCTTTGGTGGGTTTCATCCACTTTGTTAAGTTTTCCAATTGTTTGGTTTTATGGAATTTTTCATTGTTTTCGATTATCTACTGCACATTTTTTATTCAGTTTATCCATTCAATTTTTTCATAAATTGTTTATATTTTTTAAATAATTTTTGCGCTAAATACAATAAATTACAATTATTTATCCCATTCCAACACCTTCATTACAATCTACTTTAAAGATAACTAATACTTTAAAACCAAAAAAATTCCTACCAAAACTCCTAAGTTACAATTATTATCCTAATACTTAAGTCGACACTAATCTTACTCAATACCTTACTTATTGTGCGAAATTTATTTACAGAACATCCACTCTATCATTTGAATTATACTAATAACTAATAAACTTAAAAGTTTACCAACTTTTAAGTAAATACTTATACGATAACTACATGTTAAATTTATTTACAACTCCATTAACCTTTATAGAATTCACTTTAACTTTCATAGTGGGTTCAAAGTTCAAGATGGCAACCTATTATGGAAAATCTAAAAGACAATAATGGTTTAAACTATAAATAATTGTGGTTCGCAGGTCTGTGAAGGAGTGTGGCAATAAGAAGACCAGTTCAAGTGTAGAAGAAGTCGAGCCGTCACTGTGTCAGGGTTAATCTTGTAACATAATATAACATGAGGTGCATACTATAACCTTAAAGAAATACAAATGTATTGGCACACGACTTATTAAAAACTGCTATTAAAAAAAAACTCCTTTTGTAATATTTTTATCGGTGAAATATTTTTAATTACAATTTTTAATTTGAGAGTATCTAAAGAACTAGTTTTTATGTATGTTTACGTAATATATAAAAGGTAACATAAATAATTAATTGTAATATATGAATATTGCCAGTTTGAACAACACGTTTGTGTTTTAATGTTACTAAAATCACTTTTACATAGTCATATTAAATTGACATATTTTGACTGGTATTAAACACACGTTTGAAAATATGCTAATAATTTTTTTTTTTTTTTTTTTTTTTTTTAGTCTATCTTCAACGTATTTTGCCGTACATTATACGCCACGATTACTACCTTCGTCCTCCGTGTTTAGCCGTATTACATACGCTGGGGACATCGAGGCAGATGCTGCTATCTAGCGACTCAATTCATAACTAATTGGATTCGATCTATACTGCAGTACATTGTAGATAGAATACGAGGTTACACCTCGTTGCTTTCTACAGTATTTTTCAGTACCTGCTGACGAAATCATCAGCTGTTTTGAGCTGGCGAGTTTAATAGTTTTTGCCTTATTTTGTTTGTTTACACGAACGCTTTTTCAGACTAATAATTATCGTATGTTTTACGCGTGTATTATATAGTATTTATTAGTGACATATGTTCTGAAATTGTATTTTCATCACACTGCACGTAGAACAGCCGTTTTCTGGATTGTATTTAGTCCACAAAGTTGGCGTTTTCCGTTCGCTAACATCAAAAGTTGTTTTTTTCTTTAGCAAAAATCTTTAGCGTAATCCAAAACAAATGAGGCCAATGTAAACATAAAACGACTTGCAGACCAATGTATATACATAGGACAAACCAAGGTAGGTGACACCAACAGCTGATTGAAGGGCTTTAAAGTCATGAGTGGTTTGCTAAGGCCCGGTGCACACGAGCGTTTTGCGTTTGCGTTGATGCAGCTTTATTTTGCAGCGGCGTTTGAGCAGTGCATGTACTCAAATGGAACAGTACACACGTAAACGCTCGTGTGCACCGGGGACGCCGCGTCGACGCAGCTTGCACGCAGTGTATTTTGACGCTCGTGTGAACCGGGCCTAAGTATATTTGGTTACGTGTTTTGAGCGGCGAGTGTTTTGAGCGGCGAGTGTTCTGAGCGGCGAACCTCAGGTAGAAAAGGGTCAAATGGAATTTGCGGGGAATTCCTCCCTTCGGCAGGGAGAAACTCGTGAGAGGCTCTGAGTACAATACCTCTCAGGTGACTCTGGCCTCCGCATTTTCAGTGTCTTTACATCAGTTCACTGCAATACAATGTGAATGCCAATTCAAACAAGACGCATAGGGTCTTATTATTAAAAGTTAGTCAATATATACTTATATTTATTAAACTTCATTTTAATATATATAAAATGAAGTCTAAAATCATCTGTTTTTCTTGATTTTTTAACTGAAGTTTTCCATTAGTTTTGATGAAACTACCAAAGTGAGATTACCAAAGTGTAACCAAGGAAATTTAGCACCGTTATTCCTCTATAATATGACACCTTGCATTTGCATCGAGAATAACAGATAATTTTAGTCAGTTATAGCTAAAAAGAAATTTTATTTAAGAATTATAAAATTTTTTCTTCGTTTTTGTACTTTTAGAAAAAAAGAGACCATCTCTATCTTAATTAATTATTTTTAAAACATGATTCCCTTAAACCTCTGCATCCATAAAACTCGCCTAGCGCTACGACCGCGGCCGCGAGGCGAGGTTCTCCCTGCCGAAGGGAGGAATTCCCCGCAAATTCCCTTTGACCCTTTTCTACCTGAGGTTCGCCGCTCAGAACACTCGCCGCTCAAAACACTCGCCGCTCGGTGGACGACACCGAATATTTTAAGTGCTGCACCTTTGACATCATCGATTTTGTTTTTGTTGATGTCACCTACATCCTTCTCATTCTAGATTTCTTGTTGCAGACTACAATTTTAATGGAAGATTTTGACATTTCTCTAATTCAACGTATATATCAGCTGTTTATAAGGAATATTCAAACTAAGAAGAAAGTCAATTAATAAACGTCAACAAGTAATTAAATTTTAATTAATTTGCTTTAAAATGAGTTATTCATTTTATATTTTTGCAGTATGATGAAAACATTGTTCATCACTGGAACGGAAAGTGTTTTTCTGTGCTTAATGTATTTGGCCTGGTGGCTTTAACTGTTCGAATTTAAACCTCTGACAGCTCGGACACCAAATTCCTGACCACCAGTATGGCCAAAAATAATCCAAAGCGAAACGGGTCACAGAATTTCTTAAACCCAAAGTACCCGGCCAAAAGTGAGTCATGCGTCTCGCCGAGGACCTTCTTGCGGTCAGCTTAACAGAGGCAAAGCTTCCAGTTTGATTCACCTCGCCCAAACTACCTATTCGTTTAACAAGCTTATACAACTTGCTGTCGCAGATTGTAAATTCATCGTGTGCAAATGGGTTTTTAGTTACTTTCGCTAGCAAAGAGTCATACCTCCGATCTTCCTCCTTTCGTTCGGCAGCGTCAGAGGGTTGAGCAATTGGCTCAAACTGCTCGCCAATCAGACAAATTTAATTTTCAGCCTCTTACGACGGCTGCTCCTCAATAAGATTCCATGACAAGGCATCTGCAACCCTGTTTTCGTCTCCTTACGATACTCGACCTCGACTTCACTGTTGGACTTCTAACACCCAACGAGCTAAGCGGCCGGTAAGCTCTTTGAGTCGCAGAAGCCATTTTAACGCAATGTGGTCCGTTACGGCTATAAGCTTGTATCCCTCTAGAT
Organism: Neoaliturus tenellus; assembly: GCA_030545055.2. Lineage (NCBI taxonomy): Eukaryota > Metazoa > Arthropoda > Insecta > Hemiptera > Cicadellidae > Neoaliturus > Neoaliturus tenellus. The sequence goes on along the minus strand of CM061531.1, from coordinate 47,485,045 downwards.
AGGGGCAAAACTTCTTAACGGTACACACTAACGCCATGCATACTTTCTCCGTAACTGTATATTTTCGCTCAGTACTCGAAAGAATTCTACTAGAATAGTTGATTACTACTTCCACGTTATTCCTCTTTTAAGTCAACGAGGCCCCGAGACCCTCATCCGACGCATCTACTTGTAATTTGAAGAATTGAGTGGAATCCGGGCACGACAATATGGGAGCCGCAACGAGCCAATTTTTCAACTAACGAAAGGATTCCTCTTGCTTCTCACCCCAACTCCACGCTACGTCTTTCTTCAATAAACTCATGAGAGGAGCGACAATTTTGGAAAATCTATGTACATAAAACCTGTACCACCATACAAGGCCTAAAAATGAGCGAAGACTTTTTACAGTCTTCGGAGGCGGATACTCAACAATCGCCCCAACCTTGTCTGGTGCAGTTCCGATATCCTCAGAATTTATTATGCGCCCGGGGTATTTTAATTCGGTCTGGCAAAACTTGCATTTATCAATGTTCAGTTTAGTCTAGCGGCACGCAGACGCTGGAATACGTCCTCCAGGAGCTTTAAATGTTCTTCGAATGTTTGGAAAACAGTATCAAATCGTCCAAATACGCGAACGCTCGCGGTTCTAATTCTGAGCCTATTATTTGATCCAAAAGACGTTGAAAGGTAGCCGAGGCAGAGTGAAGATTAAGCGACATAACCGTAAAGTGAAATAAACCTAACCCTTGAATACTAAAAGCAGTGAACGGCTTACTCTCCTCCGCGAGAGGGACTTGCCAATAACCATTCGCTAGATCTAATGTAGAAATGAAATTGTCATTTTGTGGAAAAACAAGATATCAAATCTGAAACACTTTAGGCCAAGCGTTCTGACAGATACTAGGCCGATCTGATTGTGCGCTGCTAATCCGGGTGTCAAGACCATTGTCAAGGCAATTATCTCTTTTGAAAGGCCATTGATTTATTTTAACGTTTTTTTTTCAAATTTCAACCATACTTAATGTTAACAATCTCAGAGTTTAAACAAATTTCCTTTTGAGTCTTTTGGAATTTTGTTGTGATATATCTAAAATAGCAATAGTTTGCTGAGTAATTAGTAATAAACCTAAGTACCTACCTCAATGTGATTAGCATTTATGTACATTTGCCAATAACTACCCTGCAACTCCTCATATTATCAATGCTAATATGCAATATAACGAAGTAGAAAATGCCATGCTTTATTGTCAATTTAAGATCAAGTTTGATATTTAATGTCACAAAATAGGGTTTTATTAATATTTTTACAAAACCCATACAACCCCCTCCTTCCTATTAAATCTTTGACAGTGATATTGAGCCAAGTATTGATTTTCAAAATAAGTAATAAATTTAAATTTAATAAGGGTATTCGCTTATCGGGCTAGAGTACTAACGACCAATTAACTCTAATGTAACACAAAATAAGACTGGTTTTTAGTTCTTAGTGTTTGTGATAATCTATTGTTATACGGTTAATGCTTTAAGAACAAGAATAACTGAGTTTTAATGTAAAAGATATCATTCCAAACACACAATTACCAATTCTTTACGCGAAACATTATTTGACTGATTTTCTTCAAACTTTTTCATGTCTTCTGGGCCCACTGGCAATGTAGCCAAGAAACCCATGATTTCTTCAGGTAAGGTAAGAGATACATCTTCAACAGCTCGTTGGTTCTGGTGATTATTGTTCAACAATATATCTACTATCTCATCAATTTCGTCTCATCTGCAAACCACCGCCTCCAGTTTACTTTCCACTTTTCCGTATTGGGTCAGTAGCTTCCAAATCATGTTTTGGTTACTTTTCAATTGTTTGACATCTCGTATTAGTTGATCTGAAGTAAAAGAGTATTAAATTGATATTTTTTTGGCTGACTAAGTACAAATATTACCGTTACAAAAGAACTTCTTTCTTATCAAATTTTCAATAAATCTTTTTACTATCTCTCCTATAACATAGTATATGTAGAAAGTATTTTTTCGTCAGAATTTACTAAGTTTTGGTGGATTTCTTCATTTTGGTGACCATTAAGTACAAAAAAAGAGGTTTTCTAAGTGATTTCTGTCAGTCTGTTGTGAAAATTAACTACTAAAAAAAATAAATAAATAGTAATAATGGATAAATTTTTCATTATTAATGAACAAATTTTTCAAAAACCGACTATAAAGATTTTGATTGCAATTTGTGGACACCAAACCTAATTACAAAGAAACCACTCCCATCAATGAGAAATATTGTATTAAAATGTTACAGAGCAAAATAACAAAACAGTGAATACTTAATAAAATTTACTCATCACCATTAAATCAACATTTTGAACCCTTTTTGCTATTGTTAGGTAGAAAATATGTGTCTATTATGTGATACCCTTTTCTTTTTGTTCGAACAACAAAATATTTGGTAATATTATTAAAATTATTCTCTTAAAGAGTTTAAAAATAACCGATTGATTGTACTGGTTATTCTTTTTCTACTGGTTATTTTATTTTCATTTCAATATAAAAAGGAATAGGAAAAAACATCATAGCAATAGATTATATGCATTGTATGTTTAAAAATAAATAAATAAATAAAAATTAACATGAAAAATGAAGGAAATCAGTTGCTCAGCTGATTATGTTCAGACACCTCTTTAAAGCTCCCTCCCTTGGTTTATACATTTATTTTTATTGAAACACCGTACATTTTAGTATGTAAATTAGCTGCCATATTGTTTTTAACAATTAAATTGTTTTTTTTTTTTTAATGATACAATAATTTAGTTTTATTTAATTTTAGTTAAAATGATCAAATTGTAAAAATTAGGGGAAGCTACATGTAAGCAGTTTTTTTTTCTTTTTGAACACCGCAAGACCCTGTTCCTATGGTCCGATCACATTGTTTATCGAACTTAACCCGAAGACTACTGCCTTCCACCTCTGTACAAAATTTCATCAAAATTGGAGGCCCTGCTTGAGTTATTGTGTTAACTGGGACACAAACACACAACCATAATAAATTTTAACATGTTCAGGTGTAGTGTATCACCAAAGCAAAAGGCATTTACCGGTACTGTAAAATATCCAGATTGAAATAATATTTAGTATTATTGATGTATCACTTTACTGTTTACCTTTTTAGAAGCTCCGTTAGTGATATTATTTCCGAAAGTTTATGGTGGTGTAGGGGTTGATAAAGGTTGAAAAAGTGCTGTTAGGCCTGATTGGGTTGCATTTTGCAGTGGTGTTGATTGAAAAGCTGTTGTTTTTGGCGGTAAGGTGAGCATTTGTGAAGTTCCTGCATAGTCTGTGCTTAACTGCGGGGGATTGGGTACTCTAATTTTTTTTGGTTTGGATCTACTGCAATTGTTGTCTTCAGCATTTCCTTCAAGTTCATCCGATTCATCACTTGATTTCCCAGGTAGGCGAATGCTTTTCCTTTCCTCTTTTTGGTTCTCTCGTCATCGGATTCAATGTCAGAGGTTTCCTCAGCCTCGCTGAGTTTACACTTTGCCAATTCATTGGAAGCTTCAATAAATAGAAGAGTACATTAATAGATTGCAGTAAGGAATATGTAAGATACGGAGAACTCAAGATACGGAAACTCCGTGTAAAACGGAGATTTTGCCATCTAATTATACTAGACAATTGGCCCATCCAAAAGAAACACAATGTTCTAGTTAATGGTTGTCATTTAATTACAGCTAAGATAAGATTAATAGCATTTTCTATTACATTATTGTAATTTGTATAATTTTTGTATTACAAACAATAACAATTATTATTGTTTCTGAAGTTGTGTGGATTATCTTGTTTAATGTTTTTATAAAGATTAATATTTTATTTAACGTTTATTTAAGCTTGAAAGCAAAAAAATGGAGGGCAATGACATTATATTCAATTTTTGCATTAGTGTCTTACAGTGTGTCCTCTGATTAACTCCACAAATTATTCTTACCGCCTTTTTTGAGCTTTAAATAATTTTTTGCCTCAATTCCTTGCCTCCATAATATTGTTGCATAATTTATTACAGAGTTTATGTATGAATAATATATCGAAAGCAGTACATCTTCTCTTACATTGTCTTTAATTCTTCTTAGGCAATATATTCCTTTATTGATCTTTTTGAGGGTGTAATCCACATGTTCTGTCCATTCCAATTTGTAATAAAATATAACTCCCAAAAATTTTAAATATACGGAATTATAATTTAGTTTTATATTTCTCACATAGCCAAATTCAATTTGTTGAGTCTTTTATAATTAATAATCGGTTTAATGTACACCAATCTGTTAGATTAGGTGGTTTGTGATCTCACTAATCTTTGCTTCTATGTCTTTTACATTGCTTGATGATATTTGAATCCCTATGCCATCAGCAAACATTATAATATTTGTTCCTGGCAATGAGATGTACGTTGTGATATATATATTAAAAAGTAATGGCCCTAAGTCAGACCCTTGGGGAACTCCATTTTTAACTTGATTTAATTTAGAGTGCACACCATTCACAACTACTGCCTGATACTTTTCATTTAAAAATTTAAAAACGATTCAATTAATTTAACAGATCGAGATTCAAAGCCATAAATTTTTAGTTTCTCAACTAGCATTTCATGACATACAGTGTCAAAAGCCTTTGATACACCATACGTTCTGAATGATACTATTTGGCCGTCTTCTATAGCTGATATGGTGTTACAAATGGGAATAGTCAAGGCATTAGTAGTTGAGTGATCTTTTCGAAATCCAAACTGGTTATTAGTAAATAAATGGCTTTCTTCAAAGTACTCATATATCTGTTCAAACAACAGTGTTTAAAAAACTTTTGAAATCGCTTTAACAATGCTAATAGGTCTAAAATGCATATAGTCATCAGTTTTTCCAGATTTGTAAATAGGTACAATTTTAACAGTTTTTAATGATTTGGGATATATACTCAGATCAATCCAATGATTGTGTAATATTGTTAAAACCTCACATATGTAAGGAACAGAATTTTTTTTAACTATGGTATTTACTGAATAAATATATAAACAAGTACTGTGTTTCAGCTTACATAATTTTTCATAAACTTGCTCAACTTTAAGTTGTTGAAACTGAAATTTACATTGATTCTTATTTAATTCTTTTAAATATTTTCTGCCATTTATCACATTTTCATATGGGATGATTTTCATCATGTTAATTCGCTAAATCTATCAGCTGTCCAAGTTTTTGGGAAAGTGAGTTTTTCTTTTATTTTAAAATTTATTAAATTTTTAACTATGTTCCATGTCGTTTTACTTTTATTAGAACTTTTTCGTATAATTTGACTATCATATTCAATTTTCGCATTCTTGATAGCATTATTGTATTCTTTTAAAAGTCTTCTATAAAATTCCTTTGCTTCACCTGTTTTTTATGCTTATAGACTAACAATTGTTGTTTGCAATTAATCTCTTTGTTTTTCAAGTCATTTGTATACCATTCATTTTTACCGGTTTATCTTTCACATTAATATACTTTAATGGAAATGACTCATTAACAGCATTAAGATATAGACAAATTATTTCATCAGACTTTGCTTCTACTTCAGCTTTAGTTTAAACAGATAACCAACTTAAGTTTCGTAATATTTGAACAAAATTGTTCATGTTCTGTTGTGTAACTATTCTTCTTAAATTTAGGATAATTAAATAGGATATTCACTATCAGTTTCAACATAATTTTTGTGTCCTATTTTAGTTGAAAAATATATAGCATCGTGATCGGAATCAGGCGTATAAAGAATTTGATATTCACATAAGTCTCTGTTTGTATTAATAAAAATGTTATCAATACAAGAGTAGGCTTACCATATACTTTTCATTGATACTGAGGAAAAGCCCTTAAAAAATGAGGACAAGGTATAAAAAAGGAGGACAAGTTGTGCGGAGCCCAACCGTAAGAACTTTCATAAAGATTGATATATGTGCACATACATCAATTTTCATGAACTTCTATTTTTGTTTGTGATTTGACCTTAAATTTTAAAAAATTATAAAAATTAAGGTTTAATTAAATGCAATATACCAATTTATGAATAATCACATGTATATTACAAAAGTTTTAAAATTAAAACATACATAATAGGCCTCTATACTCTGACATCTAAAAAAAAATGTAGGCCTAATGCCTTAAAAATTATTATAGGCTTAGTAAAAAATAAGACAAACATGTGTTTTTACATTTACTTTCATTGACTAATTATTTGAGCTTGGATCAGCAACTGCAAAGTTTTCATTTTCTTTTCCATCATCTTTGTTGTATTTTTTGTATTTTTCACTTGAAATACACTTATTCAAAAAAGTTCTGTTCCCTTTTATATGATCATAAAACTCTGTGCAAGTTATTTGGCAGTTGTATTTTGTAATAATTAATTGTTTTACTGTTTTCACCTCAAGTCTTCCTCTTTCTGGGCTCCAAATGTCATTCATCATGGAAAAACTCTTTCAACTGGGGCTGAAGTTCCTGGTAAACATAAGGAGAATTCAACCAATTTTAACATGTTTGGGAAGGGTGAGTTGCTTTTTTCTAGAGCATCAAAAACGGACTGCCATTTCTGAACAGTAGTCAGTGATTCTTGTTTATTTTCCTTTTCTTGCCAAACAGGTTTTAGTTTTTCAATTGCCAGGTTTACAGCAGTTTTTTTTCATCGAAAAGCTCATCAAAATTTATAGTGTTCATGTTAAGCCTGTTTACTTCATTTAATGATACTTCTAGTTGTGGCCACTGAAGTGGTTCTTTTAAAGTAATCCATGCAAACTTACTCGCCCCATCAAAGCTAGTTTGCCATTGTTCTAAATAGGAGATTGCGGTGGCATAAAAAGAAGTAACATGACAAAAAAAGTGTCTTCATTTATCTGATTTTCTTTTTTCAACTTTGATAGTAACTGTTTCGCAGCAAAAGGTACAAAGCTTAGTGTCTGACTTTCTCTTAGCTTAGACAATAAGTCTGAGAAAGCAATACTAGCTTCTGCAGCAGAAATGTGATCACTCTCTAAGACTAACACAGTTTTATGGAACAACTGCAAGGTTCCATGCAAAAACATTAAATATACTTCATTTTCCTCATTTTCAAAAAACGAGAGGAAAAAATGTTTGGGCTTGCTGGTTTCTTCAGATTCTAAAAAGTAACACTTCAGAGCATGAAATAATTTTAAAATGCGTTCCACAGAAGGTAGCATGCTTAAAAACCTAGTTCTGCTATGATTGAGGAGCTGTTTGTACTCTATTTCAACAAACTCACAGAACTCCTTAAAACTGGTCACTCGTGTTGTGTAAATATGAAAATGTTTATACAATTTTACAATAAGTACTTCAATGTCGATCGGCAACTCTTCACATGCTTTATTGACACAGTTGTTAACAATATGAGCAGAGCAGCCTACACCCAAAATTTGTTTTTTGAGGCCTGTTTGTAAATTTCAGAACAGGTTCTGTTGGCCTCTTGTAACAAGAGCCCTCTTTTATTCTACCAGGCCTGGTAATCTCATCGACGATGTGATGAAGACCAAGCTGTCCATTAAACTACATAATCTTTCAATTTCATCTGAATTTTCTCTGATATCTACATTAAAATCTCCAGTTAATAATAAAGGACATTTAAATTTGAACAAAATATTAAGAGTATGATCCAATTTTTTAAGAAAACTTCGGAATATTAATTTATTTTTATTGTACGGTCTGTAAATTGAAATCACAATTAATTGTATTGTAGTTTTCTAACATTATTGCAGATACTTCAAAAATCATTTCTTCTGATATTGAATTAATTGTTATGAGATCATGGCAAATTATATAATTTTAACTATGATATTTATTTTAAGATTATCCCTCTCTTTTTTTATTTCATTACTTCCAGATTTAACTCTTGATTTTGATGCTCTAATATTTTTAATGTTTGTGTCATGCTCTTGATTTTAGTTTCTACATCTAAACTCTTCCTATCACATAATGTTGAACTTTGATTAAAAGAAACATTGCTTAAAGATTTTGAATTCATTTTTTTTTTCTCCTAGTTTGAATTATTGACTTTATCACCTTAAAAATAATTATTTGTCTAATGAAACAAGTGAGGATTATTTATGTTCTTCTACAGCTGAATACAATGAGGTCTAGAAAATATTGATAGGTTATGTACTTTTTATGCATTTTTCTACTATTACTAGTTCAAATTACTGATAGTTTTCAAATACTTGGTAAAATTTTGAAATTAGTGTCTTTAAATATGATTAAATATCAATATTATCACTTACATTCTAATTTTAGCGAATTTCCCTATAGGGAATACGCTATTACGGTAGTAGCCATGGTAAGACCTAAGCCCGGGACCACTTTACTTTTTCATTTTGAGGTCCCCAGAAGCCAAAAACACCATTCGTTCATTTTCATATATATATATATATATATATATATATATATATATCTATATATCTATCTATCTATATATCTATGTGTCCGTGGTACTGATAACTTTTGAAGGGGACCTCCGATTTTGATGAAATTTGGTATGGAGGTGTAAGACCAGGTCTATTTTCATGAGTTCGCGAACCAGCATTGTCAGGTTATGGGAACGGGGTTTTATGGGGTTTCAAATGGGTCAAAAATGGGTTTTTGGCATTTTTGGACATTAATTTTTAAAATTCATCAATTTTAACTGAAACCATTTAAAAGAGCTTAAAAAAACAAACAATTTGGTATTTTGAATTTTTATCATAGCATAACTGGTTACGGGGCAAATCCAAAAATGTGTTTTCCATGTTATTCTTATAGGAAATCAAGAAACCCCTATATCTTGCTTATTTATTGACATAACTTAATCAAATTTGGTATGTACATTATCTATATAAGGTTTAACTTATACTTGCTTACAAAACCCATATGGCGGCAAACCTACATACTCACCCCCATGGGGTTTATGGGGAAAATAAAAAATTGCCAGAGCTTGGCACAATTTTTTGTTTACATTCACCAATTATTGATTAACTTAGATTTTCTAACAACACCCAATGGCAGCAAACCTACAATCCTATGCAAATCCTATGGTGTTTTTATGGGGAAAGTAAATAATCTGAAATTCCATTGGAAATTCGCTGAGTACGCAGGTCTGCTGCGACGGGGGTATTTTAATATCTAAAAATAGTAATTTTTGAGGAGCACAATTTCTCACTGTTAACACACAAATATAATCAGCTTTGAATTAAAACCAACGAGCAAGACTCGGTTAACCTGGTACTCAAGCTAATATAGAACAGACTTAAGACTATGCTACACAAGGCACTGAGGCTGGGATGAGTCAGTTTATCTACCTCTATTTTAGAATTTGTCTCCCCGGTTATTTGGCGAGTTGTTTGGCCAAACTTAAAGCGTTAGCCATGTGGAGAGTCTTTTGCTTATTAATTATAGAGTTTGTAGTGTCCTTTTGTTTGGGAAGTCTTAGTACAAGGACTGCAAACAGTTTTTTTAAATAACTATACGTTTTTCCTATAGGCAACTATTCGGAGTACTTGGTTTTATTTTATTACGTAAGTCACATAAATGGTTAAAAGTTATATATACATATACTTTAACGCTTGCTTGGATTTTAGAAACTAGTTTACTCTCTTGAGATCATGAGCAAGGTGTGAGGAGCTTGTTTTGTGAGAAAGAAAACTGAGGGAGGAAAAAATTGTCGTATTGCTTAACGAGGTGTTAGTACCTACGTAAGGATAATTAATTCTATTAATGAGGTTGAGAAAATGAATGGTGTTGTACCCATACTCTACTTGATAGCGAAAGACCATTGTAAACATTGAATTATCTAATATAATGGTGTTTATCAACGGTTTTGACACATACGCGCCGCGTAACCTCTGACACGAGGGGCGGTAATTTCCAGGCTATAAAAAAACTAATCCCGCTGGTTGCCTTTCTTGGGAAACAACCAAAGCGTGGGGCTACCTATTTCTAGTTTTACTGTTATGAATGAAAATATTTATTTAGGTGAGGCTTCTGAGTCTATGGCATTTTTAAGTATTTTATATTTAGGTCTATTTAATATTATTATTATTATTATTTGTAAGGGTGTGTTAGAAGGCGCGGAAGGATAATTATAGGTCCAAATTCACGATAATTCCAGGTTTTTTTTTCATTTTTTGAATATTTTTTTAATGGTAGTTTACCCTTAAAACCCTCAAAAAACTTGAAAAACCAAAATTACTCAAAAAAGGCTTTAACCATTTTGATTAAGATTAAAACGCTGAATAGAATGACACCACCTGCATTTTCGAGAAAATGCTCATTCAAAAGTTACAAAGCAAAATGTGATAAAAATATTTTTTTTATTTGCAAAATAGCTGATAGCTTGAAATAAATTTTACCGATCACCATTAAATCTACCTAAAAAAACTAAACAATCCAGTACTTAGAATTATTGCTGTACGTCAAGTTGTGGCGGAGAAAATTCAATTTTCGTTTAGTGGTAAACGCAGTACGTTGTTAAAAGTCACAGACTACTTAGAGACAAACTTGTGCTGCTCATCTGGGGCTATCCGACTGAGCCATCAAGACATTAAATGTTTTGAGGCTTTTTAACTCCTTTTCATATTCTTGGGAGAAAGTATGTGTCAGTTATCTGATACCGTTTATTTTCACTACTTACTGTAACTTTTAATATAGAAAATTTATCAAAAAATATGATATGACTTATAAAGGGAAAGGCCAAAGAGTTCAAATAACCAATTTACTTTTAAATTACTTCTCTCTTCCTCACGGAAGTTCATTTAGCTCAGAATTTCGTCGACGCCGCCTACCAGAAGATATCTTCTTTTTAATTGCCTGAGTTTAAAAGGATCGGTTATTAAATAATTCGGTTTTTATATTAAATAAATGAATAATTAGACCTCTAATGAAATTTTAAAGCAATATTGGAGTTTATGGTATTTTTTTATACTATCTTATAAAATATAGTTCAATAACTTCTAAACAACAAAAAAATTTTGTATCTCATTTAATTTTTATCAAATCAAATTTTTTATTAATCACGGTAAATTTTAGAACAATATTGATTAAAACTATATTATTGATGCATCGTGTAGTAATTACTTTAATTCCTATATGAAAATGTGCAATTACGTGAATTTGCAGTGTTTGCTCCTGCACGGTACAATCAGCACCAGCACAGTGGGCTGCTTTAAACTTAAGAAACAACTTTGGCCAATTATTTATTTATTTTTAAATTCTGAAACTAAATATGTAAATATCTAAAAATGTAATTGGGGGCAAAGATCTATTTCAGCATTACCAAGTTGAGTCAGTAGATAATCTCAAATGTTCAGCAAGGTTGATATGCACATAAACTAAAAACTATAATGTAGTAGAGTATTATGCTACAAATCCGACCTCAAATGAATAATCGAGCTGGAATTGGCAGGAAATATAATTCGCATTGGAATCAGCAGTAGTCTAGTCAAATTATGGTTCAACCCGTGAGTAATTGCAAACAAATTTATTTTGACAGATGTTATGTAAAATATGTAGGGTACGGCCAACGACAGGGCAGCACCTTTGATTCCAAGGGCTGAAAATTTTTGAAAAAGTATGGTCGCATCAACACAATCAAAGGCCTTATTGAGATATGGAAATGTTCCCACAACGGTCTCCCCAGCCTCCATTGCATCAATGCAGTCATTTACAAAATCAATTAATGCCAATTTTGTTGATCTTGACTTTTTGAAACCTAACTGTCGCTATACTCGGCTATCAGGTTGCTTAACTTTAATATTGTGATTTTATGTATTTACCGAACACCGGACTCTAATTTCAGACTTTTTATTGAGAATCTAGAATGTTTGCTGCTACATGTCACAAGTAAATTAATGAAAACTAATGATTGTCTTGTATTAGCCGGTGATCTGAATGTAGATCTCCTCGATGACAATAGTTCAGAGACTTGTGAACTTTTAAATGTGTTCAGATCTTTCGATGTGTTTGCTACTAACCATAGGCCTACACGTTTCAAGGCCTGTCTCGACAACATATACACAAACTTAAATCCAGAGCTTTATGAGTCAAATACTATTGATGAAGCTACATCGGATCATTCAGGTGTGTGGCTGAAGATGGTAGCTGAGAAATGTAATCAGCCTAATCGGGATTCTTCGAACTTGACTAAAACTAAACGCCTGATAAATGATGAAAGGTTAGTGAATTTTAATAATGATGTATCTCTTATTGAGTGGACAGACTTGTATTGTATTTTTGATGTAAATATTGCTTTTATGTTCTTTCTCAATGTCTTATGTTCATGTTTCAATTTTCATTGCCCTGTGATTAATGTTAAGCCTATTAAAGCCAGCAAAGGTAGGCTCTCTGATTCTACCTCAGTAAAAAAGTGGTTCTCGCCCCATTTGGATAATATGAGGAAATGGATGTTGTTTTTGTATGATATGTGGAAATTCTCTGGTAGCCTATTAGATAAAAGTAGATTTAAGGATTTTAAAAAGCAATACAATTCAGAAATAACTAAGGCAAAGTTAAAATGTAATGACAATCTCATAGCTAATGCTAAAAATAAATGTCAGATGGCTTGGAATGTTGTTAGAAGGGAGACAGGTTCTTGCAAACTAAAAATGAATACTCAAATCACACCTGATTGCTTTAATGATTATTTTATTAATGTTTCCAAAACTGTAAATCAAAATGTAAATGTAGAGTTCAACAATTTTGACCATGTTGACTTTCTTGTAAATTTTGATAGGCCTATACCTGAGGCAGGTTTTAGCTGGCAATATGTTACTCCTAGTGTAATTTCTAGAGTTTTGGCCAATCTTAGTAACTCGAAGAGCGAAGACATTTATGGTTTGTCTAATAATGTCATGAAATCAGTATGTGGTTGTATTATATCTCCTTTGACTTTTTTAATCAACTTAGCTTTGAAACAGGGCAGTTTCCCAGATTGTTTAAAACTCTCTAAAATCACCCCTGTTTTTAAGAAAGGTGACTCTAGTAGGCCTGAATGCTACAGACCCATAGCTATTGTACCAATAGTCAGTAAAATTGTTGAGTCTTGTATAATTCTTCAGCTCTATGATTATTTTAATTCTAATGAACTTCTGTATAAACACCAATATGGTTTTCGCCCCAAGCACAATACTGTAATTGCTATTGAATCAATCATAGATTATATTTTGAAAAATTTTGAAAATAAAAATTATGTTGCAGCTAACTTGTTAGATTTAACAAAGGCCTTTGACTGCCTATCCTTTGACTTGTTGTACGATAAGCTTTATTTCTATGGAATTAGAGGTAAGGAATTGGATTTTATTAAGTCTTACCTATCTGGGCGTAAACAAAAAGTTGTTGTCAACAATATTAGTTCTACTTATCTAGATGTTTATGCCGGGGTGCCGCAGGGCTCGGTACTTGGGCCTTTTTTGTACCTGATATTCGTAAATGACATGTACTGTAATGTTCCCTGTGTATCAATATTGTATGCAGACGACACATCTTTGTTATGTTCTGATCCTGATTTTGAAAATGTTCAAAATAAAATGTCTGATGCCCTAATCTGTGCTAAAAGGTGGTTTGAGATTAATAATTTAAGCATTAATGAAAACAAAACTGAATTGCTTTACTTCTCCCTTAAGGAGATTCCAGCTCATTTAAATGTTATTAAAGATGTCAAACTTTTAGGTTTTACTTTAGATAGCCAATTAAGCTGGGAACCACACATTGTACACCTCTGTAAGAAACTGTCGCGTATTATTTTTCTTCTCAGGAAGCTCAAATCTTTAGTTAGTCTAGATACTCTGCTAGTAGTCTATTATGGTCTATTTCATTCGCTAATTAGTTACGGTATACGCCTGTGGGGCAATTCATGTCATGTTTCTAAAGTTTTTATTTGGCAGAAAAGGGCTATTAGAATAATAGATGACCTCGCCAGTAGGCAATCTTGTAAATCTAGTTTTGTAAAGTTAAATATTATGACTGTTCCTTCTTTGTATATTTTTAGTAATTTAATTCATGTTCATCAAAACTTAGATACTTTTACATTTCAAAGTGAAGGCCATGGTCATTTAACTAGATATAGAAACAACCTTGTCACTCCCCATGTTAGACTAACACGAACTTTGAAAAGTCATGTATACCAGCAATTAAAATTATACAACAAACTGCCTGTAGCTATAAGAAACCTGCCTGTAAATAGTTTTAAGACAACCATTAATGATTGGATCAAGAACCAAGCTTTTTACACTGTGTCGGAATAGATGGACCATCAGTTCTCTTAACTCATATTTCTGTAACCTGACATGTCCTATTACATTCATGTAATGTTTAATGGATTAATAAAGATTGTCTATTGTCTATTGTCTATTGTCTATTGTCTACTGTACGAAAGTGGGGGTTCGTATTCATAATTAATGACTTCCGGTCTGGGTAGGTTACTTCTGGTACACCTTGTACATTGAAACTATCACCAATGGATAGAGCGCAACCGGTTTACCTATAGGAGCACAATTTTAATTTTTTTTTTGTGTGTGTGTGAAAAATTGTGTAGGTTTTTAAAAGGGTGTAAGGGTGGTCTGGGACACCCCGTATGCTGATATAAAAATTTTAATGAATGGTGTTTTTGTTACCTGGGGACCCTGTAGTAAAACATTAACACGGTTAAAGGCTTAGTACCAGGGAGACCGAGCTTATGCTCGGTATAATTATTACTTTTGTTACTCAAACAATGCTCGTTCGCTCCGCTCACTCTGCCTCTCCCTTTTTAAGACGAGCTCGTTCGCTTCGCTCACTCGCCAGACCAGAGGGTGCTGCATTTGGTAATTTTCCTAAACCACAGGTTAAAGATGTAACCGGATTTTTCCCAGCTATGGGACCAGCTCCAATCGATTTCTGGTGGCCAAAACCCCCACATTCAATCAAAAAATCAAAAATCATTGGAGTGAAAAAAAAAAACTTGGCCCGGACAAACAGAGCTTGTTTTAGATTATAAGATATCTAACATTCGACACCACCGTGTTATGGGTTTCCTAACCAAACTAATTCACTTAAAATCTCACGATTGAGATTAGCTTTAAAGAGCTATATCACCCTTATTAAATATAACAACCAATACATATTATATATAAAAATGTGCATAGTTTAATTTTTTTAAAGTTTACTAATTTACAAAACTTAGCTGTCTTTTACTGTTGAAAAGATATTCAACAAAAACTTAACGAATTACAGCCACCATTTTGTAAAATCGGCCGTAGCGCGCGAGCGCAGCTTCGGAAATAAAAATTATTATGTATAAAAACAAAATGACGGATTACGGCTAAACAAAGCCGAAATAAAAAAAATTATTCTTTATTTTTGACTTATCTTTGCATGTAGAATCAGGTCCTGTATATCCAATTACACTTTTTTGTGATACCTGTATATTAGTTTGCAAATTACTTCCGGATTTAGCCATTTTTGAGCTAATTTTACTAGACTACAAAAAATATTAAATGCAATAACTTCTGAAGTATGCCACCTTGGGCGACCAAGTTTAAGCCACATTTCTCTGAATTGATAGCCCTTTAACATAAATTAATTATAACAGAGGCCAATGAAATTATTCATTTATGAGTCTTGTAGAGAAAGTCTTGAAGAAAACGTTGTTTGCTAAACATGTTACTGTACATTATTTAAAATGCACTTAACATTTTTTATTGGGGTTGTGGTTATGTACCACATAATCAAATTCAAAATATTAATTATATCAGTTAATTGCATTTAGTTTCAGCCATATAATTCAATTGAGAAATTTGAATGTATGTCATTTCCAGTTCGTTGATTAATTTGAGGTCGGGTTCGCAGCATTTACCTTACTACGTGAAACATTTTATGTATATGAAAATGTGATTACATTTTAGATTATCGATTGGCTCCTTTTGGACCAATCTCAATTAGAGTTGGGCATTCAGGAAAACTTTTAAAGTACTTTTTCAGCTAACGTTTGAAACTCAGATCTATATTAGTGTTAAAAATGTCAAATTGTTTCCAGAATTGTAGTTGCCTTTTATGGTTCAGGTATGTATGAATCCCGACTCCTACTTTGTACTACGATTAAGACAACGGTCTCTAGGACCATGTGTTCACATAAACTGTAGAGGATCTACTTCTATCCGTATTCAGCTCTTTTGTTTCTAAAGTCAAATATAAATATTTCCACGGACAATGAACCTGTCGGTGGCTGATTGTATGTCCTTACACTTACAGTTTACCACCTTCTCACATCACATATCTTAAATGTGACGAACTTACAAATTCCAAGTTTTCAATCGCTGTGCTAATTTCGATATAATGAGGGCACTTCAGTTATATTTTTCGAGAAAGAACAACAAAGTGCATGGATGAGGCGTAAGAGCAGAGTGGCTGTGTTGAGTTGAATTATTGTTAATGAAATCTCGCGTTACTTAACTGAACGCCCCTTGCACTCCGCCGTTTACTTTGCAGGCGAAAGCACCTTTTAGATTATTATCATCTTTGTGTTATGCCTTTCTTCGTTAAAAAGTTTCATCCTATATTTTAATGGTTTTAATCCTTGAAGACTTAAAAAAATACTTTTTTAAATGAATTATACTGTATTTGAATTTTATTTAAATATAAATGTCTATATGTTATATTGTGGTTCCACGAATAAATTTACAAAGTTATTACTAAAAGGTCAAGTCTGTGGTGGGTTTTAGTGCTTAAGATCAAATGTTTAAGATTTAGTCATTAAATCCTATCGACAATAAAACTGTAAAATTAGATTCAATTTGTACATATGCATTACGAAGTTTCATTCATTTTCCTAATTCGGTTCAAATATTATTATTCTGCGCAGTTATACATGGTGAGTTTTAAGTCCCTTCCCCCTTATTTATTTTATGTAAGGTATAGCTTACAAGGTCCACTCTCCGCACATCCTCGTTTAACCTATATATCTTGTTTTTCATGGATTATTGACTCTCCACTTCCAATGGGGGACGATCCTCGAGGAGTAAGCCGAGATTCTCAAATGTAAATAATTTTTTTTTTTTGGGGGGGGGGGGAGGTTCGGACAAGTCCTACGTCCTCCGCCGGAGCCGGGGAGCTCCAAGATTGCCCCCCCATCTCTTGGCTGGGTCGCTCTACCGTGAAGCGGTACGGCCGGTCGCTGTGGACTGGTGGTAGTCCCGTGTGTCGGCTTAGCGGCCGAGCAGTTGGCTGATGAGGGCAAGCATCTCCCGCATCAGTTTGGCCAAGTCGTAGATGGCCGCCAGGATCGTCGGGCCATCGATGTTGGCAGCTGCAGAGGCAGGCTGCTCGGTCGTCGCCGCTGAGGCCGTGGCTTCAGCGGCGGCGGCGGCTTCTCCGGCGGTTTCTTCTCCTGGACTACCCAGAGGTTGAGCCCGCCCTTCAAGGTGAAGGTGTGGAACGGGATCTTCTCCGCAAGCAGGTGGAGCTGGATCTTCCTGAAGTTGGCCACGGTAGAGGTCCGAACCCGGAAGAACTTCCCTCGGGCCAGGGCCACGAAGTCACCGTCGACGAGGGTCTTCAGCTTCTCCGCGATGTCTGGCCACTCCTTAGACGTCTCCAGGAAGAACGGCGATGGCGGTTTCTCCGTGGAGGGCGTTTGGGCTGGTCGAGATTGGTGGCCTTGAGAAAGGCCGTTCGGGGCGTCGCTCATCTTCTTCGCAGGCGGTGAAGTTTCAGGCGACGGGGCAGTCTTCCTCTTCGCCGCTGCTGCTTCGAAGGTTCGCTCAGCCATTTTCTTGTAGATGTCGGACATTCTCGGATGGTCGCTGATGGTCGAGTGTGTCGTGGTGTATCGTGAGGATAAAATGCATGAGGTTGATATATGCATTTAATTAAAAGGCTCTTTCAGTAGAATACAATGCCGAAAACAAGATCTCAAAAGACAACTCAAGAGTTCGCTGACCGTCGGGCTGCACTGGTTTTTCACTGACGACTGAGGTCGTATGGACCACAAAAGGATGACCAATTATGAAATTGAAGGCGACCAAACTTTGCATTAAAATCATATTGCTGGAAAAAAATGCCATAATACCCGATACACTCGCTGTTTGAGTTGAGGATTGTAGCAAGTTGCTTGGAAAGCAAAGGCATTTAAAATGATGTATCATATGAAGTAGGCCAATGAAGTTTTTCCCAAGATATCCATTAGGGACGTCCCTAGAGGAAGTCTCGAGGAAAACTGCAATAGGCTACATCACAGGATACATCATTTTAAAGGGCTTTGCATTTAAAAAACTACCACGAATCCGACCTCAAAAGGTCGAGTGTATCGGGAGTTATTGCATTTTTGTTTTCAACAATATGAAATCAAGACAAAGTTTGATCGCCTGCCATTCCTGACTTGATCATCCTTTTGAGGTCGGGTTTGCAGCATTTTTCTTTATTCTTAAAGACCTTAATTTAATTTACATATCGATCTATACTTACATTTAAGAATCTCGGCTTACTCCTCGTGGACCGTCCCCAATATTGGAGGCGGAGAGCTAATGCATTCATAAAAAACAATATATCTTTCTCTCACATAGATGTGTGGAGTTTAAACCTTTTAATTTATACCGTATGGAAAATAAATAGAGGGAAGTGGACTAATACTCGCCTTGTAGAAATAATTGAATAAAAAACAGCTTTTATGTGATATTGTTTAATAAGTGGCGCTTCAGTGCTTGCACGAATAACATGTAGGGTACAGTGATGATTGCAACATGGATAACGTACATCTAAAAACTGCTCATTCCCATTTTAGTTTGATTATCTGACAGTTGTATTGTTTGACTAATTTTATTATAAAAAACTAATTAATTAATTCATGTACACCATTTTATGTAAACCTACACATATTTATGAAATTGGCTTGATTTCTTCTATTAATATTGTATCGTCCCGGTTTATTACTGTCAACACTTTTTCTACTTCTTTTTATACCTCCAGGTTCCAGCGGGTCGGGACCGGCGTGGCGGGCCCACTGTTGCTTTGTCCTTTCCGACTTGGGTTCAAAACTGTTAAATAACGTCCATAACTTTAAAACAGTTAATGATAAGTGCATCCCATCTTGATGACCTAGTTTATTTAGACGCGGACCATATAAGCTGATACTTTGAAAATGAAATAGAATGTTAAACATAAAATGTAACTCGATGTAATTATTTTAAATCATTCATGGAAAAGTCAACAGTTAAAAATCAACTCTAATAGCTTACGTTACAACTTAATAATCGATGTATTGCATACATTATAAAATAAACATCCAAAGCCAGCCAACTGCTACTGGGCATTGACGACACAATTTAGAATGTGAGAGAATTATAATTTCGGAATATAACTGAAGTATATTTAAGGTCGGTTTCTTTGGGTGGACATAGAATATACTAAAATAAAAGGTTATATTATTTTGTTGCCGTTTTCGTGACTTTGTAAAATCCTTGATTTTACGCGTTTCGGCACGTTATTGTGCCATCTTCAGAAATTCACACCAAGATTAAAATATCGCTCTTGAAGAGGTCGTCATATTAGGTTAAAAAAAAAAAAATAAAAGTTTACACACATTTAAATAAATTAAGTTCACATAACACAAAACACAAAACATTTAACACACGCAACGAGTCACGGACGTGAGGCCTCGACTCGCACCGGCACGGGAGCAAGTCTAGACTGCGGTCTTCTTGTCAGGTTAAATCGATGTTCGTCCGTGTGGGTCCAAAGGTCGTCACCGTGTCAATGTTTCTCCTGCAGTCTTATCAATGTATTATATAGAGAGTTCGACTGGAACCGTACTTTTTCATTTAGGATATCATCCGGATGTTTTACTGAGGCTTTATAGATTTCAAATTCCTCCACTGCGTCCATGATTTTCCTTTTCTACAATAATGGAGGGGTGTTAAATTTTTGGAAATACTGGTGTAATTGTGTTTTTCCTTGATAAGGTGTTCGGCGTAGCAAGATCTGACTGCTGATTTTGATGTGGCGGGGATGTGTTTTTTAAATCTTTTTTCAAAGAAATATACAAGTGGTTCTGCCATACAAAGACAAGTTATCTAACTTACCTTCGTTTAGAAAAACTTCCAACTGAGCAATAGTGCTCTCCCTCAAGTCTTCAATCAGTTTGCCTCTTTTGACAAGTGCATAGATGTACCTGGCAAGAATCTCAGGATCCGCTTCGCATATAGACTCTAAAATTTCAGCCATCCAGGCCTTGAATGCTTCAGGATTTTCTATTAACATTATATATTCGCATCTAAAAGTCGAATATAAATTTCCACAGTCACTACGACTTACTTGTTTACAAACAAAATGTCTGCCATGCGCACACACCGTTAAAGGATCCTTGCCTGAAACATTCAAGGCCTGGATGGCTGAAATTTTAGAGTCTATATGCGAAGCGGATCCTGAGATTCTTGCCAGGTACATTTATGCACTTGTCAAAAGAGGCAACCTGATTGAAGACTTGAGGGAGAGCACTATTGCTCAGTTGGAAGTTTTTCTAAACGAAGGTAAGTTAGATAACTTGTCTTTGTATTGCAGAACCACTTGTATATTTCTTTGAAAAAAGATTTAAAGAACACATCCCCACCACATCAAAATCAGCAGTCAGATCTTGCTACGCCGAACACCTTATCAAGGAAAAACACAATTACACCAGTATTTCCAAAAATTTAACACCCCTCCATTATTGTAGAAAAGGAAAATCATGGACGCAGTGGAGGAATTTGAAATCTAAAAAGCCTCAGTAAAACATCCGGATGATATCCTAAATGAAAAAGTACGGTTCCAGTCGAACTCTCTATATAATACATTGATAAGACTGCAGGAGAAACATTGACACGGTGACGACCTTTGGACCCACACGGACGAACATCGATTTAACCTGACAAGAAGACCGCAGTCTAGACTTGCTCCCGTGCCGGTGCGAGTCGAGGCCTCACGTCCGTGACTCGTTGCGTGTAATAAATTTTTGTGTTTTGTGAACTTAATTTATTTAAATGTGTGTAAACTTTTATTTATTTTTTAATCTAATATGACGACCTCTTCAAGAGTGATATTTTAATCTTGATCTGATTTTCTGAACAATAACGTGCCGAAACGCCTAAAATCAAGGATTTTACAAAGTCGCGAAGACGGCAACAAGGTAATATAACCTTTTATTTGAGCTAAAAGTGACTTGGAAACTGAAGTAATAATGAAAATAGAATATACGTTTTTGTACATTCAAAACAGACACACAAAAACCTTAAGTTATGCAATATAATAGTAGAATTACTCACGGGAGCAGTTATGGATCCACCTCGTTGTCGTTTGCTCATTATATTCCAAATATTTGTAGCCAATGTGTAATTTATTCATAAAATATTTGTTTGTGTTTATTTTATTTTATATTATATTAGGCCAAATGGTATATCTACTGCTTAAGCATATCATCTAAGTTACTATACAGCCCCCAGTGTAACTGCCTTGCGAAAATAATTATTATCAACTTCTGGTTGAGCTAGAAATTTTGAAATTTGACACCAAAATTAGATCGTGAAGTGAAAATGAAAAAAATATTCCAAAATGGCAAAGTTTAAAATGTTACACCTAAAAAAAAAATCAAAATGGGGAAGCTTGTATTGTTTTTTCTTCCTTTATCGGCTAAATGGTTGGTTCTATCAAAAAATTTGTGACAATCTTAGCGAAAGATCCTGTGACGTTTTGACGTATCTCAAATAGTTAAACCTCCTGACCAATTTAAATTATTTTTAAAGTGTTATATTTGTCATTATTATTTGTCATATTGTTTTTAGTAACTACTCTTTAATTGTATTTAGAACCTTCTATTACATAGTTTTATGTACATAGTTTGTATAGTCACTATTAATCAAAATCAAAATTATTTTATATTTAACCATCTTTCAAATAAACTATTAAGTTAGTTGGAAGCAACATAAATGGCATTAAAAATTTCTTTTACTTCATAATATATTCTTTAACAAAATAAAATAATTGACTAAGTTTTTTCAAAGCATGTTTTAAAATTTTTTCTATGGCTTAGGGGTATTTATAGTTGCAATGTTTATTATATCTGTAAATGATACATTTTTGACCATTTTACAAACAATTTAAGAACTATTCAACATAGAATAAATCCAAGCAATCATTTACTTATTATTTTGTGTCGCATCTTACAAAAATAAAACAAAAGGAAGAATCATTAAAAAAATAATTCAAGAAGTTCAACGTATTTATTGCAGAGGTTTTTAAGGAACTGAAACTTCCTCAATAATTAAGGATTTCAAGGTTAAAAGATGAGCTAGATGAACTTTTAGAGGGCCGTAAATTAAGGGAAGTGTTAATAAAGGTAGCCTCAGAGTATTAATCATCTGTTTCAATGAACGCCGATTCCTTTGTTAGTTTAGCACAATGTTAGACAGTCTCAATCATTATTTAATTATATATTATGTGAGTATTTCTTGTGAGAATCCTTTATGACACTACTTTCCTGTTGGAAATTTATTCCGTTTAAGTCTCAATATTGCATAAAAAGTACTTGATAAATGTTAAGCAATAAGAAATCAGGAATGTAAAACATAGCATAGTTACCATACATAACGAAAGTTTTTTTTATCTTTTGTAAAAATATTACGTTTAATCCAACAAATCTCTCCAAATCAACAATTTTACAATGTATTGGACTATTTAAATAAGTATCCTACAATCATATGGGGGATTATTAATGAATTATCTGGATAAGTATAAATCAGAAGGGCTTTCTGTCAGTAAGTTTTATCCCATACTAAATGAATAATAAGTTTAGAAACAGCATCAACCCCAAGACAAAACCTATTTTGTCTAAAATTAAGTTTAAAAATCATAATTTTTAAAATTCATCTTATAGGTTGCTCTTTGGGTAACGAAATAAAAACTTAAAAATAAAGGAACATTAATTTTAAGCAGTCTTTTTAAACAGCTGTTAACTGTGAAGAGGTATAGTTGATTGTTGGTGTAAATTTAACAGCTTTATTATCATGACACTATAACAAAAGTGAATTAAAACCAACGAGCAAGGCTCGGTAAACCTGATACTCATGAAGATTAACCGTTATTTTAACTAGCTATCAGATGTTTATTAATAATACAGGATGTCGATGAAAGAACACAGACGGTTATGGATAAAAAATCGATATAACCTTGGGGTTGTTTCATGGACTCAAGTTTCATTTACCGTACTAACTGTAAAATAGTTGGTTAAAATTGAGCTACTTTGCTCTTCTTTTAACGTATCATCAATTCAACCTTTTTAAATGGTTAAGATAACATCACGTTTTTATTTTTGCTGTAAAACCTGGCTTTAATAAAATTTTCACAGTCCTTATATAGCTATATTTGTGCTTCATATCATTTGGGAGCCGGGTACAAATACGTTAATGATATAACATCTCTTAAATTCTAAATTTTATGTGATAATTATGCTTTATTAGGTTAACAGCTCTATATTGGTACAAATCTAAATTTAAAATTATTCAACTCCAATATACTTTTTAGTTTTTTATTTTCACGGAAGGCCTTTCGATAGACAAGCTATCATCAGCCGTACCGTAAACTAAAGCAATATTTCTAAATAAACATTGTAAATATACCAAATATAACATATGATATTTAAATTAAATTTTAAAATTTTGGATTCAATAGGCCAATAAATTATACAAAGCAAATTAGTTTACAATAAATTTAAGAAGTTGCGAATTTTAAATTGGTGGAGTATCATAATATACTATTATTCATAATAAGTATATTGCAAAAAATATACAATCCAATTTTACCGTTTATTGTTAAAGGATTTTTAAAGCCTTCCATTTTAAGAGCCAACCGTGCAGGTCCATTTATTCTTTATTATATAGCCTGGATAATACATTTATTATATACAATATTTATATAGAATAATAATCGTATGGCTTTTAGTGGAGGGAGATCAGCAATTAACTGATAGTTCTCCTCGCCTGAAATGCATGAACTTTTTTGTTTTCTATGCAGGTGGACCAACGGCTTAACGTGACTTCCGAACCACCGGAGCGGCCGAACGATCTTATTGTCCATGAGCCAGGATTTGAACCCGGGCCCGCTGGGTGACAACTTAGAGCTCTACCACTGAGCTACGGCCGCTGCCTATATAATATTTATATAGTAATAATATTAATTGCTTTATTGTTAGTGTATGAAGAAGAACATTTGAAATGCCAACAAAACTGATTCGATGATGAATTTTCCTCTTTATCTTACTAACGCTGGTATGTGGAGGATTATTGATAAAGCATTATTGCTGTGAACTGTAGGTAACCAACCTTTGTTTATTAGAACACTACTTTTAACTGCAAAATGGGTAAATTATTTTTCCGAATCATCTACATTCAAAAAGGGAAGTGGCCGCTGATTCTGTTTCTCCAATTCACAATCGTTATCTCCATTGTAATGTTTTTAAGTGGTTATGAAAAAAAATTGACTGGTTTAAGAAAATGTTTGTAAGAGAACTTATATGTCTTTTAAGTCTTTTTAAAATTATACTTCGATCTTGAGTATTTAGTTAATTTTATTTTTACTATCAATCGATCTATTTATTTTACAAATATTATTGCCTCAGTATCGTTTACAAGAAAAAAAACGTGTCATAAATACGTGAGTTTAAAAACGGGTGTGTAGCTAACGTGTAGGTTAGCTACAGAGTGGAATTGTGGTAGAAAGTGTACTAACCGACATTTAAAAATCATAGTCTGCAAATAAAACTTTGCAAAAGCCAGGAGAGATTCCAAAAATTCTCACAGCAAAACTGCTCGCAAATGTTAATGTGTGCAACATTCTAGCCCGGTCCCGTTACATGAATTCCACTAGGACTACAATGTCTTTTAAACATTTATTTAGTGCTTAGAAAATTGCTATGGTATGACGTTGAACATTTTCAAGTAAGATAATTCTTTATATCGTTTATACGATGAGCACCATTTTTACAAAGAAAATGTATTGGTGCAGATCATTCATGATGACAGATACAGAATCATTACATGCATGAAAAGTGTCCAATAAATAACTTAAATACTATACATGCAGATCATTCAATTGGTAGCTAATACTATAAATTTGCAAATAAAAAACTTGAATACCTGACATGCAAACCTTAAAAGCAATTGGAAATAATTAATTATTACCTACATAAAAACAGTGTAAATAAATTAATTAAACACTATATACATGCCTAGCAAAGCTTATCAACAAGATTAACACATGCTAACATTTGGAAATAAGGACAATAAATCATGCAGGCTTATTCATGCACTGTGCACTTTTATAAACATGAAAAATTGAAAAATTGCAAATTAAAATCTTAAATACTATAAACATGCCAGAAAACATCTACAAGAATAACACTTGTAAACATTTGAAAAAAGCTCTTATCATTGGCAGTAAAGCGAAAATGTTCTTGCTGATCAGCCGGAAAAGACATTACAGCACTTGACCCTTTCTTAAACTGGCCATCGGTCACGTGAAAAATATTAAACTCTGCTGGGAGATTGTGATGGTTCCTTTCACAAGGAGGAGGAACCTCAGATGGATCGGTCCCTTAGTACTGCAAGGAACAAATGTAGAATTTCAGAAACAGGTGAAGTATCTGGGGGTAACTTTGGACCAGACGCTTCATTGGGGACCACAACTCCAAAAGGCAATAGACCGAGGTAAGTGGTCACTCATTACATGCAGGCAACTGGTGGGGGGGACTTGGGGAATTAAGCCGAAGCTTATAGACTGGCTTTATGTCACTGTAGTCAGACCTGCCATCACCTATGGCTCGCTTGTGTGGTGGCATAAGATGGACTCGGGATCGGCGGTGAGGGGATTGGCGGGAGTGATATGATGAGAAGACTCGCCTGTCTTCTCATCATAGGAGCCCTACCCTAAGTTCCAGTCCGGGGGCTTCCCTAGACTGTCTTCTCAACTTCCTGCCGATCGATCTTTTCATCAAGACCACGGCAAGGAAAGCTGCTCACCGACTCAAATGTGAAAATATTTGGATGGACACTGGAGAACTCCAGGGTCACTCTCGGATCATTCTGTCGGTTCAGGGGGGTGGGTTAGACATGCCCTCAGACCACATGTCAGTCAAATACGCCTTTAATAAGTCTTTCAGAGTCCTCTTTCCAGCAAGAGAGGACTGGCTGTCCGGGGGAAACGCTCTACAACCCCCGGACCTGGGGTTCACTGACGAATCCAAGGTAAGAGGAGGAACCGGAGCTGGAGTACGCGGGGTGCAAGCGGGGGTAGGTATTAGTCTCCCTATGGGGGTGCACCCAACGGTGTTCCAGGAAAAAGGATAATGGAGTGCGCCACAGTGAAACTGGTGCAAGCTATCAGGGACAGGAGCATCTTCATTTTTTCAGATAGCCAGGCAGCTCGAAGGCCTCTCGACTCCTATGAGTTCAGGTCAAAGATCGTCTGGGACTGCTTCACCATGGTATATGTGTTGGGCAGATGACACAGCGTGACGCTCTGTTGGGTCCCAGGTCATACAGGGATCTCTGGGAATGAGGATACGAATGCCCTGGATAAAGCAGCTTCGTCCTCAGTATTCACTGGCCCGGAGCCTTTCTGTGCTGCCTCTCGTAAGTATGCGTGTCAAGCGGTCACGTCATGGTCGAGGGAGGAGCATCGTAAGGTCTGGTCTAGACGTCCACGGCTGAGGGTAAGTAAGCTCACGCTTCCCTCTCCATTTCAGAAAATTGCCTCTAACATTCTGCAGCTAGATAGGAGGCAAATAAGGCAAGTAACAGTTTTTATCGGGGAACTGCAGAAGTTTATCGGGTTTCTAGACTGGGATGAGCTCTGAAACACATACGGGGAGCGCAAAAAGCCCTTGCGGCTGACGCGAATTGGGATTTAGGTCTACCTATACGAATGAATGAGTGAATGACTCTGCGGGGAGACTGTTGCCCAGGCGGTGAAATCCAGGGATAGGGCTATTGAAGGTATAATGCCTTGCTTGAAATTCTCTGTGGAACAGACGAGTAGTCATAGTCGGTAGAACAGAATTGCAGTATAGTTTCAGACGAGCCAACAGGTCAGGGCAGTCACAAGTAAAGTTCATTTTGCTCTTAAGCATGACTAAATCAGCTATCACACTCCTAGATGAGAGGAGGGGAAGTTCAAGGTGATTGAGAAGCTCCTGAAAAGGCACCTCTCTGTAGGCATAGCCCAATATAATACCAACAAATCTGATGATTCGAGTTTGAAGGGGTTCCAGTTGCACAGAATAGCTAATTTGATGAGGGAACCAAACTGGTGAACTGTATTAAAGGATGGGCGTACAAGTTGAACAAACAAAATACAGTCAACCAGAAGACCCTTTTCTGAAAGTGGAGACAATATCATCTTGAAATAGAAGGAGGTTTGATGTGATTGATCTCCTCTTCACAAAGTCATGCTGTACAGGAGAAAGAACGCTCTTGATTGCGAAGGACAGCCTGCTTAGGACCAGTGACTCACAGACTTTGGCGAGGGCTGACTGGACCGCAATGGGCCTGTGATTCTTGACATTTGTAGGGTCACCAGCCTTCGGCATGAGTGTTATGAAACTAGATTTCAGATTTTTAAGGAAAACACCCTGATCTTAAAAAGCAAGTTAAATGGAATTCAAGAATGCAGCTGCAGTGTTGCAAAACAGCCGGAGTCATTTCACCTCAGCCAATTCCTTTGTGTACGTCCACATTAGCCAGGGCCGTCTCAACCTCCTTACACGAGAACTGAATAGAAGAGAGATGCAGCAATGAGTGGGTGGATGGTCAGGATGATCATGATTGGGAATCCTGTAGATTGAAGAAAAATACTCATCAAAAGGTTTACTCATGTCAGGCGGGGGCCTGGTAATAGTTCATGCTGAGCACTCCGACCTCAAATATACCAGTGTTCTTGATGTCCCCTAGAAAGCCTTGACCTTGGTTTGAATAGAGTTCTCTATAGCCCATAAGTAGTTTCTATAACAGATGCTAGAGAGGTTCTTACGTTGAGCTCTGACTTAATCATATATTAAAGTACTGCGAGTTTGTTTGAAATATCTACGAAGACACTTTTTGAGAGCCAGAAGAAATTTCGAATCTTTAGAGAACCAAGCGAGGTAGAGGCCACTTCCAATCTGCTTACTTGGTGAAAACTGCTTGATTACATCGCCTCAGTCACAGAATTTTACGAATGCTGCTTCATCCGCATAAGCCCCAGATGGATAGTTCCAAGTTTGTATGAAATCGAATATTCCTCTCAGGTACCAGCGTAGGAGGACCGTACGCCGTACGCTGGTGAGAGAGTAGTAAAAAACAAAGGTTCGTGTCTCGATGTCATCAGTTGAACTATCAAGCGATAGGCCAATTTCGAGGGCTGGATAATGGAATTAGCTCAGCAGCAATTGATTTATTGACCTTCGAACAATTGTGTCTCTATCAGATGTGATTACAAGATCCAAAAGTACACTCCCTATCATTCCCCCAAGTTAGATAAACGAGACTCATAAGATCATGAATGGGCTGTAAAACTACATCAAAATCGTTAGTAATTTTTTGTCATGTTCCTGATTGACTTCAACGGCTCTAATGGAAACTTCCTTCACATTTTAGAGTATGACGTTACTAGCAACGACGAGAACACTCATTAAACCGTAGATTTCCTCACGAATGAGATGGCCTGTACTTGTCTTAAAAACACTCACTTCACGCTCAAGATCAACGATGTTGTTTTCCGAGATAAAAATCCTGGACTCAAGAAAATCGATTTTCATGGTTATTGCTTTAAAATATATATATATATATATATATATATATATATATATATATATATATATATATATATAATACGTGATGCCCTTTTTTTGTTAACACTACTCCTCCCTTATTTCTGGACCAATTTTAAAGTTGGAGGTGTTAAAGGAAACGTCTCAGTTCGTAGTTTTGCAATAAGGTTTTAGGATTTTGATATTTTAATTCTGAAGCCCACGGGAAGCCTTCAAAGTTCATTTTTTGTCCATAAGATTAACATGGGAAACAATTTATATTCAATTGGAAAATAAAACAGCTGTTCATAATAAAACAGAAAACACATGTTAATAGCTAAATAGAAGAAATTGAACCATCAATTGTATACAAATTGCACTGTAATATCAACACGATAAATTTCATACTTTAATATGAGGAGTGTCTTTTGTTATGTTTGAACTTTTTCTGAAAATGTAGCGGGTAGATTTTAGTTGAACTTTTCATTTACGTGTATTTGAGCACAAAAATAGATTAAGTAACTTAACTTTAGACGAATCAATTTCTCTGTACAAAAGCAAGTGTGTAAATTGAGATTTTTGACATGGGTATTATTTAGGTTGTTCGTTTTGTATTGAAATAATAACGAAACTCAAGAAATATTAACATAAAACACTAAATTTGTGTGCATTGGTTTTCAAACTGTTATGAACCATAGGAATAGCGATAGGTTATCGGAGTAATTAATTCCTTGTTTGTTAACTATGATACTACAACGAAATTTAATGCAGAATGCTACACATATTAAACACCAGTTTAAAAAGAGACAAAATTAAAAAAATTCACCTCCATTATAAATAACAATCTTTATTAAAAAAGGTTTGTGTAAAGAAAATTTTTAACTAAAATATAAATATCGCCTCATAAAAACAAAATGGATCACACCCACAAAGATGTACTTAAAGATCACCCACAAAGATGTACTTAAAGATCACCCACAAAGATGTAGATTGTAATTAAATTGTCTTATTTTTTGTGATTTATTTATTTAAATTTTTCAATGCCATGGAAAATTAAGTTAAAGAGGATTTAGTTCTTTATAAATATTGATGTGGACTCATTCACTATGTCGACGACTACCTCAAACGGTACTTTAAATACCCCCCGTCGCAGCAGACCTGCGTACTCAGCGAATTTCCAAATTAGTAATATTAATTTTGACCAGCTAAACTTGTAAACAAACTTTCATCACGTGCTCATAAATAGGGAAATAAATGTCTATTCTCCTTAAGATATAGGGAAAGAGTATGCAGGTATGCTGCCATGGGGGACACTAAAAGTAGGTTTTTAGCATAGAAAAAATTTATTTCGACCATATAAAGCCATATAGTAAGTTTCATCAATATCTGTGCATAAATAAAAGAGTTTGCCTATTCTCCATATGATTAACATGGGAAAAGAGTATGCAGGTTTGCTGCCATGATAAGTACAAAAACCAAGATTTTTTACCTTAAATGGATCAATCTCAACCAAATGAAGCTAAATACTAAGTTTCATCCAAAAATATTGGTTAATAAGTGAAATATTAACACATCCTTATTCTCCATAAGATTAACATTGGAGCCCCAATAGACAATGTACTGTCTTTAGACTTTGTAATATCTCGGTAACCAATGGAGATAGAGCAAAGCTTCAAAATACTAAATTGTGTGTTTTTTTGAGCTAAATCCAATGGTCAAAATAAAAATTTAAAATTTTTAAAATTTACATATGAAAAATGCAAAAAACCCATTTTTGGGGTACAAAACCCCCCAAAACTACCCCTTCTGGTAGGTCGATATGTCTGGTTTTCGAACTCATCCGAATAAACGTAGGATTACACATCTGTACCAAATTTGGTGTCGATCGGACCATTTTTACGAGAGTTATCGTGTCTAGGGACACATACATATATATATATATACATATATATATATATATATATATATATATATACATATATATATATATAAAAATTTTAATGACTATTATTTTTGGTCTCTGGGCACCTCAAAACGAAAAAGTAACATGGTCCCGGGCTTAGGTCTTTCCATGAGACCTACGGTAATAGCTTATTCCCTATGGGAAATTCGCTAAAACAGCCGCAGTGAGTGCTGCATAACTCAACGGGGATGAGA
Source organism: Neoaliturus tenellus (assembly GCA_030545055.2). Taxonomy (NCBI): domain Eukaryota; kingdom Metazoa; phylum Arthropoda; class Insecta; order Hemiptera; family Cicadellidae; genus Neoaliturus; species Neoaliturus tenellus. The sequence goes on along the minus strand of CM061531.1, from coordinate 47,454,076 downwards.
TGTAATGAAATGTTGATTTTTATTCTGTTGTCATTAATGTTTTATGTGTGCTGAACTATCTAGATCTAGAATCTGTGAATTTATTCTAAATTTTATAAGAGTGTTTAGACAGAGGCCTAAAGAGATACCGGCATGAGAACAACCACGTAATCTCAACACTATCACAATAGGAAGTTGGAGAATCAAGTAGTGATGAAGATCGATTGATGAAACACCAATATGGTGTTATCTAATTTTCACTATAATTTAATTTTCATTTCCAAAGTAACTCGGTTTATTACCATGCTGGAGCAAGGTTTTTGATATTTTAATTCTGAAACTCACGGGAAGCCCTCAAAGTTCATTTTTTGTCCATAAGATTAACACGGGGAACAATTTTATTGAATTTCGAAATAAAACAGCTGTTGATAGTTAAACAAACAAACACATGTTAAAAGCTAGCTGGATAGAAGTAATTGAACAACTGGTACTGAAATATCAACAAAGTTCCATATTTTAATACAAGGAGTGTCTATTGTGTGGATTACCTTTTCCTCAAAATGTAGCAGGTATATTTTCCTTGAACTTAGTATTATGTGTAGTTAGGCACAAAAATAAGTTTAGTAACTTAATCTCAGAAAAAATAATTTTCCTGTACAAAAACAAGCTTGGTATTAAAATTGTTGACGCGGTTCTCATGGGTTTTCAGAATGGCATTGAAACAACAGCGATAGTTAACGAAAAAAATTTTTTAACTCTTTTTTGGCTAATTGACAAAATGCCATGACAAGCCCACAATTTGAATAAAATTAAAATTGTACAAAACTTAACAATAGAAAATTTACCATAAAGCAAGCAAATAAAAAACGAATTAAAAATTGATATTTTCACTCTTGACAAAAATTTTAACAAAAATTAAAATAGAACATCTAATGTTTGCACATGGCTGTGAACCAAGAAAAGGGATAGTTGGTTGTTGGTATAAATTTAATAACCTGTTTACTGTGATATACTATAGCAAATTTAATCCAGAATGCTACACATACTACAAAACCTGTTCAAAGAAGACGACGTTTAAAAGTTTTTTACCTCCTGCAAAGATAACAAGCTTCTTGAAAAAATGGTTTGTATTTTAAAAAGAGAAACGTAAACCAAAATATAGACACGGTACCATCACCAACAAAGATGTAGATTTTCATTTTTTTCTTAACTTAAATTCTATAATGCCATAAAAAGTTAAATTTAAGAGAATTTAGTCTGTTATAAATAATATAGTCGTGTTGGATTATCCACTAGGTCGACTACTAACTGATACATTACCAGAAAACAGACGCAGTGAGTGCTGCATAGCTCATACAGGACGGGGAAGTTGTAATTAAATATTAATTAATCTACTATTGTCATTTACGTTACGGTATTTGTATGATGAACCTAGATCAAACATCTGTGAATTAATTAAAAATTTTATATAAGTTTTTAGGCAGAGGCTCTAAGACAAATCGGCATAACAACCATTACTTAAACCTAGCTAATTTGTACATAAAAAAAAAAAAAAAAAAAAAACCACCAAATCTACAGTGGTAAGTTAGAGCTTTATGACGAAAATCGATTGATGTAATACCAATATGGTGTAATCTGATTTTTGCTATAATTTAATTTCTATTTAATGTAACTTGGTAAATTACCATGAACAAGGTTTGATCACCAGGTACTCTGGCTAAATGCAGCGCATTGCGCTGCACGGGCCCCCTAGTCATCTTTAATCGGTGCTATATCCTCTTGTTTCAAACCATCAACTTTACCAAAGAGACTGTCTACCTTCCCAGAAAGTTCGGACGTATGTGCAAGAAGGAGATCCATGGTAGTATTGCGTGATTTGAAATCCACCTTATCGCCTGGAATGTTTGTGTAATGTTACGTTAGAGGAATGCCTTATGGAATGTTAGAGATTTAAAATGGGGCCTATAAGGAATTTACTACCTGTTACGATAAACATAACCATTAATAATTAGATTACAAAAAATATTCCTCTTAGGTTTTTAGTAAAACAAAAATCAATATTACTATTTTTAATTTTCTTACTATTAAAGACTGAAAACTTTATAAAATTTATTCTTCTAATATAAGAAATAATTCCAGACTTCTTTCATAAAAGAACTCTTTTACTAGGCACAAGTATATAGATCTAAAAATATGGATTAGTTAAAAATTTTCGCAGGAATTTCCTTTGTGCTCCAGATTATGTTTTGTCATCCAGAATTTAAGCCCAATATGTCCCGTGGAATAACGAAAAACCAATAAATATATATTATGTTGCATGTATCTAATCACGTAACATGTAACAGATCTAACGTTAAATAACATGGAGGCTGTTAAATATTAATGTTTCACTAACATTGTAATTGACGCATGGAGAATACACTTTATGTCATGAGTTGACTTTACGCATTTTATCAAACATTTTCTCAACAATCAATAAAACAAGAGAATTAATTAACAAAGTTAAAACTTAATGCCTCGACAGAAGTTTTAAATTGATAATTCAACTCAATATGGGTATTCAAATTCAATCTTGGAGTTTGCAACACTTTATCCTACTTTTGCACTTCATCCCCGACCTTTCAATTAACCGTTTCTTAAAAGTTTGATGTTTGTTCATTTTACAAGTCATTTTTATTTAAATAGTTAAATTTGTTCTAAAATATTAATAAGTTCTTGAAGATTCGCTTGCACTTTACTTCTACAAAATAATACAATTGGACACAAAAATGTAACAAAATAAAAAGTTTAATAATATATAGTTTTACAATTTTGTCTCTTACAATTTTTTTCTATCTATTTTAGTTTCTGAGATATAATTTTGTGAATAGTCAAAATTAATTAATAAAAAAGGTTAATTTTTTAGTTTTTGTAAATATCTCAAAAACCATATATTATAGAAAAAAGGTAAATTACAAAAAGAAAGCTAATGAAAATTCCTACATTTTTGCAATTCGTCATCACTTTCTTACTCTTTTAGTTTTTGAGATACATACCTATGAATATATGGCATCTCTTGCAAAAAATTTATATTGTCATAGTTTTTCCTCAATAATTTGAAAAGCATACACCTCAGCAAAAAAGTGTAAATAACCAATTGAAAGGCAATGAAGTTTTCTACAAATTGTACTTTACTACGTATTTTTACCAGTTATATTCATTTATAAAGTTGCTTCCAAATATATAAGATATTTGTAAGGAACGCATATATTTTACATACTCTCAGAACGTTTAACCAATGAATAATTCTTGGTCTCATTAACAATTGTTCATAAATCATTCTTATTCCTAAAATTGTAAGTGAGAAATCAATTACAAACGTTCTTACCTCAATTATACTACTGAATTAGGTTCCGGAAAGTATTATTATGTTTCCCAAACTGATAAAAATATTGTATTAGTTATACCAGACCACCCGTACATCCCAATCAATATTTAAATGAATTGTATACACAATAAATTGTTCCACTGTAGGTAAACCAAAACACCATAAACATTTTGGGTTCGTATTAAAATTAATGACTTCCAGTCTGAATAAGTTACTTCTAGAACTTAGTGGATCGGAAGTCACGCTAAGCCGTTGGTCCACCTGCATAGAAAACAAAAAAGTACAGGCATTTCAGGCGAGGAGAACTATCAGTTAATTGCTGATCTCCCTCCACTAAAAGCCATACGATTATTATTTATTACTTCTAGAACACCCTGTACGTTGAAATTATCATCAATGAATAGAGCGCAAGCGGTTTGTCTATAATGTCACAATTTGTTTTGTGAAAAATTTATTGAGTAGATTTTAAAAGGGGTGTACGGTCTGCGACACCCGGTATAAGAGGTTTGTATATAGAACGGACATATTTGAATCTTACATACTCTCAAAACGTGTCACTAATGAATAATTCTTGGTCTTATTAATAATTCTTCATACAATATTCTTTTTCCTACAATAGTACTTGAAAAATCAATTACAAGCGTGTTATTACCTCATACCACAGATTGTAACTGATATTATTGTAATGTTTCCATAACTTTTTAAAAAGCTCTTTGCAAATATGTAGGCTATTGGTTCTCTTGATGTCCATTATCCATATAGGCCTACCGGGTGTCCCACACCAACGGTACACACCTTTTAAAATAAACAAAATTAATTTTTAACAAAAACCAATAGTGACTTTATTGCTAAACCGTTGCAATACGCTCTATCGATTGACAGTAATTTCAGTGTACAGGATGTACCAGAGGCCCCCTTTCCAGACCCAAAGTCACTAATTTTTAACACAACCCCCCACTTTACATGACTTTTTTTATCTTACACGTAATTCAAAGACATTACATGTTGATTTGTATCCATAATCCTAACGGGTTAGGATATAATGATGGTTGAAATTAAGATTTTTCCCATAAGAATAACATGGAAAATTTTTAAAATATATTATCACTGATCGTATTTTATTAAACAAGCATGTTCTAGCACAAAATGTCTTAGACTCTATTTTTTTTGTAATTTTCCCTAATTAATTATTAGTTTTGTCTTTGATGTATTTATTTTTCCATAAAATTTACAATATGATGGAGATTACTTAAAATGTACACAAAAGTAATGAAAAACATGATAATAGACATGATGGAATATCATTTAAATTAAATTCTATATCATTTTCATTCTTGGACAGTTTTGTTTAACTTAAAATTTTCAGCGATAATGTATATGAAATTCTTTACATAATATTGTTATGGGGAAAAGTTAAATTTTACCCACCATTATCTCCTAAACCATTAGGGTTAAGGGTACAAATCAATAGAGCATAAACAGTTTACATATAGTGGAACAATTTACTGTATGACAATTTCATTTAAATATTGATAGGGTTGTACGGGTGGTCTGGTATAACTGATACAATATTTTAGCGTCACTAGACACCTCGCCGTTTTCATCATTTAGTACACTAGCTTCAGGTGCAGGTAGCTGACAATTATTTTGGTTTTGATCTCCGATCAAAGATTCCAACTCATTAACTATAATTTCCTGAGCTATTTCTGCGTTTTCAGAACTACCCAAAAACCGCAGTCTTAAATCTAGGATCTAAGAAAGTTGATTTTGCAGCTATAATTGGTTTCCCACTCAGAAAAATGCTGGGAAATTTCCGCCACTAACTTATTTCTCAAATAAATCCCTGAGTCAGTCTCTGGTTCTAGGTTTGGAAGTGCATATTGGACGCTTTTGATGGGAGGTGTTGCCATTGAAAGAGTAGGATACTGTTCTCCCTATAGCTCCTCAGTCATGGTTTCAACGGGCTCTAAGACTTTAACACAATCACTGAGAATTTGCCAGTATGAGGCATCAGGGGATTCGGCTGCTTTAGGAAAGTGGCACAGTGCAGCACATATAGGTTCTCTTAATTCTAAAAGTCTTCTCGCCATTATCAATGTAGAATTCCAGCGAGTGGAAACGTCTTGTAATACTCTCAAAATAGAGAGTTTCATTTGGAGTTGTATTTCTTTTAATTTGTCAGACGCCAAATTACTTGTTTTGTAAAACGTAACGATCTTTTTCGATTTTTTTATAACTTCGCCGAAGGCAAGGGTGTGATCAATTGATTTATTAACACATAAGTTCGATGTGTGAGCTGCATAGGGGATGTGAGATTTTTTTAATTCACGCACAGCTGCTACAACATTACTTCCATTAGCAGTCATCATAGCAACTACTTTATCGTAAATTTTCCATTTATTAAATACTTCTGAAATAGTATTTGCTATTTTTAAAGCCGTGTGACTGCCCGGGATCTCTTTTGTTTCCGAAACAAAATTTTTCTGTTTATCGTCGTGTATGAAGTGAGTTTTTACTGTGCAAAACGATTTGTTAGAATCATAGGACCAAATGTCAGTGGTAATTGCAACATAATTGGTCTCATTCAGCATAGACTTAATACTCATTGTAATATCGTTTACGTAATGTGGAATTAGCCTATCAGTTAGAGTTTTCCTCGAGGGAACACTATATAAGGGCTGTAGTTTTGCCGAGTATTCTTTAAATCCAACATTTCCAACGACAGAGAGAGGCTGTAGGTCAATCCCTATCATTTTTACCAGGGCTCGATCGATGGATTTTCTCTCTGCCTCACTCAGATTGCCACTTTTAGTAACCGATTTCAGTTGTCGGGAATAAACAATCTTACTTAAAATTTGTGAAGAGATGCCTTCACAATTACGTTGGGCAGTTGATGTTCATGAAGGTCCTAGTGGTTGGTACCTGTCCCTTAGAGGTCGAATCGAGTCCCTTAGATGATGTGCTGGGTCTTGATTGCTTACTTAACTCAGCGGAGTTAAGCAAATTTAAATTGTCAGATGAGCTGATGCTGGTAGTTTTAGGGAGTTCAGGAATAACTCTACTTACCGCCCCCGGTTCATTCTCGTCAGGTTCATGCACTTCTGTAAATAGTGTAAGAGGATGGCACATTTATAGATGCTTCTTCATATTACTAGTGTTGTTCGAGTGCTTGAACGTTTTTTTTCTTTTACATATTTTTAATTTAACACAGTCCTGATTACCTGTAGATTCAAAATGCTCCCATACTAAAGATTTTTAGGAGGCATTTTGTGGGTTTGGGTCTACACTTGTATTAATTACGCAAGTTACACTTTTAGCGAATTTCTCTATAGGGAATACGCTATTACGGTAGTAGTCATGGTGAAACCTGGGTCCGGGACCACAATACTTTTTCGTTTTGAGGTCCCCAGAAGACAAAAACATCATTCGTTCAATTTCATATATATGTATATATATCCAAATATATATCCTTTCTTTACCTATATATGTGTCCGTGGTCCCAATAACTTTTGACAGGAACCTCCGATTTTGATGAAATTTGGTATAAAGGTGCAAGACCAGGTCTATTTTCATGAGTTCGCAAACCAGTGTGATCGGGCTATGGGAACGGGGTTTTATAGGGTTTCAAAGGGGTTAAAAGAAGGGTTTTGGCATTTTTGGACCTATATTTTCAAAATTCAACAATTTTAACTAAAACCATTCATAAGAGCTTAAAGAAAAATTTAGTATTTTGAATTTTTAACTTCGCTTAACAGGTTACGAAGAAAAGTAAAAAAAAGTTTCCTATGTTAATCTTATGGGAAATGAACAAAACCCTGTATCACGCTTCTTTATTGGAATAACTTGATAGAATGGTATGTGCATTCACTAGATAGGGTTTAACTGATATTTGCTTACAACACCCATATGACGGAAAACCTTCATACTCACTCCCATTAGGTTTATGGGGAAAATTATAAAGTGCCGAATATTGATACAATATTTGATTTTACCTTAAAAAACCTTTAAAAATTCTTAACAAATATTTTTTAACAGCATCCCATGGCAGTAAACCTACATACTCATTCCTATGGTGTTTATGGGGAAAATACAAAATATCAAATTCTTTTGGAAATTCGCTGAGTACGCAGATCTGCTGCGACGGGGGTATTTTTAATATTATCTAGTTACTACGTTGTTTCAAGAAAAATACGTTATTTAAATTCAAGATCTATAAATTGTAACATTTTCCATTGTTGTTCTGAATTCGATTGCTTGACCGTTCTTTTCATACTTACTGTACCTCTGTTTAGATTTAATCACCACGTGACTCTCTCACATGGATTGCTCACAATGGATTACTCCCTCAATTCGTCTCGCTACGTCAACCTCGCGAACTTCCTTGATTAGCGGGCTTAACTTTAACTGATAGTGCTTGAGTGACGCAGTTGCACACACATGCATTTTTATTAACTTTTATTTACACCATGCGATAATTTTATATGATAATTCATAAAGGTAATGTTGACATTAATGTTGTTTTGACGTTGTTACATAACAATCATTTCAATTTACTTCTCAAAAAAAGTTTCTGGAGTAGTATTAACAACATTTGTTGTCTTTTCAATAGAAACAAATAACACATTAAGAAGGGGTGAAAGGGCTCCTCTCAGAAGGTCATGTAGTGTTTCGCTTGCTCCCTTTTTATGCTTTGATTTAAAGTCCGATAAAAATTGTAAAGGTGTTAAATTGGCTATTTATTTCGCTTTTGGATTGTTTTCGTATTTTAAATCCTCAATAAGCAATAATGGTTTTAAATGATTATTTAGACCACTGTAATATAGATACAGATGTTAATATAAATTCTTAATTTTTTTAAAATTCAAAAGCGAATTTAATAACCTAAGTCTATATAATTTATTTAAAGCCTCTCTCATTTTTATCGAGCTTAAAGCTCTTTAAGAGATCTTAAAGCTAATAGAGAGTTTTTGCACATACGGTAAATGATTACGGTAAACGTTATTTAAACAATGTTGGATTTAGGTACTTTTGCTGCTTGAAGGTACAAAAGCTCGTTGAAAAGTGATCAAAAGTAACCATTTGACACCATTCATATAGTTGAACTATCCTGTGTAACATAATATGAATAAATATTCCAACTTAAAAATAGCGTTTAGCGTTTACCGTAAGATTTACCGTACGTTGCAAAAACTCTTTAATAAATAGATATAATTGGGAGCAGGCGAAGCAATCTCCTTCACCATCATCTACCTGAATCTAGGGTCTCACAGGTGCTGAAGTGTGGCAGTGTTTATTTAGCCACAATGTTTTACACCGATTACTGGATATTGTTTCTCGTCCTCAGTATGGATGTGTAACAACGTGAAACCTATTAAGGTAGTACTCACAACGGTAAATAAAATCGCTTTATCGCTTTAACCACCTATTAAGTAAAAACGACGATAAAAAGAAATTGAGGTGTTCAAGAGTTTTTCTAGTGAAATGCCTGACTTTATGTACTTTCTGTGGAATGTGTACGTCAGGTGCACAACGATAATGTTCACAATCTAAAACCCATTGGAAATCCTATAGAAAATTTTACGAAAAGTGTGAAAGTAAATATATATATATATATATATGAAAAGTGTCCATAGACCTATTTTTGCAAAAGCAGGATATCATGTGAAATCTCAACATGGGTTAAAATACAGTAACTAGCCCGCAATATTATATCAAAGGCTCAACTAAAATATTGAAGATATCTTAGTGTAAGGACAGTGAGTCATATTACAACTATAATAAATCAAATATAAAATTAACGCATACTTTGGATATACTTATTTAATATTTTTTGTAAGTTAAGAAAAATTTACAACTGTTGCTTGATACGGTTAAAACAGGTTTTATATTGCTCACCTGAACGTATGAGTATAATAGATTTCGTCACTAGTCCGGAAAGTGGTCGTTATCGGTGCAAGATCGAGTTTCAAGTACGAGGCGAAGCCGAGTACTTGAATTCGATCGAGCACCGATATACCACTTTCGGACGAGTTACGAACAGTACTTTTCATCATACCACCTTTAATAAATATACAGTTTGGATAAAAATTAATAAATTTTAATCTATATACCCCCTCTTACGTTGTTATTTGTTTATCTTGTATTTGAACTATTAACAACTAAACAATCAGCTGTTTGACATTTATATATTGGAGGCAACGAGGTTTAAGTTACTGTAAGCAGAATAGCAGCGCTAGTGGTGTCAAACATTGGAAGTTTTTTTCCGGCCTAGTCCCGAAAACCACTGTTTCGAGGACTAGTCCCGAAAACGTTTACCAACACGTTTATCCAACCCACCAGGAATCAACTAGTTTCGATCACAGCTGACCGTTCCGAAAACAACGTTTATCGCAATGGTATGATGAAAAAGAATTATCCTTGAAATGTTTATTTCCGACCCTCTCATAACCTCAACATCTGCCAGGTTCTTAACTTTGTAATTTTCTTTTCTAAAAAGTATATTAATGATATCATATCAATGGTTCATTCAAACACTATGGTTGTTAAAACGTATTTTAAAAGTATATTTAATTAATTTCAAAGATCATGTTAATACTAATAAACCTTATGCAGCCTTTTCAAGGGATTAATACTTGAGATACCGTTAAAACCCCGTTACTAACTTCAAGTTGAACCGTTCCAAATATAGGTTAGTTTTATGTTGTAAAATTCTACGGCTTCTAAAACACGCAATGTTTAAAACAACTAATGTGTTTTATACCACCTTGATTTAATTTACATTAAAATTTAACCATACGGTGAATGTAGTAAGTATAACTTGACTTCAATAAGCTTTTAAAGTAGCTGATGAAGTTGATACAAAATTGCCTCTTGTCATTCGAGCAGCAGCAGTCGCCTAATTCCTTCTCCCCGAGATGCAACGGATTTCATCAAGAGGATGGCTTGGAAAATCTTCTTAAGAAGGTAAATTATGTTTGTGCTCCCATTATTTACATATATTTATTTTCATTTCTTCGTCGAAATTTCCGTTTTAATAGATATATTTGTACTGGTTGTATCAGACCACCCGTATAAAGTACCAAAACCTAGAACTATTAAATCTACACTACTTATTTCTACAAATACAATATTCAACTTTCTTTCTTATAACATTGAAATAACAAAAATCGGATTATAACAATAACCGTGCATGTTGATAACATTACATCATAATATTACTAAAGAAACAATGATTGTTATGATAAAATTTTAGTTCATGAAATTCCAGCTAATAGTATAACTTTTCTATTATTAGTAAAAATTACATGAAACATTAATAATACCTTCCTAGGTGTCAACCATTAGTAGTTGGCAGGTACACACAGTTTTTTGATTGTCTCTCACAACCACTACACACTGGCCACCGTCCACTGTCCTCCACAGCGCTCGTTCGGCAGGGCTGGGGTGCCAGTCTCTCGTTTCGCTCAGACCATCTCGAAAATCTGGTCATACATAAAGACCATTAATACTTTAATACTTACCATTTAATCGTAATTAAAAAAACCTTAATAACTCCATTGAAATTCAAATGTTGGTACATCATATCAGAACAACACAAACAATATACTTACAATATCATATTCTTAACCTAATACAAAAATTATATTTAAAACCATTATATACGGATACAATACAAAATACAACCAAGATCATAGCAATTCAACAATAGTTTCATGATACAGATCACAAACATAGCATATAAATATCAAGATCGTAAACCAACACACTAAACACCCTAACTATGCCTATACATCTCTTACTCAATCTATTTTCTTAATTGAGTTACATTGAAAGTTCCTTCGATACCACCAGTACTTAAGTCTCTTATTCCATTTACACTCGATTACTTCATAAGGGCCACTATACAGCAGGAAACATTTCTTTATCTTTTTCCTTAACTTGTAGCTTAAGTAATGGGTTTTTATAAGACTTTATCACCAAAATTGAATTTTACTCCTTTTATATTTTTATCATACTTTACTTTCCTCTTTTGAGATTTTGTTGTTAACTTCTGATGCACCGCCATTATTTTCTGAAAATGAAATTTAAACACAAAGCCCATTTGGTATAATAATATAACAAGAGGTTAAAATACCTGAATTGCCATTTGGTATGTTTTTCATGACACAATATCCTACAAATTTTATTTACTTCTTGGTTCACCCTTTCACATGGATTTGACTGAGGGTGGTGTGTATGGTTTTAATACTCTTTTTGTTTAAAGTTTCGTACCAATCATTCGCAGTAAATTGTGTTCCGCGGTCGCTTAGTATACATTTTACATCCACTACTAACGGTAAGTAATCATATATGATTTTAATATAACAAGAGGTTAAAATACCTGAATTGCCATTTGGTATGTTTTTCATGACACAATATCCTACAAATTTTATTTACTTCTTGGTTCACCCTTTCACATGGATTTGACTGAGGGTGGTGTGTATGGTTTTAATACTCTTTTTGTTTAAAGTTTCGTACCAATCATTCGCAGTAAATTGTGTTCCGCGGTCGCTTAGTATACATTTTACATCCACTACTAACGGTAAGTAATCATATATGATTTTACATGACAACGTTTTAGTGTTGGATCTCTTAATGGCATATAGCCTTACATATTTTGAGTACATTTCTACTAGTGAGAAAATATATTTGGTGCCACCCACACTGGTTGGCAAGTCTCCAATCAGATCTACATAAACTAGGTCATTTAATTGTTTTGGTACTATTGGTTGTAATAAACCCAACTGCTTTTTATTCCCATTATTTGCCTTTTGACAAAGTTCACATTTTCTTATGAACCTTTTCACCGTTTTCTCCATACGTGAAAAACAACTCCAACTATGCGTGTTTTCACAATACTCTTTTAAAATTAAGTAAATTTTATAACCTCCAAGGTGTCCAAACTTTAAATGAGTGTATCTCATCAGCGGTTCAATCATAACTTCTGTAAACAAACACACCATTTGTCATCGTCAGTATTCTTTTTTTTTAACAATACATCGTTATATATTTTAAATATCTCATGAAACTTCTCCCCTAACTGGTAATCACTCTTTAAACTACAAATTATCGGTCCTATGTATGGGTCTGTTTTTTGTTTATTTGACAAGTCCTTGAATTTCATTTTCAACTCACTGTCTTTAAATCCTAATAAAATATTACTACTAATGTACGACTTAATGGTGTTAATATCATTCCCCATTATATCGGTCTGGTCAAAATTAGTTCTGGACAAAATGTCCGGTGCTACATTCAACTTGCCAGGTATATACTCAATCTCCAAGCGAAATTCTTGTAGTACAAGGCTCCACCTTAGCAATCTACCATGTGTCAATCTACAAGAGTTGAAAAAGGATAAAGCCCTCTGGTCACTACGTACTATTACTTTTTATGTCCTATTAAATAGGTTCTAAACTTGGTACAAGCAAACACTTTCGCTAGCAATTCCTTCTCACTAATCAAGTAATTTTTTTCTGCATTTAATAACTGTCTACTAGCAAAAGATATTACTTGTTCATTCCCGTCATTATCAAGCTGATATAAAATCGCCGATACTGCCATATCATATGCATCTGTATTTAGATAAAATACTTTACTGAAGTCAGGGTGTTTTAACATAACACACTTCAGAAACTAAGATTTTACTGTATGAAAAAGTAATTTCTCACGTTCTGTGTATTCTTGTAAAACCTTTTCATCACATTCCAACATTTTTCACAAATTAGGCGATTATTAAACATATAAAACTAAATATAAGCCCAACAATTTATATAAACAAAAATCAAATAATCATATATATATATATATATATATATATATATATATATATAGGCCTATATTTAAGTTTTTCCTAGAGCCATTAGTTCTTGGGCTAGCACTTAAGAAATCATCTACTAGAGTGTAATTTCTTTTACTAGAAGTGGTCAAGATTAGCTGGACTATTTTAATCTGAACTTCTTTTATTTGTAGCATAATCATGTGTGTCCTGTCAATCATAAAATATTTTTGTTAGGTATCACCAAAACAATAAAATTCAATAAAAAACAAATATTCATTGAAAGTTTGTTTGTTTTTATTGAACCTTAAAATTTGACAAGTAGAAACACACATGATAATACTACGAACTAAATAAGTTCAGCATCAAAGATAATCCACCGAATCTTGACCGCTACAAGTTAAAAATTCAACCATACTTTTGAATATGATCAAAAAATACCAGAAATAAAAAAAATGTAAAAAACTATAGATGATAAAACTATAATGTAAAAACTATGAAAGAAATATTTACCATATTATTATTCAATTTTTGTTTATATAAATTGTATTAAAAAAGGTTTATTTTTAGTTTAAATTTATTTGCTTGATGGCCTCAATACCGAAACATATCACAATTTCATAAACTATTTCACATGGATACTCTATTTTTTATTAATATTTTAAAATTAAATAGAAGTCCTTAATTAATGTGAATTAATATTTAATTGTTTCATTCATTAATGGAAATGTAAAATAACCCAAAAATCACATTGAAAATTACTTTTATCACTAGAATTAAAAATTTTATTTCACATTAAGAAAAGTAAAAACTGGAAATAATATTAAACATTTTAGATATATAAAAATTTTATTTTTAATCTAAACTTATAAAATTGTATAAAACTTGTATACAAACTTGAAATTAATACTGTCAATGAGCTTAAAAATTGTAAATGACGATAAGCTATGACATTGAATCTTGTCCTGGGTAAAAATGGTGATAAAATCGAGCGATATAGCTACTCAGATTTCATCAGCTCTGATGAGTTATCAACGTCATTGGCTGCTTCCAATTTTCTGAAAAATTAAAAATCACTTTGAATTTCAGGTGATTGATTATAAATCTTATAATAAAAAAGATATTTTCAAAATTTAACTTGTATTCTTCCTCGGCCTAGCAGTTATGAAGTTCCAAAAAAAAAATTTCTTAGAATTAAAGGGTTTAAAATTGTAAATACAACAAAAAATTCTTGAAAATGGAAGTTTTAAATGATTGATTATAAATCTTATAATAAATCAGATATAAAAAAAAATAATAATAATAACTTGTATTCTTCCTCGGCCTAACAGTTATGAAGTTTCCAAAAAATTTTCTTAGAATTAAAGGGTTTAAAATTGTAAATACAACAGAAAAATACTTGAAAATGGAAGGTTTAAAGCCTGGGGTACAATTTAGACTTTCAATTACCATTACAGTCCTGCCGTTAATAGGGCTGTGGTGATAATAGTTTTACTTACTTCTTTTGTCTGCATAATCTCAAAGTTCCTTGGACCAGCCATTTCGCAATTGTCTCAGCAATAGCTGACTCTAGGACTTCCGGATGTCTTATTCTGGTTGCATCTATAAGGTAAAATAAATTATTTAATTAAACATTTATACAAGCCAAAATTATTTATTTATTTATTTTTATTAGAAGTTTTCCATATTTGACACTGTCACCTATAATTATGCTATCATTGTAATGCCAAAATGACAGTAAAGTTCCATTTATTAATTTTCTTTCAGCTTGTTGATTAAAAAAACGTTTTGGGAAAAGCTGACAATTTTAAAGGTGTAAATGCATTAAATGCCCTAAAGGAATGACATTTAATATTAATTAATGGTAATCCAACCATGGAAGGAACAACTTGAATCTTTATTGTCTTTAACAACAATAATAACCGGCAACAATGTTTTGACAATGTTAACCGGCTGGGTAGCTGAGTGGTTATAGTGCTCGCCTTTGAATCCCAAGGTTGCCGGTTCGATCCTGAGGAAAGTTAGTAGCTTTTTAAAGGATCGATTCCGGACCCAGTTGCCATTTGTCATTGGGCTATTAATTAATGATGCTTTCTAACAACTGGTCGATGTTAAATAGTAACAAGACTGGGGTTTGGACAGTTCCCCGTCAAAAGGTTAAAAAATGCCACTGGCGTAGATAAAAAATATTTATTAAGGCTTTAACATGAACAATTGAAGTTGACCTATTAAAAGGAGAAAATCTCACTAGTATTATTTGTTCATTGTTAGTGACAGCGATTTTAAGAGTTATCTTCACCTTTTGGACTAGTTGCGCAGTTGGTGTGAACCATACTCTTCAGCCACACGGGAGCACAGTACTCTGCGGTTGAGTAGACCAGGGACAAAGCAGTGGTTCGCAGAGCTTGTGCATTAGCTCCCCATGTGGATGGAAATTTTAAATTACATTTAAAATAATATTACTGCTCTTCCATAATTTAGAAAAAAGTATCATTAACTTCAGAATTGTTTGCACCAATACAATGTATTACTTATCAATCAGGTATGAGGTACTTACAAAGATCCAATCTTAATCTACTAGGAAACATAGTTTTTAACAATACATATTCAAAAACGCCATCCACAGGGAAATGCAAAGGCATTTTTTTTGTGTGTTACAGGGGCGAAGGGACGAAGAACAATTTAAATTCTATGGTAATACAGAATAACCTTGATGAATTTTGCACAGTTATCATCATTAGAGAAGTGTCAGGATTAGAGGAGTGCGTTATTAAACGTAATAGGATAAATAACACTATTAGCAAACTGCAGCCTATTAATCAATTATTAGGTTACTCAGTTTACCCTATTAATTTTTTAATATTTAATTTATACAGCTAAGCAAACCATTTCCAACCATTTTTGGAGTTTCTGCTAAAAGCATTTAACATTTTAGCCTTTGTCATCTCGAAACGTCTCAAATACTCATTCAGTAGACTAGATATAATCAGGTCCTTATAGTTTGGTTTGGTCGCAGGGGGACGTTATCAGTATTAGTTTAAAATGGAAATCATAATGTTTGTTTATTGTTTGTTGTGTCTATGTTTGTTTATTTTGGTAGCCAGGGGGGGGGGGGTAACAGTTGCAGAATTGGTTTAAATATCTTCATGATGTTTACCTAAAACATTTTACGCTATTATAGTTATAAAAAATTATATAAAATTAGAATGTTGGGAGTGTGTTAGGGAGTAGATAAGGGTTGGTTTTTGTAGTGGGAAAAAGAATTTTGGGAATCATTATAGTATACTGTAAAACAATATTACTCACTTAATACAACTCTGTAGAGTATTAGCTCCTTGAAACTTTACTTTTTTTGGCCCAGCCAAGCTGAACAGTATGGCAACTTCATTGGATATCATTGTTTTTAAAATGTTTATGACAGTTTGGTGGACATCAACGCCAGCCAATATTCTCATCCGCTTTACCTAAAACGAAAGAACATTTAAATTAAAATCAGTAACCAGTATAATCTGAACAAACCAGTTTTTAAGTTGTTGTGGGAATAATATTATTACTAGTATACGTGTTGCTCGAAATCGAGCAGTTTAATTTAGACTCTTTGAAAAAATTTTACTTATAGTTGTAACTCAATTACTCCCGTCCAATTAAATATTGTGATAAGCAGTAGATAAAACTACACATTTACAGCCGTACATTAATAATAATAATAGATTTTTTTAATTCTCAGCTCAATCCCAATGTTATTTTGAAGGGAAAATTTCAAATTTCAACTGTGGGCAGCATTTTTTAGTCTGATTTTCACAGCTGAAAAGAAGTCTAGGCTATATTGTAAATCCCTGTGCTTGTGACAGGAAAATTATCAACCAACAATAAATAATGGGAAAAATCAACCCGCTGGTGCAGATGTATTTACCGAGATCCTCGCAAACCTTACTGACTTTTGGATTAGCCTGTATGAGAAATTTCCTAATGCATTTTGAGGATACATTTAATAGCCTAACCTTATAATAACTATGTGGATCACCCCAAAGGATGAGATTGATGAGATCCCTTTAGTACATACGTGTCTATAACAGTTGTCCTAAATGTAAACATAAATATTTGCAGAACAAAGCAAACATTCATGGTCAAAATTACAGTACTTGTTTAACGGATGCAACTCCTTGACGGTACTCGGCAGCAGTTATACTCGGTTCAGAACGGTTATATCGATTAACAATATAAGTAATATATCGATATACGGTTTTCATTGATCAATTTGTCAGATATACTTTCATGTTAGCTGTTAAGAGGCTATTTCAAATAAATATTAGTTTACTCACCACTGAATGGTAGTAACCTTTTTCTTTCAATTTTCCTTCCACTATGTTCAATTTTTCAACGTCTGTTATGGAGAACAGTTCATCTTCTTCTAAGATTTCTTCAATAATTTCATTTTTTAATTCAGTTTTTTTTCGATTATAGAAAATCGCTCATCTATTTTTCTAACTTCAAAGAGTAAACTGTTCAGTTTACTTAGTATTAGCTTAAATAATTTGTTGTTGTCTGTTAAGGAAAAGAAATCAATTATTTTAGTTTTTGTATTGTATACATTTTGTAATATAAAAAAGTGGGATAAGTAGGTTTGCCATATTCAAATGTTTTTATTGGGCACTACACACCTTAAGGTTTATGGCGATGTTTTGAAGGGATGCGGAGATTCTTGAGCCTTGTCAATTTTTAATAATACACAAAAAAGTTGACAAGGCTCAAGAATTGCCGCATCCATTAAAAACATTGTCATAAACCTGAAGGTGGGTAGTGCCCGATAATATTTGAATATTCATTACCCCGCCTAAAAACTTGTTTTTTAAAGATAAGCTTGCCATAATGGTATGATCTCTAACCAGTTCAATCAGGGTATAACACCCCTCAACAAGTACAATAAAAGAAAATTATGTTCATGTGTAAAGCTAGTTAAAACCCTTTCTTTCCTGAATATTGAAAATCGGTAGGAATTTTTTTCCTCGTTATTTAGGGCCAAATTAGTCATATTTAGTAATCAAAATACAAATTCCCTCCAAAATAAATTTTTTTAAAACTGTATCCATATGGATACTACCGTCACATAATGGGCTTGCAGTGATTGTTTTTTCGTAGATAAAATGTGTAGATAAAACGGTTATATTACCATGTTTTCCTGTAGATGCCAAATGGCAAAAGGTTTTGAAATGTAAGAATGATCACTTATTATGGCTTTTCCTCTTCATTGTAAGCAAAAATAAAGGGATTTTAATGAAACAAGCTATTTGGTGGTTACGACTATCATATATTTTTTATAAAATTACAAAAAAAATTAATTATGAAAGAAAAAGGAGTACAATGGAATGTTACTCAAACAACTTACTAAAGTTTACATTAGGCTACATAAAAACATTCTTAAATGACAACTTGGGCAGAGTTATGGAAGTCAAAAAACAGTTTGCCGTGTTTGTAAGGCAAAGGCTGACGTTGCACTTACTGCAGGTGATCCTACTCTGACCTTTGCGACAATGAGCACATGGCCCTTTGTTTGGCGTTGGCACAGGCCAGTGACCAACTTGGTCATGTCTTGTTTCCATGACCGGGAGTTTTCTTTTTGGCCCTCTCTTAGGGGTCACTGGGGGCGTATCCTGCTTTGGTCAACCAGGGCCTCTTTTTTAGGCACACTTTCTTTTGTGCACAATGCTTCTGCAATGTACATCTGAAATCTAAGCAAGTTGTACTTAACACCTTGTCCTACTTGAAGCATATGTCTCCGATAAAGAAGCCAACCGTTCACTACAGCTACGATTGTACCAGTGTACAATCCACATGTACCCTCTTTTACTCCTCACGTCAACTCGATAAAGGGCAATCAACATGCCCAATAGGTCTACTCCACCCATAGATTGATTGTATGTCTCAACAATAGCTGGTCGAGGTACTTCTATTTGTTGTCTGTTTTTTCTATCCCACCGCTTACAGTTCTGAACTGGGTCAACACCCACAATGGCAGACAACATAGTGATCTATTTGTTATCGAACCACCTTACAGCCACGAGATCATTTTTTGTATCAACTGCATAATCATGCGTCCCTCTTCCAATCTCTTTTAGCTCCTTCTCACTAAGAAGTGGACAGTTGTGTGTCCGATCAGGTCTAATCACACCTGTTGCATATATACCTCGATCTTTTAGGTTCTTTAAAAGTTTAATAGAGCTAAACCAATTGTCACAAAATAGTTGGTAGTTCTTGTTACTGGGTAAGTCAGAACATAGATCCACCACTATGTCACCGGAGAATCCAAGATTATAATCTTCACAGGTGTCCTTACCGACATAGACAGCAAAGTCATGTAGCAGTCCTGTTGAGCTGCAACGCATAAACACTTTATACCCCCATTTTTTAGGCTTCTTCTTGACATACTGTTTCAGCCGTGAGTTACCTTTGAACGGTATCATGTGTTCGTCTACTGACTGATTTTGTTCAGGGGGGATTTGCCTACAAACATTGACTATTGAATTGATCAAAGGGCGAACTTTGAACAATCGGTCCCCTGGCATCCGTGTTGTGTTATCCACGAGGTGGAAATACCTCAGAATTAAATTGAAGCGATCTGGGGGAAATCGGGTGCTCATTCCCCAAAACATACGGTATTGTGGGAAATTGGTAATACCTGTATATAACAGAATGCCAACAAACTGTTGCATCTCAATGCTTTTAACGTTTAAATTATAACCATTTTGTGTAGCATGCAGGTTTGTTTGTTCTACAAACATATCAAACATGTCATTTTCGATGAACACATGGAAATAATCCAAAGGGGTTTTGTTTGGAGCTTCTGGTGGTGGTTCAGGAATAGTGTCTTGCCACTGGACATCAGGAGGGGCAAAAGCTACTTTTTCCCAGATGGCAACTGGAGATAAAGGCCTTACCACCCTGGTTCCTCTACCCCTACCCCTACCCCCGATAACTGTTTCAGCGGAAGCTGATCTGCCGCGCATGACTGCAGCTTGTCCCCTACCTCTGCTTTTCCCTCTCCCTCTACTTTCTCTCCTTCCTGAACCTTTCCCTCTACCTGTAGACCCACCCCTCCCTCTCCGTTCTACTGGGGGAACATAATCAGGATCTGCTTCAGAATTATTGTCAATTTCCATAAAACTATCTGGTGCCTCATTTCCTTCCGCCACAACTCCTACCTCCGCCACTCTTTCCTCATCAGCGCTTGCCTCCGCAGATCCTTCCTCCGCAGCTCCCTTAATCTGCAACTCCTCCCTCCGCAGCTCCTTCATCCGCAACTCCTCCCTCCGCACTTACACTTATTAGTACTACTTCGCCAGAGAACAACAAAAAACAGAGACAAATTTAAAAATTAAGTTCTCATGAGAAATTGGCTCTTACAAAATAGTTGTGAACTGAAATTGTCTTTCCATATATTACTATCACTAATATCTAACAAAATAGGGTTTGGACCATTCTTTGTCAAAACGTTATAAAATGCTTCTAACATAGAAATATTTTTATGCTTCTAACATATTTCAATTATAGCAAGGCAAACATAAAAAACAATTTGGAATATAGGTTACTATGAATTATGCTTAAATTAAATAACCTCAATGCTCAGGTGCTTTGCTAGCGGCCTCTTTGAAGGCCGTAGCCCCAACAGCGAATTTGGGTAACTCTGTCTGATGTGGGGGAGGTGATGCACGTAGGCCTACTTCTACTTGAGCTTCGTGAGTTGTTTTAGCTACTTTTTTGGTCGGCTTGCTTCTTCTTCTTCTTCCGTGTCAGTTTCATTAAATTTTTTTCTTGCCAATTCTTTTTGTCTTTTCTTGGCCACCTCGTCATCCTCTGTGTCAAGATCCGATTTCGGTTCAGCAAGTTTCAATTTATGTAGAGTGGTCTCATAATTTTCTATGGGAAAAAACCAAATACCAAAGTTATTTTTGATAATATAACTTGAAAATCAGGTAAACAATCAGGGAAACAAAACTCATTTAAAAAATCTTGTCTGATTGGGTAAACGGTAAAGGTAAGTTGATGTTTCCCAATACTAAATACTATTTTTCCGAGTTCTTTAAAAGGTTTGGATTCAAGTGATTTTAAGAAGGGAAAATTATTGCTGAAAACTTAACGAGAAATTAAAAGCTGAAAACTCCTTTTGAAACAAATTTAACATAGAAAACCACTTAATTCCATGCCATTTTGAAGAATTTGAAAAGGTATTTTAAAGTAATGTACAAAATTACTACAAAACTAGTTGTTTCCAGTTAATAATATTGACTACGTCACTCCCTAATACTCTGATTGAAAAATGTATGTTAATAAACACTATCCCATTTTGTCAGTCATCGTTGTACTTGAATTTGAGTAAACAGTGAAAAAGTAAATAAATTAAATTGACAGAAGAGAGACAGGCTATTTTATGAAGACAGCTGTTTTATTACATGAAATGAATATTATCATTGACTATGTACACTCGTGAGTAGACTTCTCATAGCATAGGCGGGTTTGAAACATATTGACGGTGGTGTGATCTCGTGCGGGCGTACATGGAAGTACAAGAGTCATATGATGGGCAAGTCAGTGCTACCACTCTTCTCAATCAAGGATTAAACATTTTATAATGGAGGTTTTTGTTTATGTTGTGATGATATTATTAACATCATTGGTTCTACCGGTACCAAATTCCCTACTATTACTATTGTAGATCTGTTACAATTAATAGAGTTCAAATTTACTTTACATTCTTCAAGGTCTTCCCTAGTACCATTATTAGCATTTGTCACTAATGCTGCCCCAATACTTCCCGGTAAATGGTTACTTATATAATTTACAAAGGTACACATACTTACTTCATTATCAAGATATGTACACTTATTGTAATAGCTCATAACATAACCAACTAGGTCATTTTTACCCCTTTGAAAATCTCCTTTACCCATCAGGTCACATACAAATTGATGTTGTTCCATTTTACCTTAAAACTTGTCTTTAAACGCAGTGGCAAACTGGTCAAAAGTTTGCCGATTAGCAAAATAGGTGCGGAACCAATGTTCTGCTTCCCCATGCAAATGTTTAAGTATCATTAACATATATGACTCCCAAGGGTCATTACTTAATTGAACAAACTTTTTAGCAAATTGCAAAAAATGCATAGGGTGAACCTTCTTTCCCTTTTCATTGAAATTAATCAACATCAACTCGGGGCTACTTACATTTAAGTTACTAGTTTTACTGTTAGTCGACTCCCCCCCCCCCTAGGGCATGAGTCATCATAATGAAATCTTTGACCAACATTAACTTGGCCTACTCTCTCCTTACCCACATGACATTCACTTAGTTTGCCCCTAACATAACCCTTCAATTCTTCGTTAACCGTCTTCTTAAATATTTTTAGGTCCTTATGCGCTAACTAGCGCTAACTTCATCGATCTTATCATCTACCCGCTCTATCACTTCATTCTTCTTACCATAAACATCATTTTTATTTTTAGAGACTTCAATTTTGATAGTTTCAAAGCTAACCTCCAATTCAGTTAACCTAACCTTTTCAAGATCATCGGACACTACCGTTATCTTAGTATTTACACTTTGTACTATAAGTATTTAGTTAGTCAGTTAACTCTTCTTTCATATTGTACCGTATGTATTTAGTTTTTATTAGTGCAAACCAAACTAATCATTAATTTTTCCAATATTTTTTTGTAAGCTCGATCAGACAAAATGAATTATTTTATTCTGTCTAAAGACAGAGAAGTTTAGATCAGCTGATGCCTCTGCTTGTTGTTAGTGTGTCGACCAATCAAAATAAAGCACAGAGGAGTGGGGATAGATTTCGTTCCGTTTATTGTATTCATAGATCGTTATTATTACTGGACCGGCGGCCAGCGGTGCGTCACCTCACATCAGCGCGCCTACAGACCCTTCTGAGAAAGGTACAAATTTAAACTTAACTTCTTTCACTATCAATTTTAATTTCTTTATAACAATTATGATTTCTATGTGGTCTGTCTGACGAGCATTATTGGGGTTAACTGATTACTTATTATCAAACAAAATCTTAATTTATAAATTATATTTGTTTTACGGTTAATTATAGCGCGGATTGTGCTTTGTTCTTTGTTTAGGGCTGAAGACATGGGGAACAACAACCCTTTCAATCCCTTCCTTTGTCCATAAAATCATTCAAAAAAAATGTCATTAATTTGTTTAGGATCTAAATTGTAAACAAATTAGGCCTAGCTCAGTAATGCAGAATCCTTTTGTTATGTATTATAAAAATTATGATTTAAACCCAAGTAAATGAATAATGTGACAGAATTATGTGAGTGTTATTTCTTATTGAAATAAGAAACCCAATCTTCAAGTTATACTATGTTTTTTTTTTATGGTATAACAATTGCGCAACTCTGTTAATACTTGGGTTTTTGTTGTAATTTTATTTAATCATGATATTGTAACAACCGCTGTAAATTAAATAAAGAATAGGCCTATTGTTAAGTCTATGTACTGTATTTGATCGGTCTAAATTAGTGTTCATAACAAGATACTATATAAAAAAAATTAAAATGGGTTTAAAGATTGACTTGCTAGTCAAAGACGAATTAATTTATGAGTTAAAATTAAGGAACATCGAATTAGACGAGAAAAGCACTGTTTCTGATTTAAGAAAAATTTTAAGACAAACCTTGCAGCAAAATGTACCAGCTAAGCATGAAAATATTTTGGGTAAAATAAATCTGGTTGATGAAATAGAATTAATTTCCAACAAATTAGCCATAATTGAAGAGAAAGCTTTAGAAATAAATGATAATAGTAGACCAATCGATATTGCTAGGCAGGATGCTCGTATCAACCACTGTCGAACTAGAATAAATACCTTAACGCATTTTACCTTGTCTGAGAGTGAAAAGGAAGAATGTATAGCTTTGTCAAATAGGTACAAAATTGTTAAAGATAAGTTTAATGAACTAAAGGTTGATCAAAAGGCATTGGAGACTTCTGTACGTAAATTAAGTGAATCTAATATTGAAGAAGAAAATTTTGAGGATGTATTTTTAAAGGAAAGTAAACCTAGGGAAGAAGGGACGGTAAATGTACATTCCAATCTATCCAATCCACCTCCGGAAGCTCCAGGTGAACCGAGTAGCTTGGGTGCTTCCCTTCCTGCTATTCAACCCTGTGCGGCATCCCACCTACCGTTTGATCCCAACATGTACAGGAAATTACCGAACCCACTCGAAACATATTTAAAAGATTTGAGAGTATGTAATGGGTTAATTGTAAAAGACTTAATAGATTTCTTACGTACATTATTTAAGGTAAAGAACGAAACTAGCCTTTCAGACAAGCAAATAATTGAGGTATTTGTAACAAAAACGCAATCCCCTCTTCTTGATCTAGTATTGAAAAATAAGGATCAAAATGTAGAAACACTTAAGAAAGAAATTTTAAAGTTTTTCATACCTATAAATGTTAAGGACGATTTGATTAAGTTCTATGTAACCCGTCCTCAGGACAGTAATGAGGCACTTCCTTTGTACATTCACAGAGTTAAGGAATTTTCTAAATTACTAGATTGTTCGTATAGTGAGTCTGAGTTAGTGGAATTGTTAATAATTGGTTTGAATCCAAAATGCAGAGTAAATTTGTCATTAGTAAGTAAGCTAGACACAATCGAGGATCTTGAAAGAGCGTGTTTGCATTGTCAGAGTGTAGAAATCAAGAATAACTTACGTTATAATAGTGAACGAAATCAAACAACTGTTCATAATACTCGAAGTGATGTTTCTAGAACAGTTTCGGGAGATAGAACATGCTTTTCTTGTGGTCGAAAAGGGCACATAGCGAGACATTGTAACAGAAAGCCAACGTCAAAAAACTAAATTACAGGGAAGATTTTTTGAATGTAAATAAAATTCCGGAAATGTGTCTTGTAAATAATAATGAAAAATTTTCCCTAGGTCAGTTGTCAGCAAATCGAGAAAACAAATCGAATAAGTGTGTAAACCGAAATTGTAAATCAAATGAAGGTCAATGTCAAACAACTTATAATGTAGGTCAGTGTAAAAATATACCTAGCCAGCCAAAATATAATAAAAAAGAACTAGTAAAGATCAAGAGAGTGCAGCGTCGAATATCGAATAAAATTGGAATTCCCCGAGCAAATTTATTCACCGAATTGCCAACAATCCCAGTACAATTGACGTCCGGTAGCCGCGCAGAAGGAAACCCATTCATTGTAGCAGCACTACTAGACACCGGCGCGTGTGTTAACGCTATAAGTGAAGAGCTATACAATAAGTTAAAGGGTATGAAATTAGTCACCCAAATTGACAATAATCATTCTAATTGTGTCGGAGCAGATAACAGTAAAATTCAGATAGTTGGTCACTGTATTATAAAAATTAAAATAAAGAATTTTTCATGGTTTGTAAAGTACGCAGTATTGAGAAAATTAGCGTGTGAGCTAATATTAGGGAGTCCTTTCATCAAAGATACAGGAATGTTAATAGACCTAAATGGTGGTAATTGCTATTTTAAGTTCCAACCAAATGTTAAAATTGTTTTAAAGAAAGGTACTAGCATTGTTAGTTTGTCTAGCATAAACGAATCAGAACAAACAGACAGTTTAGATATCGGTTGTCTTGATATGAAAGAACCAATACAAAAATTGATGAGGCGTTATTCTAATGTTTTTACAACAAAAATAGGTAAAGCTCTTGACTTTGAGTATGAGATTCAACTTAAAGATAATGAAGTTGTAAATTTAAAGCCATACCCTGTGCATCCAACTAAAATGAAAGAAATGAAAGCTATTTTAGACGATTTGCTCAATCAGGGAATTATAAGGAATTCTATAAGTAGTTATTCATCCCCATCTTAGGAGACAAGTCTCATAGATTAGTTATTAATTACTCAAAACTAAACGAGAAAATTGTAAGGGTTAATCACCCACTTGGGAACATGGAGGAATACTACCAATATTTGCAAAATGCAGAATACTTTTCAGTTATAGATCTCTCAAACAGCTTTTTACAAATACCGCTGTCAGAAAAGAGTAAACATTTAACAGCATTTAGCAATGGCGTATCCCTCTTTGAATTTAACCGTCTGCCTTACGGAATGCATTGTGGTTCAGGTTTGTTAAGTGCATACCTTGACAGAATATTTAGAGATATCAAATTTGAATATCTGTTAAACTTTGTGGACGATTTGTTAATTTTCTCTAAGACAAAAGAAGAGCATATGCAGCATATAACTGAAGTTGTAGACAGGTTGAGCAAGCAAAACTTAACTGTGAACCCAAAGAAAGTTAAACTTTTCCACACTGAAGTTAGTTATTTAGGGAATATAATTTCCAAAAACGAAATCAGAATAGATCCAAGTAGAACAGAAGCCATACGCAATTTTAGTACACCTAAGAACAGTAAACAGGTAGGGACTTTCATTGGAATGGTTAATTATTTTTCAAAATATATTAAAGACTATGCTAAGTTAGCAGCACCGTTAAATGAGCTTCGAAGGAAGCGCTCAAAATTTGTGTGGACTGAAGAATGTGACAAAAGCTTTGTTAAACTTAAGGAAGCAATAATGAATCCACCTGTATTGTCAATCCCGAACTTTCAAAAGCCATTCTATTTGTATACAGATGCTTCTTCTTACGGGGCTGGTTCGACATTAATGCAATGTAACGATGTGGGAGATAAATTGCCAGTTGCCTTTTATAGCAAGAAGTTTTCAGAATCTGAGCGTAATATGAGTATTTATGAAAAAGAGGCGTTATCTGTTGTTTTAAGTATCAAGAAATTTTATATGTTCTTAGAACTACAACCATTTTATCTGATCACTGATAATCATGCCTTATCTTGGGTCTTAGGACACTTTAAAAAACTTGGTAAAATCTCTAGATGGACAGAACAAATATTAGCTTTACCATTTAAGGTACTTCATGTTAAGAGTAAGGACAATCCTGTAGCGGATGCTTTGTCACGTATGCAGTTAGATGACAATCAAATTGAAATAATAGAAGTAGAGTCCGACCCACGCATCATAAATGTAGTAAAAAGTAAAACCAGTAAAAAATTTAGTTCTGTAAGTAAACGATATGTCAAAGGTTGTGTTAATGTAATTACAGATGTGCCATTAGCTTTTGTGAAAATTTCAGAACATCAAAGGTCAGATCCTGAATGTGCAAGGATTATTCAAAGTATTAAGAACAAGAGTAATAAGGAAAACTTTTATATGAAAGATAATGTACTAATGTACCGTAAATCTGCTCGAAGTAAAGGAAAAATTTATGTACCAATAAGTCTAATAGATTTAATTTTTACATATTACCATTGTACCCCTTTTGGAGGCCATCCTGGTCAAAATAGAACAGTATCAAGAGTTATTGAGTATTTTATAAGACCAAATTTAATTCAGGAAATTCGCAATAGAGTAAAGAAATGTGAGGTATGTCTTAAATCGAAGCCTCCACAACGCAGGTATGAGGGAGATTTAATCTCATCTCATGCAACAGCACCTTTAGACACTTTGTATGTAGACACAGCAGGGCCATTAGTGCGATCAAAGTTAGGTAACAAACACATTTTAATTGTGGTCGACTCATTTACAAAGTATGTGTGGTTAATTCCTATAAGAGATACCAAGTCCAAAACTGTTATCAGTAAGATAGAAAGTGTAATATTTAATAATTTCAGTTCATGTAGGAGATTGGTTTCTGATAACGGTCCTGCATTTAAAAGTGTAGAATTCAAGAAATTTATGTTTCAGTATTCAATAGAACATTATAAATTAGTACCCTATAGACCAAACCCAAACATTGCCGAGAGATTTTTAAGAACTGTTAAACAACAAATTAGAGCCTTTCATCATGACACCCAGCCATCTTGGGATGTAGATATTAAGTACATTCAATTAAGTTTGAACACAGTTGTTTGTGATAGTACTAAATTTACAGCTTTTGAACTAATGTTTAATCATAAGCCTAACCATAGCTTAAGCAATTTATGGCGTATGTCTGATCTGTTGGATAGTAAATTAAGTCAGGACCAAGTAAAAGCAAACTTTAGTAAAGCAATAAAAAATTTAAAGAAATCTGTGAGTCAAAATAAAAACCGTTTGAAATACAATCAAGATCGTATAAAGCACCCTTTCACTGTAGGAAGTACTGTTTACTTAGAGAGCCAAACGCTTAGTAAGAAAATTGATTCATACCAAAGCAAAATGGATTTTAAGTATACAGGACCATATAGAATTTTGTATTTCTTATCACCGGTAACCGTTCTCTTACAGCTTGAATCTGATTTGTCAGTAATAAAGAGAGCGCATATTAGTCAACTTAAGCTAGGAATGAAACAATGATAATTAACTCAACAGCCCGATCTCAGAAGGTGTGAAATAAAGCTGATGTTTGTAAATAGCTTATAATTATACCGGTATATATGTAAATACTGTAAATAGTAATATTAAGATAATGCGCATTTGTAAATAATTGTTTTAACTTAATTAGGCCTAAGTAAAAGAAAATATGTTATTCGACATAACATTAACACTGACTTAATAGCGTAACCAGACGTTGTATGAAGCTATATGAACATTTAACATGTTTAGTTGAACTCAAGTTTAAAAGTAAAACAGTGTCACTTTAATTATTGATCAATACTGTTACACCACCTGCGAGATGGTCAAAAGAGTATAAAGTAATAATTTTCGTAATGCCTAATGTTATTTATGCTGACATTATTTTCTCGGACAATGACTATTCAATTGAATAAAAAGGGAAATTGTAAAGCATATTTAGGATACAGAAGAATTAATGTGACTCAAGAATTACAAGTGAAAATTGTTTAATGGACGCTTAATATGCAGCGATAACATTCCTTCAATTCTTGGATAGTTAGAAGAATTTATAGGATTATTTGTATGTTGAATATTTGTGTATTTAAAATATGTGTCTCTGAAAAGGTTTGTTTTGTAATAGAGGAACAAAAATGTCTTTATCGCTAATGATATTGTGGTACAAAGAAACACAATATAAAGAAAGAGTTATTTCAATTGAAATAGAATAAGATAGCAATACAATTGGAAGAATTTTGGTAATTTATTGATTTGCAAGACCACTATTTCTAACACTGGACTTTACTATTTATTTCTATAGACGACGAATAATTGAGAGAGAGTGATTGTGAACGAATGATGCGTGAATGCTTATACTTTGTTTATTGACATTCTTTTTGACAATACTTGACGGGCCCTCCTTACTTACTGCACTCTATCTACGGACATACACAAATATAATAATTACTTGACAATAAACTTAAAATGTCAAATAAAAAATTCGCAAATCTTTGTTATAAAAAAGGGGTTATAATGAAATAAGAAACTTTAGTTGTTCTAGATATTTTGTGTGAATTGAGAGTTTTTGTTTGAGTATCTCTTTTTTTAATATCTTTTACATTTAAATGGAGGTAGTGAACTTTACCAGAACACTAAATGGGGATTGAATAAGGGTTTTCAGATAATAAAATGAAAGGCAATTTTGCACTCTATAAAACAAATTTCAGTAGGGAAACCCATTCCTATCCTTACCATTGTACCCCTTCCTGTCTACGGGGACGTCTACAAGCAGCTTGCCGAAGGAAGGACCCAGGTTGCCAGTCTGCCTACACTGTGCTCGTCGGAGAAGGACATTCATCAAGCTCTGAATGACAATTGGTTATTCCAAAAGACTTTAATGACCTTGAACCTTTGTGTGTGTATTGAAGTGTGATTATTTTCAATTTTTAGGCTTTGGTTTCGATTGAAATATTACTGATTTTGTGTGTACTCAGTAGAATTTATAATTGTGTCCAAAAAAAATATTGTCAAAATTGAGGGGGGAAGATGTACCGTATATATTTAGTTTTTATTAGTGCAAACCAAACTAATCATTAATTTTTCCAATATTTTTTTGTAAGCTCGATCAGACAAAATGAATTATTTTATTCTGTCTAAAGACAGAGAAGTTTAGATCAGCTGATGCCTCTGCTTGTTGTTAGTGTGTCGACCAATCAAAATAAAGCACAGAGGAGTGGGGATAGATTTCGTTCCGTTTATTGTATTCATAGATCGTTATTATTACTGGACCGGCGGCCAGCGGTGCGTCACCTCACATCAGCGCGCCTACAGACCCGTCTGAGAAAGGTACAAATTTAAACTTAACTTCTTTCACTATCAATTTTAATTTCTTTATAACAATTATGATTTCTATGTGGTCTGTCTGACGAGCATTATTGGGGTTAACTGATTACTTATTATCAAACAAAATCTTAATTTATAAATTATATTTGTTTTACGGTTAATTATAGCGCGGATTGTGCTTTGTTCTTTGTTTAGGGCTGAAGACATGGGGAACAACAACCCTTTCAATCCCTTCCTTTGTCCATAAAATCATTCAAAAAAAATGTCATTAATTTGTTTAGGATCTAAATTGTAAACAAATTAGGCCTAGCTCAGTAATGCAGAATCCTTTTGTTATGTATTATAAAAATTATGATTTAAACCCAAGTAAATGAATAATGTGACAGAATTATGTGAGTGTTATTTCTTATTGAAATAAGAAACCCAATCTTCAAGTTATACTATGTTTTTTTTTTTTTTTATGGTATAATATCTTCTTTTAGCCTAGCTATGCTTAATTCTAGACCAGACAGCCTTTCAGATATTTTACTATCTAACCTAGCCGTTAGATCTTAGCGAAATTTGACATTATCTTCTATAATTTCCGCAGAAAAGGAAGCAACATAGCTAACATACTCATTTTCACATCATCTACTGGATCAATTACCAAACTATCCCTAGGCCCATCTCCATTTACAGAATTAACATTTAGTGACATTGTTGATTTTAATTCTGACAACGTAATGTCAGAGTCCTCACTGGACTGCAACTGTCCATCTACTTCTTTATCTTTACCCATGACTTAAGTCATGCTAACTGCATTATAGTTAAGGTATGCTAACTTGAGAATAATACAATCATCCAATTAGACCTAGCCTAGTCCTAACTAGAACCAAGTTTAAAAAAATCTCAACAGAACTTGGGCCTAACCTAAATTTATAATGTTAATCTATTCAGCCCCACGTTGCTGGTCGCCAATTTGTAACAGGTTCTTCTATTTAAGAAAAAATGATCAATTAATTTTAACTTATATCTCAGGATTGGTAAGTTCGTGTGAGGCTGAATTAGGTGAAATCAAGAACCCGTTAACTTAACAAAAGAACTTTTAATATGATATACTCAAGTTAATATTCATATATCGTTGCGGTTTCTAAATTGTTTTACAAATATTATGACCAATCATTATTAGTACTTATGATAGTAGTAAATTGCTCATCTTAACATGAAGGTGTTCCCGGGGAGATAGTGAGATGCCGCCATCCGTAGTCGACCGGATCATGGAGGTCCACTGGATCTCGACAGGCTTTACTGTCGAAGGCGGATAGCTTTGCACGGCCGTCGTAGCTGCCCTGATGGTCGACAGTCTCCACGGTATACGCAATAATGATTTACACCCGAACTGATTATTCACGACACGGGAAACAAACACCTGTAGGATTTACAACTTCACCACTCGAGGTCGCGAGACGAATGCCCTGCGTTTCGCGTTCTCTCCCCTGTCTCTGCCTACGTTATAAGCAAGCTCTAATCCTATTGGTTGAGAACATCTTCTTCTTCGCTTTACCACCAATCACGGACAAGGTCTCATCCCTGCTAGGGATTTTTACTGCACAGGGCGATCTAGAAGGCAGGATGACAGAACGTTTTGGAATTTTCCACGACGAAACCTTTCTAGAATCGAATATTGACTTCCGTTTCCAGGCAAACGCATGAGAATAATTTATTTCGCATTCCGAATTGTTTCAAATCATTAAATCATTTTATTTAGCCGTTAAACAAAAAGTAATAGGCCATGTCAAATTAACATAATTTTGAGTCCACTTGACTTACAAACACAGTCCATGCTCAATCACTAAACTAAAATGAAAAAATGAGAAAGATCACACCATGCACAAAGTCAAACTCAGCAAACACAAGCAGTTACTTCGGTCCATTCCACTCCACAGGCTACTTGGCCCATACATAATTCAGCATTCCATGCAGGTCAGCTTCCCAGTATTCATCAAATTCGTAAAAGGGATTGTTTAACAGCCAGGCCTTTACTACAGCTTCAAAGCGCTTTGGGTGGAGCTGCCTCACTTGTACAGGTGTGGCATTGAACAGCCTTATACCTAGAACAGGAAAACAATTTAGAGTTTTGCTCAGCCTACACCTACTCCTAAATAGATTTAGATTGTTACTAGTTACATAGGTGTGTACATCACAATTTTGAGGGAGGTTGGCTTCGGTTTTCTTTGTTTCAACCAAGCACTGAAATATGTAGGCACTATGCACTGTCAAGATTTTCTGATTAACAAACAGAGGCTTGCAGTGTTCAAGGTGCCAGGCATCACACAGGATCCTCACAGCCTTCTTCTGCAGCAAAAGTACTTTGGTGACCCTGGAAGAATGTCCCCAGAGTCTCAAGCCATACAAAATATGGGAATGAAAAAAGCATGATAAGCAATTCTCACAAATACAGGAGGCATATCTGTCTTAAAGCGTCTCAATAAATACAACTCTCTACTCAGTTTCTTGCACACTGACTCAACAAATAGCAAAATTGAGGTGGAAGACACCTTGAAGACTTATCAAACAAGATATAAAGAAGCTAGGAATGAGTATCACCGATCGGAACTATTCAAAATTAATCCTTATTACAATGGAAAAAAATTTCTTAAATACATCCCAAGTGATATTTTGAAAATAGATGATTCAAAAAAATTCAAGAAGAACCTGAAATTATATTTAATAGAAAAAATATATTCTTTTGAAGAATTTTTTCAAGAGATTTAAGTTCCAAATTTTTGTTTAAATTATCTTAAGTGATACATTTGAAGAACTTTTCAGAAGATATAGAGACTCTCAAGTTAAAATTTTATGTTAAAATTATCATTAGTGTTACATTTTAACTATAGGCAACTTAAAATACGTACTTTATGTATGTTGTTGTCAATAAATAAAAATAAAATAAAACATGCTCATTCCAAGAGAGCTGAGGATCAAGCGTGAAGCCTAGCAGATTGACAGGATCATCATCATTACTGGCATTACAAAGACTAAAAGATATAGATTGAGTCTTAGAGTCATTAAGTGACAGATTATTACTACGGAACCACCCAGAAGCAACATCCAATAGCCTCTGAACATTTCCCCTAGCGACAGATAAATTGATGTTGCTAGAGAAGAGGGTGGTGTCATCAGCGTAAAGGAGAACACCTCCTGCTATCCTGAAATAGATATCATTGATAAAAACAATGAACAAAAAGGGGCCCAATATGGAGCCCTGTGGGACACCATGCTCATTATTGAGGGGAGAGGAACTACCATTGTTCCAGTTTACAATTTGGGACCTATGTGTGAGATAGGACGTGAGGATTCGAAGGGCATCGCCTCGTACCCCGTACCTCTCGAGTTTAGTGATCAAAAGCGTATGTGACGCGCAATCAAAGGCACGTGATAGGTCGCACAAAACAACGGCCGTTGAATTTTTTGCTTCGAAAGAGTTAATGATTGTCCGAAAAAGGGAGTCCACAGCATCCACTGTGGATCTCCCTCTGCGGAAGCCATACTGAGCATTAGCAAGAAGGCTATGCTCTTCAAAGTACACATATAGCTGCTCGAGCATGAGGGCCTCAAAAATCTTACCAAAGACAGGGATAATAGATATTGGCCTATAACTGGATACATATTCCCTAATTCCCTTTTTATATACTGGGACAGTTCTGCTGATCTTTAATGTGCTGGGAAAAGTACCATCCCTTAGACATGAATAAACAATATCAGCAATCAAGTGGGCAACAATGTGAACACATCTCTTCAATAGATCAACAGACATGTCATAAATGTCCTTACTCTTACTAGACTTAAAACTATTAACAGTGTCAATCACATTAGTAGGAACAATGGTTCTCCACTTAAAATTGAAGGGAACAACAGGAACAGAGGCTAGGCACGTTCCAGGGTCAAGGTTATTGCTGTTAGCTGGGACAGTTAGTGAGTTAGATACAAGATCTTTGACAGAACTTAAAAAATAGTTATTGAACTCATCCGCAGAAGCAAAGTCATTGGAAGATGGTGTAGCTGGAGTCTGCTGACACTTGATGTGATCCCAGGCAGCTCTGCAGGGGTTTGCCGATTTAATAATGGAGTCAGCCACCGCGGTCTGCTTGGCCTCCCTCACCCTCGCTCGATATTCCGAACGAAGTCTCCGCAGTTCTGGCAGCAGTTGTGGCCTATCTTTGGACAAATCACTTACAAGCTAAACAAAGTTTTTCATATTAAGAAGGTCTGGTGTATACCACTCCTTTGTCTAAGGTCCCACAGATTTATTCTTTATTCCCGGGAAATCTTTATTCCCGTGACTTATCAATTATGCGTATGATGATTTAATTTCTGTAATCCATTATTTATTTATTTTTATTTAAATTATATTTAAAATTAATAAGCAACATAATACAAGGTCTTACCATGAGACCTACGGTAACAGCTTATTCCCTATGGGAAATTCGATAAAAGTAGTGTGAAAGTGCGATGTACACACTACAAGAGTACGACAGCGACTGACCAAGCCACTCCGTGCAGGTACTCGACTGTGTGGAGGGGATAAGGTGTTGAGAATGAAGAAAAATATTGGTTTTGTTCGATGAAAGGTGACCTTGATGACTTGTAAAAATTAGTAGATAAATGAAGTAAAACAAATTTATTTTAAACTTACCGATCCAACAAGTCGAAACATGTTCAAGGCCATCCATCTGAAGTTTAAAAAATATATATTTTTTTACAAAAATCCTCCTTTTTCATATGTATTGCCTTCACTTGTGGATGATGTCGGTGTTTTTTCGACCAAACCCGCTTCGTCTGTTTCATCGATGTTGGGATAGTCATATTCCAAAGCCATTTTAATTGTCATTTCCGGAATTTGAATTAATAGCATGTGCAATTTTTGATAAATATCTTTTAGGTGCTCGACCTCTTCAATAACCGATTCTCACTACATTGTTACGTGTAATTTCTATCGTAGCTGGGCGAGAAGTTAAGTATGTCTTGTACAAACTATTACTCCTTGGAAATAGTGGTTGGGAAACCCGTAGTGATGGGGGTTGAGATGTTTGAAGAAAATTTATTTTGTTCTATTATACAACCCGACTGGTTGAAACATGTTCAAGGTCAACCATTTGAAGTTTTAATACAGCAAATTTTATTTACATATTAACATTAACAATATGTATATGGGTAGTTGGCTGTGCAGGCTCCTTGCATCGTAGACGAAATATAACGGTGTAGAGCAAGTAGCAGAAAATTTATATCAACAAGGCGAACAGTATAACGAGATCCAATTATAGTAATTTATGGCTTGTATGGTTTCCCTTCTGATTCGTCTTTCTTCCAACATTCTTTAAGATGATACCAATAAGATACCTCATACTGTGCCCTTCTGCTACATCAACATCGTAGATCGGTGGTAGAACATCCATGCTAGCAGCTCGAAGGTTCAAGATGGAGTGAACTGATTCAATATAGCATCACAGGTATCCAATTGGTAAGTTGGTGGGGGAAGCTTCATGGTCACACAAATATTGTTTAAAAAATCCTAACATGCTACTGAACTGTAAAAAGTGTGTCAGTAGCAAGATAGGAATATTTTTATATTTTTTCTTGTCTTTATTTATTCATATTGATACATCGGTATACAAAACTAGTGTAAAAAATAAAATTACGAACATTAGTCATGTAAAGTAATCCAAGTTGGGGCTGGCTTGGGTCTTAAAAGATGAAGTGGATGAATAAGCTGATGAAGAGGTAGTAGATGACCTTGGGTCTTGGATTTTCATCATCCCTGTTGAGATAGCAGCATTTAGTGTTGCTTTAAAAAATTTATTTATACGGTTTCCCTTTTCGATAAGAAATTTCAATTCCCCACTAAGTCTGTTAAACTCTTCCACATTTCTTTAAAAAATTTTACGATTCTATTATACACTGAAATTTAGTTGATTACTAGTCATATTTATCAATAGTCTATCACAATTCTGAGATAGATTCAAATCATTCACTTTAAATTGAAATCTGTTATTATATAAATTATATTTCTTTGTAGCGATTTAGAAAAAATATGTTACTGAAAGCATCAGTTTCAATGAAGAGTTAACACTTACTTAGAAGAGTCTAAAGCCACAAACCGCATTTCAAATGGTGTAACCGAGGAAATTAAACTTTCCATTAAAACCATCTGACAAAAACTTAAGGGGTTAAATAAATACAGGTAATTCTTTTGGGGACAGGTTTGTGACATAACGCTCTAAATTTAAAGATTTTTAAAGTTGCATATGATGTTTTGTTTTGTGTCTATCTACGCCATTGCCATTTTTGAACGATTTGACGGGGAACGGTCCAAACCCCAGTCTTGTTACTATCTAACATCGACCAGTTGTTAGAAAGCATCTATACTTATTTAATACGCTAAGGGTTTTTTGTCATGAGAACTCCTCCTACAATTTTTAACCGATTTTCAAGTTTTTGGTGTCGTTGGAAAGGGCTTGGTCTGTACTTGTTTCCGCCAAAAACTGATGAGAATCGGACTGAAAATAAGAGCGCTATCCACCATTGAAATCTCAAAATTTTCCATTTAAATAACATTGGGATTGAATAAAGCATTTTCAACATCTGTTAATAATCAGCTGTTAATACGAGTAAATTTTGGCCTTTAAAGATATTCACAATATTGGATTGATTGGATGTCATTGGTTTAGAGCAAGTAAAATTTGTATCATATTAAAATAAATTGCTCGATTTCGAGCAACACGTATACTAGTCATTAATTAATAGCCCAATGACAAATGGCAACTGTGTCTGGAATCGAAATATTAAAAGCTACCAGCTTTTCACAGGATCGAACCGGTAACCTTTGGATTCAATGGCGAGCACTATAACCCCCAGCTACCCAACCAGTTATGTAATTTATTTTCATCGTTCACTATTTTGTCTTCATAAATTTATAGAAATCTCATTATTTTCCCCTCAAGGGGAGTGAGGGAAGTAAATTACTTTATTTGAATATTATTATGGTTTTAAATTACCTCATTCGTCTCCAGTTCGTTTGGTTAAGTTACACAAACTGGAGACGAATTAGGTAATTTAAAACCATAATATAAATTCAACCAGTTCAGGGAAGGTATTTATATTTTAACCTAATATGTCTAACTACAGTTCCGGGGCTATAAACATGAATAACTTTAATGACGAATAACCATAAGTAAATTTAAATATTAAATGCGTTACTATTAGATTAAATGCTCTACTCTTTATCAACTATACTTCTTATACTATCATACAAAAAAATGTGATTAAAAATTATAATACTTTGTAATTACACATTAAGGACAACTTAACACAGCGATAGAAAGGAATAAACTTCGATTTATGGATTATTTACAATTTATTTGTTATCTATACATTAATTTATCTTTTTATAACTTTTACAAACCTGACTGAAAAGTAATTCAAATACAAAAAAATTACATTTAAAACATATAAAACAAACTGATTATTCTTCATAAGTTGAATTCCAGATGTTAAAAGTTAAGAATGATTCACGAGTTTAGACACGTTGAATGATGGGGTTCATTAATATCAATTTGTCTCCTTCAAGAGTGAGATGGCCGCATCAATGAGATTTTCACCCTACAACAAACAATGGAGTCTAAACAGAAAAATTTATAGAAAGCTCAATTGGTTTGTAATGACGAAACACAAACTACTGACCCCCCAGTTAGATGCTATTTTTCTTGCTCGCCTCAAATATAAATATTTTTGAGAATTATGAATATAGGGAAAGATTAATTTTATTTATAATTTTCTCTCTATAAACTCAGTTTAAAATAATTCCTGAATAAAATGCAGTTTTATTAAAAATATCTTTCAACAGTGAGATTCTATCAACAAAATATTTTAATACATTTTTCATTAAACAAACTGGACAATGTTTCTCCCGTTGTGATGTTTTAATGTTTTGAAAAAGTTATAAACTTCTGATTCAATGACTGCGCTAACATTAACTGTACCTAGTTGCGACGAAAAGCATGGAAAACTTGTTGATGCTGGATGTTTACAGTAAAAATATTTTCATCCCAACAGTTTCCTATTTCAGTAAAAAGCGAAGAGCTGTGAAAGAGCACATCAAACACTTCAGCCTGGTAGAGCACAATATTTTGGTGTGAAGCTCAAACCAGGCTGATGTAAATAAGGCACGTCCTTATGACAGGGGTCTCTGGTGGCGTAAACTCTTGATTGTTTGTTTTATTGATAAAATCGGAATAAAAAGAATAAATTCCTTACCATTTTTTCAAAATCAGAAATCTTACCGTTATAAGTTTACCCAACAAACTAATTATTAAGTTTGTTACCCGATCTCTTATAAATAATTTCGCTATTTAAAAATGATAGGGGAAGTATTACTTTTTTGTTATCAAATTTAAGGAATGTTTCCAAAATTTCGTTTTATATACAGTTTCATTGAGTAGGAAAGACAAACAACTTTAATTAAAAATGTATGAAACATAAATAGTTAATCATGAATATGTGATTTATTCTGACGGTGTTTCTTCAGTAAACAAGATCGACAAGTGTTAGGCCGGTTCCTACGTGGGCGACAGATGCGACGCGACGAGAGCGACTGGAGCGACACCAGCGACAAGCTTGCATCGCCATAACGTTATACATTGTAAATTGTTGTCGCTCCTGTCGCCCACTAAGAACGCTCCAATGCTTATACATTTGTTTGAAATTTTGTCGCTCTCGTCGCGTAGCATCTGTCGCCCACGTAGGAACCGGCCTTAAAGTCATAAAAACATTTACGAATACAATGAAAATAAAACTATAAAAAACATTAAAATCTATATTTACCGATGTTCAAAAACTTGTAATAGAGAAAGTTAATGACTTGTTTCGAAATTTTTTTCATTTTTCATTAATGAGATGACTAATACCCTGAAACTAAAGTAAAATTTAAATAAATCTGTTGCACTTTAAAAGTTTTTTTTTTAACTGACGAGTCGCGCAGGTGGGAGGTCTGAGCCACTTAGCGATCCAGATCAGTCTTTTTCTAAGAAGGATTGCCCAGACACAGTGTGACAAAAAATCCCAGCAGCCCTCGTCCTCCAAGATCTTTTTGCAGACCGAGTCCATCCAAAATGCCCTAAAAGTTTGTGTGGCCTCCACGAGGGCCCGTCCCAACAGGAGCAGCGGAAAAAGGTGTGCTAAGCATCGTCAAGAACGCCAAGGCAATAAATGCAGTCCGGTGAACCGGTCTTGCCCGTCGCGTACAGGTATGACTGAAAATAGCCAGGACCTGTCAGGTAGAAGTCCACCTCCCCATGCCGCCGTTCCACCCATAGTTTGATCTGTTTCATAAGTCGCGCAATCCAACGTCCTTGGGTATCGTGTTACCAGCTGTGTAACCACTGCTTGGAGGTTCGGGAGCCCTCTTTTGTTCCTCTACAGCTATCTACACTATCTGCAGATCTTTGGGGTTTGGTCATAGCATTGACCGTTGACCGTCGCTTTGTGAAGCCGTACTGATGGGGGAATAAGTCCTCGGCAGCTTCCAAGGAAAAAGTCAGGCGGGATAGGATCAGCTTCTCGAACATCTTCCCAGCCGTGTCCAACATGGAGAGAGGCTGTGAGATTTCTTGCAGCTTTTAAGGCCACCGACCTACGAAATCTGTCTACGGAAATTCTTGCTCTTGTGGCGGCTCGTCGATTTTTTAAACATGTCCTTAGTTCTGCAATCTCTTCAGTCCTCATGTAGACGGGTTGTTTGACGAATCGGGGTTTCCTTCGCGGCATAGACTGGTAAGAGGCTGAGACGATCAGTTCCATCGTG
Source organism: Neoaliturus tenellus (assembly GCA_030545055.2). Taxonomy (NCBI): domain Eukaryota; kingdom Metazoa; phylum Arthropoda; class Insecta; order Hemiptera; family Cicadellidae; genus Neoaliturus; species Neoaliturus tenellus. The sequence goes on along the minus strand of CM061531.1, from coordinate 47,413,888 downwards.
GATGTTACTAGTGTCTCGACCCCAGCCTCATCAGTATTCTCCGCTTTCCAAAAGATAACTTCGGTAAACTTGACCACGTCAAGTTGTTGGTGTTCCACCGGCGTGGCCATTCCCGAGATGCAGAAACTCTACAATTTGCCTGATTATGCAGGTAAAAAACGATAAACTGGTGGTAGTTACCTGTGGTAGTTCTCCACAACCCTCCAGCCAGAGATCCTCTTGGAGATCCAAGTTTTTTGGTCTCTTTCCTAATACTGTTCGCTGACAAGGAGCGTGTCAGTGCTGTGCTCTCAGCTGAGCCAATCGAGAAGGTTATCAGCTCCCCAGGATCTACAAAGTTTGGACGGTGGCGACGTCCTGTAATCCAGCTACTTGGAGGTCACGAATTGTGGATAGTTATAAGCGATGGCTTGTGGATGCGATATTCCCTAATGGGGATTAACGTCCGCACTAGTAAATACTAGTTCATCCATAAAGACCATCCTCAGAATTAGACCAATTAGTATATAAGAGGTCGAAAATTGTGGTTCGGATCCCACGTTAAACTGTAGGTCCCTTGATACCATTGGCTGTTGGGCTATGAATTAACAGTCCTGTCTAAGGAGAATGTCGGCCTTAGTCAGTACCAAGACTACAAGATCGCGCCACAATCATCCTACTCATCTCTTATTCATACTTAGCTTTAAACTAAATATTGAGTTAGGTCGCCATTTCAGTTACAGGTATTAAAGGTAAGACCTGGAGGTTGCGAATTACTGGCCGCTTCCTTTTGCCTGTTCAAGTGCGGCTCTGAAGGCACCGCTCTGACGGCACTGTTAGTGACCGAGGACACTGGAGCTTGAATCCTTGCAGAGCAGGCATGAGGGGTCCGAGGAACAGTCCTTGGGTTTGTGGCCCTGGCTTCTGCACTGGAAGCAGTTTGCACTCCTGTCGACCCTTTACAGTTGTAAAGTAATAAAATTTAGATAATTTATTAAACAAAATTTAAATAAAATTAATGCTTTCCAAATTCAAACATCTGTAGAAGTATGAAACAACATGAAGTGATTGTTAAGCACTTCCTGTTGACTCAACAAGAAGTCAGACAGTTCAATAAACGGCAATTCTGCAACCATGCAGAGTTGCCAGAACAATTGCTGATCCCCACTTCAGCCTATCACAAACTATAGCAGAGCAAAAGTTTACAAAATTTTGAATATGATTGGCCAGTAGGCGGGGCTAGAAAATTTTAAGGGGGAACTAACGAAAAAAATGGTTAGGAAAGGGAAGAGACAGACAGTGTGGGAAAGGACACAGAAGAATTAGGCTGGATGGGACTGGGTCTAGCAGGCCCTTAATAGCCAGCCCAATCACGACCACCACCCCTGACACCCAACCACACCGACATCGGGACCAAGGACCAAGACCGAGACCAGGACCAAGACCGGGACCAGGACCAAGGGGAGGACCAAAGACCGAGACCGAGACCAGGACCACGGGCAGGACCAAGACCGGGACCAGGACCAAGGGCAGGACCAAGGACCGAGAGGGGGACCAGGACCAAGGGCAGGAGCAAGGACCAAAGACCGAGACCGAGACCAGGACCACGGGCAGGACCAAGAACCGAGACCGGGACCAGGACCAAGGGCAGGACCAAGGACCAAGACCGAAACCAGGATCAAGGGCAAGGACCAAGGACCGAGACCGACACCAAGGACCCGCCGTCGCAGCCACCTTCAGCCACTCCGGGCGATTTGGTCTCCCGACAACGGTATGTCACAACCATCTTCAAAGTTAGGGGCGATGAGGCCAAAAATGATCAGGAGGATTTAGATCTAAATAATTCCAAGTACAAATAAAAATTCAAAAGAAAGAACAAGAGAAATAAATTTGATAGTAAATTTTCAAGAAATAAATTAATGATAAAACAACAAAATTAATGATAATAGTAAAATTAAATACACCTCGTGTTGAAACTGATTTGAGTTGATAAATAAGTTTAACATAAACCACATGGGCTCATTGTAAATAACCTTGTAAATAATTGTTAATCTTGTAAACTAATTAATTTTGTCGTATATATTCTCATAACATTTATTTTTACATTGTCATTTTGCATGTTATATTTATTCGTTTATTATATTCAATTCATGTAATGTAAGTGATATGAAGGACAGTGATTCACCAAGAACTTGGACTAGTGACAAGAAGTGATTAAGTGAATTTACTTACTGAATACCAAAATATACTTGTTTTAATTGTGAAGAAGAAAGGACTTGAGGCCAGAGGCCACATCTGCATTAATATAATATATAAAGTACCTCTTATGTAAAAGTAAGAACACAGTTGTATACCATGTACAAAATAGTTGAGAATATTAGCGACCGGAGGCCTCCATTTTAGAATGCGCAGTAGATATAGCTAGCAATAAATCATTATTTGTTCACAAATACTGTGCCTGCTCAATTTGATCCCTACCTTTCACTAGCCTAAGCGAGTAGGAAAATCTAATATATATTCAAGAGTAGAGAAACCGATATAGTCTTATACAGTTTTGGGAGGAGTGGCCGAAACCGAAACAACGGAAGCATCGAAACTACCACCCTCCATTTTAGCCTGCAACTGATCCAACCGACTGTAGGTGCTGAGGGCTAAGCAGCTTATTGGCATGCCTTTCGCCCATCTCAACAAGAGCTATCCGGAGTTGACTTCGGTTAGTCTTTGTAAGCCATACCCTCAGTCCATCGGTCGGTATCTCTGGCAGTGCCATCTGGATCGAACGGGTCACCTCGTCTTCAGTGGAGAGGGCATCAAGATCTTGAACCTCGACCGAGCACTTCAGTTCTATGGCATTGATGGAGCCTTTGCCCTAAGCGCAGTTTTGAGGGAAGCGGTAAAACTAATCTTGTCCTTCGACTTCTTCAGGAGGACATCCCCGTTCTTGGTTTGCCGAATGGATTTGATTATGGTGTAGGTATCGTTCGATTTGGCCTACGATCTGATCTGACCCAGAGCCTCTCCTAAGGGCTTCATCAAAATTGCCTCCGTCCTGGGCTTCTTAGGAATGGGTTGTTTAGGCTTTCTGACAGACTTGTCAGAGGCCTCCCCAACCGGGTTCGAGACTTGCGTCCACTCCACCCTCGACGCATTTTCCAAAACTGCCTTCGCTCGCTTCGGCCTCCTCCTTTCCTTCTTAGACAGTCACGTCTGCTATCTCCCCAAAGGTGTTGATGCAGAGGTCGCTGCTCGGGTGGGATGAGCCGCTGGAGCAGGAACTTCTGCAGTGGTGGGGATAGCCGCTAGAACAACAACAGTGCCCGGGGCGGATTGAGCAGCCGCGATAGGCAATGTCTGCAATGATGCGGGAAAAAACCGGTCTTGGCGTCGTGTCCACCTCCCTCAGCTCAGCGCTGCCAGACGAGGAGCCCTGAGGTGTATAAACAGATGTGTTGACACTCGTCTGTTTCTAAATATGAAAAGTGTAGTTGAATACGAATTGTTAACTATCCAGATTGTATCCCTTTTTGGCAAAACAACTGAAAGAAGCACAATGCAGATTTTGATTTGTCATGCGGATTAACTGGATATCATATCATGACTGCTCACTAGGAGAGGTTTTACGATTCGATTTGAGTCGAGTAGTTGTGTGACAAAGTTTAAGATAAGTTTTTAAAAATAATATTAAATAATAAAAGGAAAAGTATTATTAAATTCATCTGCATGCATGAGAACACTGAAAGGTTGTGACAGTAAGAACTACTTTGATAAAAGTTGATAAAAAAGTAAGTATATTTATTTATGGTTTTCCTCTTACAATATGTAGTACGAATCAATTTCTGAGCACTAGGCCTAAGTGAAAAATTTCATCAACAACAAAATATGGTAAGACTAAATGTAGTTTAAGGGTTTAGAACAATTTTAAATTAAATCAACCAACTATGAATGAAAACAATGGTAACTAAGAAGCAATCTTCTTTAAAAAATTTGACAAATAATTAGGCTTTAACAAAGATAGAAAAATATCAATACCCAAATAAAATAATGTATTAGCAATAAATAAATAAATACTAGGGGGCCCGTGCAGCGCAATGCGCTGCATTTCGAATAGAATATTAAACCTTGCTCCGTGGTAATGGACAGAGTTACTTTGAATTAAAATTAAATTATAGTGATAATCAGATAAAACATAATGGCGTTTCATCAATCGATCTTCATTACTAATTCTGCAATTTGCCAATGTGACACTGTTGAGATTTGGGGGTTGTTCTTTTAGTAAAAAATTAGCTAAGATTAGGCCTACGTTCTTTTTGCTAATTTTTCTTAAGGCCTCTGTCTAAACACTCCTATAAAATCTAGAATAAACTCACAGATGTTGGATCTACATAGTTCATCAAACATTGAACTTAAATGACAACATAATGAAAATCCACATTTCATTACAACTCCCCGGTCCTGCATGAGTTATGTAGCACTCACTGCTGCTGTTATAAAGTAGTCGTCTACATAGTTAATGAGTCCACATTACTAATAAAAAAGAACTAAATCCCCTATAACTTAATTTTCCATGGCATTACAATATGTAAATAAAGAAATCACTAAAATAAGGAGAATCTACATCTTTGTTAGTGTGGTCCATTTTGGTTTTATGTGGTATTTATATTTTGGTTGAAATTTCTCTTTGTATAAACCATGAGCTCGCTTTCTACACCGGAGGTAAAAATAATTTAAATGTCGTTTCTTTTAAACATTAGTTTTAATATGTGTAGCATTCTGTATTAAATTGTTGTATAGTATAATAGTAAACAAACAGGTTATAACACCTACAAACAACTATCCCTTTTCCATATAATTTACAGAGTTTGAAAACCCATGCACACAAATTTAGTGTTCTATTTTAATATTTGTAAACTTTCGTTATTGTTTAAATACCAATCAGACAACCCATAAGGCCCACGTCAAAAATTTCAATTTCTAAACTTGTTTTTGTAGGCCCTACATTAATTTTTCTAGGGTTATGTTACTAAATTTATATTGTTTCCAAATACACGTAAATAAAATGTTCAAGAAAAATCTACCCGCTAAATTTTGAGAAAATGAAAAAATACGACACTTCTGGTTTAAAGTATAAAATTGAGTTGATATTTCAGTGCCAGTAGTTCAACTGCTTCTATTCAGCTAGCTTTTAACATGTGTTTGTTTGTTTTATTATCAACAGCTGTTTTATTTAGCAATTCAATATAAATTGTTCCCCATGTTAATCTTATGGACAAAAAATGAACTTTGAGGGCTTCCCGTGAGCTTCAGAATTAAAATATCAAAAATCTAAAACCTTATTGCAAAACTACGATCTGAGACCATTCTTTTGACACCTCAAACTTTAAAATTGGTCCAGAAATAAGGGAGGAGTAGTGTTAACAAAAAAAGGGCATCACGTATTATATATATATATATAACAACATGCAAAGAAAATATAAAATGTAAAAATATAGTTACAAACTGATTATAATGATATTTAAGTTCGAATTCCCATTCGTGTGATATGCCGCTGCTCTAAAGAATATAAATGAAGAAGTGAGCATGTGTAAAATTGATTTTTAGATTATTGTACAGTAGCAGAAAAATAATCTAATCTCAAACAATTTGTATTCTGTAGAGTAACTTTAATTTGGAGATATTACGTAATCCTACAAAAATCTGTATCAAGACCCATGTCAATATCACATTAACATTAAAAAACAGACTAACTTATAATAGTAGTTTTCATTACTAGGAGCAAAAGTGGGTCTTTTAGGTGCGCAATCGTGTTTTAAAAACGATTAATCATCAAAAAGACACTTTTGCTCCGAGTGATGAACAACGTTTTTATCATAATGCGAAATTAGACTTTTGATTGTTAAAAATATTAACTATAAAGTTGTATTTTCGAGGTTATATTTACAAAGTAAGTAATATGCAGTGTTTACATTTCTGTTTTTTTACAAACAATGCTCTTTATAACGTTTGAATTTCAAAATTCTGTTCCTAAACATTACTAGGAATACGCTCCGATGTCCGTCCCGTACGAGAATTTTTACTCACTTTTTAAGTTATTAGGTGACGCTTTTTTATGATTTATCTATTTTTTTAGGGAGAGGTGAGAAAAATGCATTACGCACACAGGTGGCTAGTATGTAGTGTGGGGCTCCCAAAAAAAAAAAAAAAAAAAAAAAAAAAAAAAAAAAAAACGGGTATACCTACCAGTAAACCTCCTCTACTCTTTAGGATTCTAACCTGGAATTAATTGTTTATCACATTACGTCAGGCTAGGCCTAAATTTGGCTAACTCCGGTGGGGCTCACACCTTATCCATCTACTCGATCAAGGGATCTGGGCTACTTCGCGGTCCAGATCGGGTTTCTTTTCCAGGAGGATGCCCCGGACGAACTGTGATACACAATCCCAGTTGCCCTCATCCTCCAAGATCTTTTGGCAGACCGAGTCCACCGAAAATGCACCAAAAATTTGTGTGGCCTTCAGGCGGGACCCTTCCCAACAGGGGCAGCGGAAGAATGAGTGTTCCGCATCGTCGGGAACGCCCGGGCAATAAATGCAGTCCGGTGAACCGGTCTTGCCCATCCGGTTCAGGTACGACCGAAAATAGCCGTGAATTGGCGTTCAATAGTCAAAATAGTCAAGAATTGGCCGCCGTTCCACCCATGGTTGGACGTGCTTGATAAGTCGCGCAGTCCATCGTCCTCGGGTGTCGTGCTCCCAGCTGTGTTGCCACTGCTGGAAGGTTCGGGAGCGCTCTTCTGTTCTTGCCGTGTCCTTGCCAATCTCTGATAAATTGCCTTTCTCCCTCCTGCCAAGAGTTTGACAGGGATAACTCTGGTGACCACCAGGACGGCAGGCTCGGACACTGTCCGGTAGGCGGAATATACCCCGAGCACCGCTCGACGTTGAACCCGGGCGAGTCGCAACCTGTACTACTCTTTATCGAGAGCTTCTGTCAACACCTCTGCTCCATAAAGAAGCACGAACTGAACCGCGGAGATCAACAGACGTCTTCTGCTGGATCGTGGAACCCCGACATTGACCATCAGCCTACTAAGGTAAGTGACTACCTTAGCGGCCTTCCCGCCGTACGGAATTTCTGATCCCAATCACGAAGTACTTAGCAGCACGTGTTGATTGGACCACCTCCCTTCCCACTCGTAACAGAACGACGGTGTCTATCCTCTTCTTCGTAAGGATCACAATCTTCGTCTCACGGAGAGCAAGCGAGAGACCGTGATCGGACATCCATGTGTTGACCACACGCATGACTCGGTTCAACTTTAGTTGGGTCAGCTCAACGTTGCGTGCGACAATGAGAGCTACGACATCATCGGCGTACCCAACCAAAGAGGTTTCCTCAGGCATCTCCGACCTCAGGAGGCTGTCATAGGCAACGTTCCAGAGATCCTGACCGAGTATTGAATCTTGCGAGGCACCAGAAGTGACTTCCATCGTCCACGTTCCGTCCCTTGTGTCGTAAGTAAGGCTTTGAGAGCGGAGATAATCCTCGATGAGTCGCAACAGATGGGCAGGAACGCAAAAGGTGTTGCGAAGCGCATCCAACATATCGAACCACCTCGCCGAGTTAAAGGCATTCTTGACATAAGCGTAACAAGAAGCACTACTCAGCGAGAGAAATGGTTGTGGCTCTCGGCTCTCTTCACAGCTCTCCATGGACTTCGGTGATAGCGTCAATCGTTGCTGTCCCTTTCTGAAGCCACACTGACGGAGGCATGAGTCCCCGGCAGCTTCCACGGCAGAGGTCAGGCAGGAACGGATCAGCTTCCCCCACCTCTCAAAATCTGAGGAGCGATACGAGCCTGATCTTCGCGTCAGTCGTCAACGAATTTTCATAGCGAAAAGTCGTTGGCGATTCGGTAAGAGGTTTCAAATATATAGTAGGCCTATATATATTTGAACTTCTTATACTACGTTGCGTTTTTTAATGCAATGTAGTGTGTGTGTGTGTGTGTGTGTGTGTGTGTATTAGTTGTAAGGTGCACTTATTTTAAGAATTAATATGCGCATTGCGATGTTAGTTATAAGTTGTGTTTAGCTTTAAGGTGTATTAATTTTTAAGAATATTGATGGTATTTTGGTTGTGTTGAATTATTTTGTTTTTAATAATGATCTGTTGTTTTGCCTTACAGCTAGATGATAGGGGGTAGATTAACTGTAAATTCAGAAGTTCCGTTGAACTTCACTTAGAAGGGGTGGGACATCCGCAAATTGCGGACTAGGTTTTTGCATTTTGTTTAGGAATATTATGGGTGGGTTTAGTTGGGTGGGTGTTAGAGTTGCGTTTCTGCATTAACTGTTCCAGTTTCCCTTCGAATTCACGGTTACGGACGGACCCGGACCGGCCCGTTACGGATGGACCCGGACGGGCCAAACAAAATTGCATCGATGGCCCTTGCAGAACGTAACTAGTGGGTTGGGAGCGGGAACCGTTAGGCAAACAGGGTGGTGGGAACAGTTACTACTGTTCCCATCACCTTGGTTTTTTATAAATGTTGAACGACCTTGACCCACTTTCGGAAGGGTCAACGACCGTTCCGCATGAGCACCCAAGCGGAAACCGTGTTCACTCAAGCGGAACCCCCCCCCCATAAAAATGGAGATTAATTCCCCCCCCCCTTTCCCCCACCACTCCTTTCCCCACCACTCCTTCCACCTTCCGGTCACGGCCGGTCGCTAACCCTTCTCATTAACATACCGTTATAAAAGACGCACCGACTACGGCTAACGTTTTATTCTGATTCCAGACGTTACGCTGCGAATACAGACTTGTAACCATGTCATCTCTGCCTCCAACATCTTCTACTACGGCTTCTACCACGACTTCCACTACTACAACTTCTTCTACTACTACAACTTCTACTACTACAACTTCTACTACGGTTTCAACTCCGGTGAAGAAAACTCTTCGTCTGAAAAATGTTCCTGCCTGGTGTAAGGATCAATTTCAATCCACGCCTTCAACTTCTGGAGCTCCTTTTCCTCCGGCCGGCAATAACGCATCTCGCAGCATATTTTCACCGCCTTCGTCTTCAAATGACTCCATGCCGCCACCGCAGAAGCCAGCTCCTCGATCTAACGAACCGTCAATCGAAACCTTAGTTCACCACCTAAGTGCACCTGTTATTCCACTTTCACCAATGCCTCCTACTCCACCACTTCCAGTTCCTAAAGATCACACCTATCCTAAAAATCAACCACCCAGGTCTGCTCCTTCATAGCGTTTCCAATTATTAAAAGAAGAGCGTCGTAGGGCATTTAGCCGCCCCACTACTTGCCCTGAAATGCTCACTAGGGGAATTAAGAAAGGATCAGCTTGTGGAAGGAAATGTGTTAAGAACGAGAGTTTCTGCCGTGTACATGTCGTTTAAACATCTTTCCGAACCACAACTGGCAGAAACCCCCACTGTTGAAGACGATTCTGAAATAATATCCGTCAGAGGAGAGAGGCTTAAGAAAGGTTTGAGATATTTTTTTCTAAGTGTTGTTGACCACCAACACATATTGGCAAAATGTAACGGCAAAAAATATCAAATTAAAGTTTGTGACAATTTGTGTAAAGAGAAGAGATTTAACACTTTAGATTCTCAAGACTTTCTCCTCAGGGATAAAAAGGATCGTATTACAAGGTGGGGGCGTAAACAGTAAATTCACATAGTCTTTTCCAAATTTTGTTTAAAAAAATAATGGGGGAGAAACACAATGCGTTATAGCATTGTGTTTCTCTCCCATTATTTTTTAACACTCTAAGTCCCGTGACCTACTTTTTTGAGGTCGATGTACAGTTATATGACCTCTCTGACTTGCATTGTTTTGCCGGTGTAGGTTCATATAGCGTGCAAGGAATGGTGTGTTAATGAAATATCATCAGCATTCAAAGAGAAACTCCGCATGTTGTTTTGCAAGTTAATTAGTCTTTATTAGCACACAACAATTATCGCGTGAGAAGATCCGTTCCGCATGAGCACTCAAGCGGAAACCGTGTTCACTCAAGCGGAACCCCCCCCCATAAAAAATGGAGATTAAATCCCCCCCCCATAAAAAATGGAGATTAAATCCCCCCCCTTCCCCTTCCCCCACTCCTTCCCCCACTCCTTCGGGTTAATAACCGGTCATGACCGGGACTCATTATACCGTTCCAGTCACGGTTACTAGTTACATTCGCTTTCTCATTCCGCCTCCATACAGCGATGCCGCCGGTCGAGACGCCAGTATTCCACGAGCACGTTGTTGACACCTACGAGGTTTCGGAACCCGAAGGTGACAACAACAGGCTTGAGATTCCATACCGGATCCAGTACGATCAAATTATCACAATTTACGCGGATCCCCAAAACCCTCGTCTGTCCCTTGATGGGGTTTTCTGAGAAATGTTGCAAATCATAGAGGATGGTGATGTGCTAGAAATAACAAGCTTTGTGACCGACGACAAAGGTCAACACAGCTTGTTATTTCAGCAACCTCTAGGATTTGACGATTTGTACTGGTGGCTCGATCGTTTTTGTACAACATTGCGGCACGAGCCTCAAACAAGCCCTTGCTTCCAAGCTATAGCTCATAGTTGGTAAGCTTTGCCTTAATGAGGCAAAAAACGGCCCTTTTCAGGGCCACCTAAGACTTAAATTTACGCATGTAAGCTATTCAGCTTACTTGCGACTTAGAAATAAGTTCTGCTACGCGGCCAGTTTTGTCCGTGTAGTAGTAATGAAAGGAGGGTTCTGTGTTAGGAGGGGTCAATGACCGTTTCGCATGAGCACTCAAGCGGAACCCCCCCCCATAAAAAATGGAGATCAAATCCCCCCCCCTTCTTTCCTTCCTCCCACCACTCCTTCCCCTACCACTCCTCCGGGTGAATGACCGGTCATGACCGGTTGTCTACTCACTCGCTACTCCAGTCTTCATTCCAATCCGAGAGGCCATTACCGCAACAACGTAGCTATGACTACTTTATTTACATTATGCTTGCAAGAGATCCTTGCAAATGGAGACATGTTGGAATTTGCATTTAATGATGTAAACTTTCCAGCACCACTAAAAGAAGTTCTGTATTCCTTTTTAAAGAAAACTTTGGATACATTGAATACTTTTGGTGGAAATCCAAGATGGAACTCAATGTGTTGTGAGTGCGGTTTGGCTGCAACAGATTCTAATCTCGGACTCTTTTTAAATGAAGGTGGAACCTACAAAGGAAGTTATGATTGGGCATACAAGTTCAATCTTCCAAATGATAAATGCGATATTTGCGCAAATCCTTTATACAAGTGGGTACACACCGAAGTCCCTGTGTGAGTTTAGCTCCATAGGGACAAACGGCCCTTTTCAGGGCCACCTAAGACTTAAATTTAGGGATGTAAGCTATTTAGCTTACATGCGACTTAGCAGAAATAAGTTCTGCTACGCGGCCAATTATATCCGTGTAGTAGTAATAGAAGGAAGGTTCTGGTCCCTTGACTATCGCGTGGGAAGATCCGTTCCGCATGAGCACTCAAGCGGAAACCGTGTTCACTCAAGCGGAACCCCCCCCCCCCCAAAAATGGAGATTAAATCCCCCCCTTCCCCCACCCCTTCCCCCACTCCTTCCCCCACTCCTTCGGGTTAATGGCCGGTTATGACCGGTTGTTGACTCCATCTAATTAAACTGAATTAAACATGGCAGCTTACATGGAAAATTCTAACCTCAAACCCTAGTATACGGATCGGAATCACTCCATGCTATTGCGCATGCGCCAAGTCTGTATTACTCCATTTAGTGCTACTGCGCCTGGAAAGGCGAGTTCTCCGGATCGGAACAATCCATGCTATTGCGCATGCGCCGAGTCTGTATTACCCCATTTAGTGCTACTGCGCTTGGAAAGTTCTAACCTCAAACCTTGGTTTCACGTTATTGCGCATGCGCCGCATCCACTTCTTCGTTTTATTTTTACACCGCTATGAACTGGACTGAATTGAACCAATCCCGTCACGCTCCCCCCACGCCAGTCTCCTCATTTGCATACTGCTATATAAGTGGAGCAAGCGTTGTTCTCTCCTTCATTCTGCTTTCACGCGCCGCACTTTTTGTTTTGTCTTTGACAGCATTATTGTGTTTTAAAATGCTTCCTCACGTTAATGAAGAGTTCAATCCTTCCGAATTTGCTGATGTTTACCATCAACATGTAGAAGATCCGATAGATTTCTACGATAGTAGCAGTGAGAATGAAGATGATAGTAGCAGTGAGAATGAAGATGATAGTAGCAGTGAAAATGAAGAGAATGAAAATGAAGAGAATGAAAATGATAGTAGCAGTGAGAGTGAAGATGACAATGAAATTCGCATTGAACTTGATCAACAAATGAGACCATTTTATTTCAATGAACTAGATCCCCTTGATATGGTAGACAGATTCATTTCGGAAGCGCACAAATGGCTAAATTTAGGATATAATATTATAATTGGTTCAGCTATTCTGGATCATGATAGTAAGTTCTTTTGTGTAACATCAAATACTAGAGAACGTATGCTGATTTGGCGGGGTGATATACTGAGGTGTCACGAGGAAAATATTAGCATTGGTGGCTACTTTGTAGCACAAGTGGGCTCTTGGGTCTAATGTGGCTAGTGTAGTGGCTAGTATAGCCACACAAACCTTCCCTCACCCCCCACCCTATCCCCTCCCAATCCTTATTCCTTCCCCCTCCCCATTTTTAAAACTCATAAAAGGCGGACTATGAACCTCCAGGTTTTTAGTCTGTACTTGCACCGTCAAGATGAGTACTAGACTTGATGGTTTCACAGCCAATGATATTAATATATGGAGTTTGATAATAAACTTACGCATTAAAATTGAAGAAACAATTATGGCGAACAATGGGATAGGAGTTGTTGTTATTGTTTCATTACTAAGACATATTGATTATTTGTATGATATAAAAGTAACAATCAAGAATATTAATGAACTATTTCCCTGGACAATATTTATTCGCGATAAAGTTGAAGAGCAGAAAATTATAGTAGATGTGCTAGCAATGAAATTTAACCTAGATAGAGAAGAATAACTACAAAACGCTCTCCCCCACCTTCCCTTATATTGTGCAAAAGAGTGGGGAGTAAAAGAATATAAGACTAAGAAAGCAATATATAGTTTGTTATTCGAGGTAAAAGAAGTGGTGAACAAATATGTTGTCTAAAGATACTCCATTTGTTAATTATTTTGAAGTTAAAAATGTTTATATCAGTACAGACGAAATGGAAGAAGACAATATAGAGGAAAATTATAACGAAACTGATAATTATTCAACGATGGATGAAGAAGAAATGGAACAGTTTGAACAAGTAATCTTTGAAGAAATGATAAACGATAGTGACGAAGACATAGTTAAAGAAGCAATTGATATATACATATTAGATTCATCATTGGATTCACCCATATCACCTTTACTGTCTTCTGAATCCGAATCCGAATTGGACTAAGGTAGTCCCCCCACTTTATTGTTTTTAAATCAGTCCTATAAATTGCGAATTTTATTATTAGTAAGTCAACATTTGTTGGAGCTGCATGTATGGTTAAGAATGTCTCCTAGAGATACTTCTTTTATACAATTAATTGAAATTGTAAAACAACGAAATATTACGTTAGTTGAAGAAGAAGATGAAGTTGAAACAACCGACATAATACAAGATCCTGTAGAAGAAGCGATAGAAGTAACAGAAATTGATCAAGAACCTTCAATGATGGAAGTAGTTGAAGCGCAAAATGAATCTCAAGATGTAGAAGAAACTGTTCCATATTCTGTTTTTTGGGATTTTGCATCAAATACTTTTGTTGTAATTCAAATTGAAATTAATAATCTTGAAGAAGTGGTGGGGGAAAATTCTCCCCACCACTAGTTTAAAGTTGGTGGGGGAATGTTCATAAATGTGTTGGTTATTTGCGTAGAAGCTTATTCGTCAGGAAACTGTTGACTAAAAATGTTCAATCCTAACGCACCATCTTCTTCAAGAAACTGTCAAGTACAAACGTTTTGTGCTGTACCTTTTGAACCTTCATACTATAAAATGATAGGTATTCATGAAATTGCAATTAGTGATCAGAAAATGTTCAAAGTATTCTGTTCTCGACTTAATAGAACCTTACGTCTACCACCAAATACGTTCACTTACAGGCTACCCCTGATAGACAAAGATGATGTCAGCAAAATACCAATGATTCAAGTGAAATTCCTGGAAGATGGAATTCTTGTTAATTTAAGAGAAGTATATCATAATGAATATTCGAAAAGACTGGCTTTCAACTTTCTTAAGGAAAATATAGGACGTGAAAAATACCAGTATCCAGAACCATTTTACACATACCTTTTTGAAAATGGAGCAAGTGTAACAGTGGAAATAAGTATTAAGTTAATGTAATTCTCCCCACTACTAGCCTAAAGTTGGAGGGGGAAGTGCATAAATGTGTTGGTTTTCTGCGTAGAAGCTCATTCTTCAAGATATCGTTGACCAAAATGTTTCGTCATATTCCTTGTGATCCAACCTCTTTGTTCAGGGAGAATCAAAGATTAAAAAGACTAGAAAAGGAAAAACAAGACCGACAAGATATGAACATGGAGTTCAATCGACTACAATTTCAAATACCCGGAATTGCAATGGGAGCACCGAAATTGAAAACTCTACACTGGGCTGGAAGTTACATCAAGTATTTAAAACTACAAGTCGAAGCAAGAGATTTAAAATTGAAGAAATTGGAAATGGAAAATCGGGAAATGAAGAAATTAATATCACACATGTCTGGTAATACTACAGTTCAAAAAGGTGAGGAGGAAGGAAAAGAAATATTAGGAATCTAAATTATCAAAACAATCCTTTTAGAGAATGGGGATTTGCTATTTATCTTGCTTATACTTTTAAAGACGGTACAAAAATGTGTCATGATTGTGGAAAAGCGTCTGTTTTAGATTTTGAACAATTCCAAGATGATGGAGGTAGGTTAGTTCATTTTGTAAAAGCTCAAATAATGAAATTCCAAACATGTAATAAAATTTGCAACATTTGTGCACAGTGTTTGTTTGAATTTATTAAGTATCGTGCATTCAAACCATAATACCCCTTCCACGTATAAAGGAGAGGGGGAAAATAGTGGGGGGGGGGTTATAGCTAGGTGGGGGAAACGTGTATAAATACAGGTTGTCTGAAGAGAGTTTTATTATTGTTTCGGAATTAGAAGAAACATAATGGAATTTGAAGTGCGTCATTACAAGATCAAATATGAAGAATGGACTTCAGTTGCAAATTTCGTATCGTCAAAAGAACAAGAACATAAGTTGATGCAAGTATATTGTTATATACATAATGAAGAAAGCCATCACAAAGTGATGAGCTATCTAAATATGCCTGGCGTGTCATCAAGAAGCCCGGAATTTATAAAATACTTAAAGGAGGAAGATGTGGACGTCACATTAGAAGTATGGTACAAAGTTTGAGAAACAAGTATGTATTATTATGGTGGGGGGAAGAACATATAAGTCGGTGGTGGGGGGAAGTGTGATAAAAGAAGCAGAAGTTTAGAGAAGAATTCACTTTGTACGGCAACAGTGAAAGATGGCTGATCCTTCTGCAACACCTGTATTTTCAACTTCAGATTGCCAACAAAATTCAGAATCAAAAATGTTTTGCACTACTCCAACACCAAACTACTATGAAGATCAACAGCTGCAAGTGTCTTCTACATCAGTGTTGAAAATGTCAAAGCCATATCCAAGTTGTATGTATGAACCAATAACACCATCTTCAGCAAGACTAAGAAAAAACCTAAGAATGAAAGAAAGATATAAGAGAGAAAAGATAGAATTGACAAAATTACAATTAATGGTGCCTACCATTGAAATTGGATGTAGCAGAATACAGACTTTACAGAAAACCAACGCATATTTGATAAAATTATTGGACACTATCGAAGAGTTGAAGAAGAATGGACATTCTCATAAGTAACATCTGCACACACGTTTCCTCCCAAAGAAAAACAACAAAAAAAGTATAAAAATTAGCAAAACCCAAAAAAATTAGATGTAGAATAGAGAGCGGGGAATAGATCACTTTGTGGTAATGGACTAACATGCCACTTAGTGCTCTATTCCTCGTTCTCGCGTTATATCGGATGACCTTGACCTATATTAGTAGGGTGGGGGGAAATTGAAAGTGGTGGGGGGAAAATGTATAAAGGACGAGCCTACTATAGTCGAATTATTCCGAAAGCGAACTTGTAACGAGTATGGACTTGACTACAAGTAAAGACAATAAGAAACAAAGGCTTCGAGAAATGGCTAAAGCAAGAGAGTCTAGAATAAAGTTTAAGTTTTACAGACTACAGAGATTGATTCCTGGTGTTATGTTAGGTGAAATACGAACAAGAACGGTGGACAAAGCGGCTGATTACATTAATGAATTACGTACAGAACTAATGATAAAACAGGCAAAAATAGAAGAATTGGAACAAATAATAAGACAACACATTGAAAATTCAAACAGTCAACCAATAAACTATGTAAAAAAAGATTAAAATAAAAAAGGAAATGGATTTGGACTTTGGCTATTGATTGAACACTTCTTAGAGAATGGGGAATAGATCACTTTGTGGTAATGAAATAACATGCCGCTTAGTGATCTATTCCCAGTTCTCGCTTAATCTAAAATGACCTTGACATACTTATCAAAATATCATATAAGCCGAATCGCAAAAAGTTATTCCTCATTTACTTGAAATGGCTCCTGTGGACAACACCGATTATCCAAGGAAACCTCTTGTTGAAATATTGTATAAAATTCAACTAGAAGATTTAAATATGGAAGAAGAGGATAACATCAGTGAAACATCACAAGTAGAAAGCGTAGATGATATGGATATAGATCTAATAACATCAGAAGTTGAAAGCATCAATGATGTGGAGAATGAAGATTTAAGCGTAGTAATATCAGAATCTTCGTCATCGTTTGAATATGAAGAAGTACAAACTGAAACTCCAACTGGAATAGAAAATACGAATGAACAATCGGTTTGTAGAAGACTATTTTCCTCGGATAGTGAAGAAGATGAAGATGAAGATGAAACAGTGGTGGGGGAACCTTTATAAAAGGAGGAACAAAAGAGCCCATTTCATTTCTCGGCGAAATTTGGAAGAGTAAACATGTATCGTTGCGATAAATGTTCGGAATCGTTCAACGATAATATTCTATTAGAAATACATAAAGAACTATTTCACAACAACGCAGAAGAACAAGAAGAACAAGATGAAATTTTAGCAGGACCTTCAACTACTTTACCAAATCTACAAGTATTTGCATTACCTGGTAAAGTCATAATGCATCATAAAATTCAAAATGAAGACTTAAATCTAGAAGAATTATTGAAGAAGCAAAACCAATTATAAGTAAAACTTTAAAATATGAATTGAAAAGATTGAACTTTCTTAAATTTGGTTTATTACTAGAAGCTATGTTTATAAATGTACAAGAAGAATTATCACCAAGAGGATTCATAACAAAAAACCGAACCATCATAGGAAGTTCAGACATTGATTCAATAGTAGAAAATTGTATAGAAGAAATATTAACCAAACTTCAGGAACACGAAGGAAGAGGATCCGGATGGAGTCTTACAAGCATTGAAGGATTAGATATAAGAGTTCACAAACATGGATACGGACTAATGGGATCTAGTTATATTCCTTTGCCAAAAAGAATTGAAAATTCTAAGTCTTGTATTAATGTTCAATATGAAAATAATGAATGTTTTCGCTATGCTATGACGTCAAAGTTTGTATTACGAAATCCATGTAGACCCAACCAAGAATATGAAGATGCAAGACACAGGTATAACTTTCAAGGAATAACGTATCCCGTTTCTACAAAAGATATATCAAAGTTTGAAAAGAAAAATCCCGGCACGTCTATTAATGTTTTTGCATTAGATAGTTCAAACAAAGTGTATCCTTTACGTATTGCAAAAGAAGAGCTACCAGATCATACGGATTTACTACTACTAACGCGAGGAGATGTGTCTCACTATGTGTACATAAAGAAATTTGACTCTCTTGTTAATAAGCAACTTTCAAAAAATAGAAATAAAAAGTTGATTTGCAAGAGATGTTTTAATTTTCAACGAGAAGGAAGACAAGGAAGAGAATGGTTACAAGAGCACAAAAGATTATGTAACAATAATTATGAAGCAAAGATTATTTTACCTCCGCAAAGCAGAGCATTCGTTTCATTTGAAAAAGTTCACCATCAATACCGTATCCCTTTAGTTGTGTATGCAGATTTTGAATCAACACTTGTTCCAGTTGAAGATGAAAATTGTGAAGCAAGAAAAAGTGTAAAGTATCAAATGCACAAACCAAACAGTTTTTGTTTAATGGTCAAATCAACATTATCAGAAGAACATTTAAACAGATATGGATTAACTTCAGAACCTCTAGTATATCGTGGTGAAAATGCGGAAAAAATATTTCTTGATCACCTATACTCAATAGCTAGAAATACACAAAGCTTATATACAGATATTGTACCAATGAAACCGATGGACGAAGAAGAAGAAATTCAACATGAAAATGCGACTCACTGTTTCTTGTGCAAAATGATTTTACCATTGAGAATTATAAAGTTAAAGATCACGACCACCTCACAGGTTATTACAGAGGTGCTGCTTGTAATAAATGCAACTTGAGCTATCGTTTACCACTATTTATTCCTGTGGTTCTGCATAATCTCAGTGGGTACGACGCTCATTTTATAATACCTGAATTAGGAAGAGACGACGGTAAAATCGATGTGTTAGCTGAAACTTCAGAGAAGTTTATAAGGTTTTCCAAAGAAGTTGGAAACGTCAAATTAAGATTCTTGGACTCCTACCGATTTTTGCCGTCGAGTTTGTCCAAACTTTCTGAAAACCTAAGGAAACAAGATTTAATCGAAACGAAGAAGATTGTAAACAGCGATAAACTGGATCTGGTACTTCGAAAAGGAGTTTTCCCATATGATTACATAGACAGTTTAGAAAGATTTAATGAAACATCACTACCTCCAAAAGAAGAATTTAAAAGTAAACTGTACGACATGGATATATCTCAAGATGATTATGATCATGCATGCAAAGTATGGAACGAATTAGGATTTAAAACATTGGGGGAATATTCAGACTTCTATGTTAAATTAGATGTGACTTTATTATGTGATGTGATGGAAGAATTTAGAAATACGTGTTTTGCGTCATATGGATTAGACCCTCTACATTCGTACACTTCGCCTGGACTAGCGTGGCAAGCCATGTTAAAAGAAACAAATTGTAAAATACAACTTCTTACAGATATAGATATGGTGTTGATGTTAGAATCAGGAGTTCGAGGAGGATTGACGCAAAGTGTAACACGTTATGTTAAGGCGAACAACAAATATTTGCCCGATTATGATGCATCAAAACCAACAACATTCCTGGGTTATTTTGATGCAAATAACTTATACGGATGGGCAATGTCGAATCCCCTTCCATATGATAATTTCAAATGGATAGACCCAGAATCAATTGGAAACATAATGGATATACCGAAATATGGAGAAACTGGTTACATATTTGACGTCGATTTTGAATATCCCGAACATCTTCACGACGAACATTACGATTTACCACTTCTTCCGAAGACTGAAGTTTCTCCAACTGGAAGATGGCCGAAATTATTGATGACTTTAACCAACAAGTCTAGGTATGTTGGACACTACTGGATGATACAACAGGCCTTAGACTTGGGATTGAAAATTACAAAAATTAATCGAGTACTACAATTTTCTCAATCTTGTTGGTTAAAACCGTACATTGACAATAACACAAGAAGAAGAGCTGCCGCTACATCAAGTTTTCAAAAAGATTTCTTCAAACTAATGAACAACGCAATATTTGGCAAGACTTTGGAAAACAAAAGGAAACATAAGGATATCAAATTGGTAACTGATCCAGTAAAATTACAGAAATTGGTGCAACAACCAAACTTTGGTTCATCTATAATTATTAATGAAAATCTAGTTGTTATTTCCATGAACAAGAAGTCAGTTGTAATGGATCGTCCTTTGTATCTTGGAATGTCAATCTTGGATATTTCCAAGACACACATGTACGAGTTTCATTATAAGAAGATGGTTAACTATTATGGAAGAGAGAACATTGGTATTGCATATATGGATACGGATGCACTAATTTACTGGATTAAAACAAATGACATGTACGAAGATTTACGCACCTTTATATATAAAGATGATTTCGACTTTTCAGATTATCCCAAGGACCATCCAAATTACGACAACGACAGAAACAAGAAAGTATTGGGAAAATTTAAGGATGAAACAAATGGTGTACCGATGATGGAAATTGTAGCATTAATGTCCAAACTATATTCATTTCAACTGTACATAAGCGAAAAGAATCAACATCAAGTCACAAAAAAGGCCAAAGGAATAAAAACCTCTTTCCTGAAGAAGAACGTACAGTTTGAACATTATAAAAGATGTTTGTTTGAAGATGTCGAAACAACTGCAACGTTCAACACTATTAGAAGTTATAATCATCAACTTTTTAGTGTCAAACAAACAAAGTGGGCATTAAGCTACAAAGATGACAAGCGCCATATTTTAGAAGATAAAATTAATACTTTACCGTTCGGCCACTACTCCCTGAACCCTATCGACCAGTAAACCTGTTCTTCGTCCTCTACCTTCTTCCTTTTTCCTTTCCGTAAAGAAGAGGGGACATGGCAAGCTCAATGCCATGTTTCCTCTTTTTTACACTAATATGAAAATGGCCTTGACCTATATTCAAACTATATAAAAGAGAATGAACTATTGTACGGATCAGTATTTTTACAAGCGGTGTAAAAGCAACACCTAAAGATGGAAAGTGTGAAGGACAAGATTGTAAATGAACTACATAAACCAGCAAGAAGAAGATTTCCCAGAAGAAGTACAATTATTAAGGGAATGAATGATCTTTATCAAGCTGATCTAATTGAAATGATACCGCACAGTAAATTAAACAAAGGTTTTAAATATATTTTAACAATTATAGACTGTTTTACTAAAATAGCTGACGCCTTACCATTGAAGGATAAGACTGGTAAGAGTGTTACTAAAGCTATGGAAACAACGATACAAAGAAATAAATTCAAAATCAAACATCTACAGACCGATGATGGAAAAGAATATTTTAATAAAGACTTTGGAGCTTTGATGAAGAAATATCAAATAAATCATTATTCTACAAATTCTGAAGTTAAAGCTTCAATAATTGAAAGATTCAATAGAACATTGAAAGGAGCGATGTACAAACAATTTTCAAAACGAGGATCATACGTGTGGTATGACATATTACCACAACTTATAAAAGAATATAACAACAAATATCATCGTACCATCGGAATGAAACCTATCCAAGTAAACAGTGCTAATGCTAAAGTTGTATTACAACGCATCAGAAATATACAACACCTAAATTGGAAAGGTTGCAACCAAAAAAGTTTAAGGTCAACGATAATGTTCGTATAAGCAAATACAAAGGTGTATTTAGTAAAAGATATCTACCAAATTGGACTAATGAAGTATTTACAGTTTATAAAGTGCAACCAACTATACCTGAAACTTACTTATTGAAGGATAACAAGGGTGAATTACTTCAAGGTGGATTCTACGGACATGAATTGTTGAAATCAAATGTCGGTGATGTATATCTTGTTGAGAAGGTTTTACAAAGGAAAAAGGATATGGTTAAAGTCCGGTGGTTAGGATTCGATAAAAGTGAAGACTTATGGATTCCTTCAAAAGACTTGGTATAGTAATTTAATAGCTCATTGTGTGTTTAACCTTGACACAAGATGGAGATTGTACAACAAAAAGATCGATTTAATATCAATAATATTGATGAATTGACAGTTGACAATGATAAGTTAAATCATGGTAAACATGGTGAATTACTACCAAATACGATAAGATGTCTAATAACTGGTCCTTCAAATTGTGGAAAAACTAATGTTGTTTTTAACCTTATAACAAATCCTAAAGGATTGCGTTTTAACAATATATACATTTTTTCAAAATCATTGCAACAACCAAAATATCAGTTATTGGATAAAGTACTTGCAAGTGTACCTGAAGTGAATTTCTACAAGTTTAATGCCAGCGAAACAATTATGCAACCAAATGAAGCAAAACCATTTTCTATTTTTATTTTTGATGATGTGTCTTGTGAAAATCACGACACTATAAGGAATTACTTCGCTATGGGAAGACATCATAATATCGATAGCATTTATATTGGTCAAACATACAGTAAGATTCCAAAACAACTCATAAGAGACAATGCAAATATGTTGATCATCTTCAAGCAAGATGAAACAAATTTAAAACATATATATAATGATCATGTAAATGCGGATATGACATTTGAGAAATTTAAAGAGATGTGCGGCAAAGCATGGAATGAGAAATATAGGTTTCTCGTTATTATGAAGGAAGAAGATATTAAAAATGGTAAATATCGTATAGGGTTGGATAAATTTGTATTTATGCGTTGAACTACCAGTGCTACATCTAGTTACACGTTGAACTTCACAGTGTAAACATGGCGAATCAAGAAAAACTATTAAAAGAAATAAAATCACTCAGTGATTCTATTAGGATGAAAAATCGTGCATTGAGGACGGGTTTAAGTGAAAGAGAAGAATTTCTAGAGACTACATTTAAACCTATTACGGAACCTTTAAAACAAATATCAGAAACTATTGGTAAACCTCGTTATGAAGGAGATGTTTTACTACCAGTTTCTAAACAAGAAGTACAAGCAATAAAAAAAGAAGAAGATGATGATTCATATACAAGTGCTAGTGAACAAGAAGAAACAAAAGAAGAAGAACCAATTGTTGAAAAGGAAGAAGAACAGCCAATACCTGAAGCTGAACAATCTATTCCAAATTTAACTCAATTGAGTAGCGATATATTACAACATGGACCTCTTGGAAGAAAATATATAATGAAAATGCTACATGACATGAAATCAAACCCGAATTTGAGTAGATCACATGTATACGGAGCAAGAATTGATGGGAATGAATTAAAGATCGGCGATTCAAAGCTTGAAATAACACAAGACGATTACATCATTATTGGTGAGCATAAATATAAAGGAACAAAAGGACTATATGAATTAATTTTTAAAAACATACCACTAAGATATTCATCCAAAGATTTAAGTGTTTTTAAGGAGATTCTACAAAATACTAACGCTCATAAAAGAAACTACTTAAAGGATGCAATGATTAATCGTTCACGTGCAACAAAATATAACATCGTTATAAAAAAGTTGTTTCCTCCACGAAAATTGCCAACATTACGTACTGCACCAGCGGTGAGACAACCACTGAAAAGAAAATCTTTATCACTTATGGATTTATCACTTCTTGAACAACATGGTAAAAAGAGTAAAGGAGATACTTCAACATCTGGCAAAGGATTGATGAAAAATCTATACAATACGAATGTGATTTACTACAACGAC
This sequence comes from Neoaliturus tenellus, assembly GCA_030545055.2. Lineage (NCBI taxonomy): Eukaryota > Metazoa > Arthropoda > Insecta > Hemiptera > Cicadellidae > Neoaliturus > Neoaliturus tenellus. The sequence goes on along the minus strand of CM061531.1, from coordinate 47,390,294 downwards.
ATCAATAAATTGGTTGATAGAATGAGACTATTGCATGAAGCCATGGAAGCCGGTCATACAGGTTTAAATAATGAATGGGTAGCTCTGATTGACGAACTCAGGAATCGCGGCATAATCGTATAATTATCCGCGGATATATAAGAGTTACAGGAGTATAATGTGTCAGTTCTAACATGAGCGTCGACAAGTTCGGACGATACTCCGCGTTAGGAGTTCAAGTTGGAGAAAACAGAAAAAGAAGTGGATTACCGCAAACACCCGAAGGTGACTATAACATAAATAATAAACGTTTAAAGTTTGTTAAAGATCCAGAAGAAGATGGAGATGCAACAAATTTAAAAACAGTAAAGGAGGAAACATCTACAAGTTTAAAACTTGACAATAACCAACTGTATGATGCAAAATCTCACAGGGTTATTAATGTTGCAAAACCAGTCAACAATGGAGATGTTGTTAATAAAGGCTATTTTCTAACTGCGATGGAATACGCTTTACTGTTGGAAAAGACTAAAAGTGGAAAAAGGTACAATGCTTTAAATTATAAAATAACTAATGTGGCAGATCCAACCGAGGATAAAGATACAATTAATAAGCGTTATTTGCACTCTGTAATACCAGAAAAGAAAAAAGATGGATTTTCCTTCTATAAATATACTATAAACGATATTGGATATCCTAAAGAAGAAAGTGATGGTGTTAATATAAAATACATTAAAGATAATTGTATTTTATATAATAGTGCTGTTATTAATTGTCATGGAAAAGTGTTGTCCAATCTGGAAGATGGTTCAACTCCATCGGATGCTGCTACCGTGAGACAAATGAATGAAAGCTTGAAAAAAGGAACATCCGCTTTTGTTAAACAAAATCAGGTGGTGTCAAAGAAAGGTGATGAGTTTATGCAAGGAAGTGAAAAGTTTACCTTACTACAACTAAAAAATGACAAGTGGGATGGAAAAAATAAAAGATTGTCAAATATAAGTTTAGGCACGGAAGAACATGATGCTGTTATTTTAACACAAGTACCACAACTATCAGCTACTGGTGTTAATTTTATATGTAAAGGTAGACGATTAACCCAAGTTAAATCTGGTAAAGATGATCAGGATTGTGTTGTTGTAAAACAAACTATAGTTTTAGATAAAATAAATAACGTATATGATGGAAAAAATAGAAGAATATCTAACATTTAATTATTTAAAATTTATTGGGCTACACCCACCTTAATATTTACAGTATGATGCGTGGATCCTTCGTCAATTGGTGAACACAAAAAACACAACACACACGTACACAAAATCGGATCCCGCTATCAAAGTCCCGACGTTTCGCGTGACCGAAAAACATTCACGCCTCTTCGGGGGAGTTTATTGACGCCGACGATGTTGTTTGGCGTGAAGTCGCTCCGACCGTCTTACCGCGACTGACCTGTCCGGCGGCTTATCTTTCGTATCAGCAGCGGTGGGCGGGGGTGGGAGCGGGGGTTCTATTATTTTGGCTCTGTTTATTTTTCTTTTTATCTCGTTCTCTACTATCGGCACAAACATCGGGTGGAGCGTGGCACTGGGCTGCGAAATGCAATCCCCGTCAATCGCCATACACGCTGCCTCCAGTATGTTGCGATGTTTCCATTTAGGCTCTGTAAATACTATACTTGCCGAGGACCACTCAACACTGTGCTGTTCACACATACTGTGCTCAGCCAATCTGGAGTTCTTGGGGTCCCCTTTAGAAATCAACTTTTTGTGTTCATTTATTCGTACAGTAGCCGGCCTCGAAGTCTGCCCGTAGTAGTTCCGCCCGCAGCTACACCCTATTTTATACACTGCATTCTTTGAACTTTGTTCTTTATTAGCAGGCTTCACCCCAGTGACCATACTTCTAATAGTTTTATTATTCTTAAAAGCCGTTCTTATACCAAATTTACTGTTTATTCTCCTCATTTTTTCTGACACACCTCTCACGTATGGGATAACCACAGTTGTTATAGGCTTTTCACGATTTTCTGAGTGGTCGAGGGATTTCTTTGCTCTTTTGTAGGCTTTATTAAGGACACTTTTAGGGTAGCCATTACTAATCAATTCGGTATTAACCGCCATAACTTCGGTCTGTCGGTCCGTTTCTTTGCTGGTGTACTTTAATGCTCTGTTGAACAGTCCCTGAGCTAGTGATAATTTTACGCTGTTTGCATGGTTGGATTTATAATTAAGGTATTGACCTGTGCTAGTAGGCTTTCTATAAACTCTTGTTTCCAGACTATCATTATCTTTAATGACCAGTATATCCAAAAAAGGAAGTTCATTATTAGTTTCCAACTCCAATGTAAAGTTAATGGTAGTTCTAAGACTGTTTATAAAATCAAGAAAAATAGGAGGCAGCGAGTCATTGTCCCAAATACAAAAGACATCATCAAGATATCGAAGCCAACATACAGGTTTACAGTTAAAGGTACTGAGGGCCATTTGTTCAAAAAATTCCATGTAGATATTACTTAGAAGAGGGCTTAACACTCCTCCCATTGGCAAACCAGATGTTTGTTTAAAAAAATTTCCATCTGCCTCAAAATAACTATTATTAACACAAACAGAAAGCAATTCCATGATTGTGTTCACTGGCATGTTTGTTCTATCTCCCAGGCCTAGATCTGATTCTAATTTTTGTTTTACTATTGTTAACATTTCAGGTATGGGTACATTCGTGAACAAGCTTTTTACATCATAACTAACCATTACATTGTCCTTATTTACTTTCAGGTGCTTAATTTTGTCCAGGAAGTCATCTGAATTTTTTAAATATGAATTAGTATTCCCAAACAGAGGTGTCAAATGGGGAGTATATATTTAGACAGACTGTAAGTTGGAGAATTTATGGAGCTAACTATTGGTCTGAGTGGTATATTCTCTTTGTGTAATTTCGGTAAACCATATAAATGGGGCGGCTTGGAAAATTGAGGTGATAAATCAAAAAACAATTTCTTAGAAAAATACTCCTTATGTTCTTTAAGTGTCGTTTTGACTTTATTTTCTATGATTGCTGTAGGGTTCTTGGCCAGCGGAATGTATTCACCCCCTGTGAGCAAGTCATTGAGTTTCCCCTTGTAATCTATTCTGTCCATTATCACTGTTGACCGACCCTTATCAGCTGGCAAGACGATAACAGAGTCGTCACGCCGCAAACCGGCCAGGGCTCTAAGCTCTTGCTCAGACAGGTTTGGTTTGACTGTATTAACCTTCTCCAAAGCTTGTCTAACATTGCTTCGATAAAAATCTTGTGACTCTTTGGGCAAGAATGATGAAGCTACCTCAGATGGAACTATGAAATCTAAATTATTTACAAATTTGGGAGTTAACCCAAAATTAAGGCCTTTTGATAGTAGACTGGTTTCTACATCATTTAGGGTGCGTTTAGACAAATTCACCACAAATTTATTGTCTTTCGTATTGTTTGATTCAATTAAAAATGTAGATTTTTCATGCAATAAACGTGTGAATTTGTTAATTTGATCACTCTTTTTCTTTTTATGTACTCTAAGACTTTTGTTTTCCAAGGATTTAATGATTGATTCATAATCATTCGGTGGCAAATAGCTTTTCAGAGATTCCTTTAACCTACATGACCTTTCCTGTTCTCTCAACTTTTTAATTCTAACTTCATGAATGGCTTCAACCAATAACTTTTCTTCAGCTACGTGTACAATTCTATTTGCTTTAAAACTGGAAATTGGACATTTAAGCCTCAAACCCTTGGGTAAAATTCTTTCATTTTTACATTTACTTAAAAAAGTTAAATGGTTACTGTTCAGAGCTTCACAGACAAGCGACTTTTCTAATTTATTGATCATGTCCAATACACCTTGCCCGTATTGGGATTTAATTCTTATTCTGAATGACATGATTTCTTGTTGGGTGGGGTTTTTTTCTTTAATTATTTAAAATTTATTGGGCTACACCCACCTTAATATTTACAGTATGATGCGTGGATCCTTCGTCAATTGGTGAACACAAAAAACACAACACACACGTACACAAAATCGGATCCCGCTATCAAAGTCCCGACGTTTCGCGTGACCGAAAAACATTCACGCCTCTTCGGGGGAGTTTATTGACGCCGACGATGTTGTTTGGCGTGAAGTCGCTCCGACCGTCTTACCGCGACTGACCTGTCCGGCGGCTTATCTTTCGTATCAGCAGCGGTGGGCGGGGGTGGGAGCGGGGGTTCTATTATTTTGGCTCTGTTTATTTTTCTTTTTATCTCGTTCTCTACTATCGGCACAAACATCGGGTGGAGCGTGGCACTGGGCTGCGAAATGCAATCCCCGTCAATCGCCATACACGCTGCCTCCAGTATGTTGCGATGTTTCCATTTAGGCTCTGTAAATACTATACTTGCCGAGGACCACTCAACACTGTGCTGTTCACACATACTGTGCTCAGCCAATCTGGAGTTCTTGGGGTCCCCTTTAGAAATCAACTTTTTGTGTTCATTTATTCGTACAGTAGCCGGCCTCGAAGTCTGCCCGTAGTAGTTCCGCCCGCAGCTACACCCTATTTTATACACTGCATTCTTTGAACTTTGTTCTTTATTAGCAGGCTTCACCCCAGTGACCATACTTCTAATAGTTTTATTATTCTTAAAAGCCGTTCTTATACCAAATTTACTGTTTATTCTCCTCATTTTTTCTGACACACCTCTCACGTATGGGATAACCACAGTTGTTATAGGCTTTTCACGATTTTCTGAGTGGTCGAGGGATTTCTTTGCTCTTTTGTAGGCTTTATTAAGGACACTTTTAGGGTAGCCATTACTAATCAATTCGGTATTAACCGCCATAACTTCGGTCTGTCGGTCCGTTTCTTTGCTGGTGTACTTTAATGCTCTGTTGAACAGTCCCTGAGCTAGTGATAATTTTACGCTGTTTGCATGGTTGGATTTATAATTAAGGTATTGACCTGTGCTAGTAGGCTTTCTATAAACTCTTGTTTCCAGACTATCATTATCTTTAATGACCAGTATATCCAAAAAAGGAAGTTCATTATTAGTTTCCAACTCCAATGTAAAGTTAATGGTAGTTCTAAGACTGTTTATAAAATCAAGAAAAATAGGAGGCAGCGAGTCATTGTCCCAAATACAAAAGACATCATCAAGATATCGAAGCCAACATACAGGTTTACAGTTAAAGGTACTGAGGGCCATTTGTTCAAAAAATTCCATGTAGATATTACTTAGAAGAGGGCTTAACACTCCTCCCATTGGCAAACCAGATGTTTGTTTAAAAAAATTTCCATCTGCCTCAAAATAACTATTATTAACACAAACAGAAAGCAATTCCATGATTGTGTTCACTGGCATGTTTGTTCTATCTCCCAGGCCTAGATCTGATTCTAATTTTTGTTTTACTATTGTTAACATTTCAGGTATGGGTACATTCGTGAACAAGCTTTTTACATCATAACTAACCATTACATTGTCCTTATTTACTTTCAGGTGCTTAATTTTGTCCAGGAAGTCATCTGAATTTTTTAAATATGAATTAGTATTCCCAAACAGAGGTGTCAATATGGGGAGTATATATTTAGACAGACTGTAAGTTGGAGAATTTATGGAGCTAACTATTGGTCTGAGTGGTATATTCTCTTTGTGTAATTTCGGTAAACCATATAAATGGGGCGGCTTGGAAAATTGAGGTGATAAATCAAAAAACAATTTCTTAGAAAAATACTCCTTATGTTCTTTAAGTGTCGTTTTGACTTTATTTTCTATGATTGCTGTAGGGTTCTTGGCCAGCGGAATGTATTCACCCCCTGTGAGCAAGTCATTGAGTTTCCCCTTGTAATCTATTCTGTCCATTATCACTGTTGACCGACCCTTATCAGCTGGCAAGACGATAACAGAGTCGTCACGCCGCAAACCGGCCAGGGCTCTAAGCTCTTGCTCAGACAGGTTTGGTTTGACTGTATTAACCTTCTCCAAAGCTTGTCTAACATTGCTTCGATAAAAATCTTGTGACTCTTTGGGCAAGAATGATGAAGCTACCTCAGATGGAACTATGAAATCTAAATTATTTACAAATTTGGGAGTTAACCCAAAATTAAGGCCTTTTGATAGTAGACTGGTTTCTACATCATTTAGGGTGCGTTTAGACAAATTCACCACAAATTTATTGTCTTTCGTATTGTTTGATTCAATTAAAAATGTAGATTTTTCATGCAATAAACGTGTGAATTTGTTAATTTGATCACTCTTTTTCTTTTTATGTACTCTAAGACTTTTGTTTTCCAAGGATTTAATGATTGATTCATAATCATTCGGTGGCAAATAGCTTTTCAGAGATTCCTTTAACCTACATGACCTTTCCTGTTCTCTCAACTTTTTAATTCTAACTTCATGAATGGCTTCAACCAATAACTTTTCTTCAGCTACGTGTACAATTCTATTTGCTTTAAAACTGGAAATTGGACATTTAAGCCTCAAACCCTTGGGTAAAATTCTTTCATTTTTACATTTACTTAAAAAAGTTAAATGGTTACTGTTCAGAGCTTCACAGACAAGCGACTTTTCTAATTTATTGATCATGTCCAATACACCTTGCCCGTATTGGGATTTAATTCTTATTCTGAATGACATGATTTCTTGTTGGGTGGGGTTTTTTTCTTTAATTATTTAAAATTTATTGGGCTACACCCACCTTAATATTTACAGTATGATGCGTGGATCCTTCGTCAATTGGTGAACACAAAAAACACAACACACACGTACACAAAATCGGATCCCGCTATCAAAGTCCCGACGTTTCGCGTGACCGAAAAACATTCACGCCTCTTCGGGGGAGTTTATTGACGCCGACGATGTTGTTTGGCGTGAAGTCGCTCCGACCGTCTTACCGCGACTGACCTGTCCGGCGGCTTATCTTTCGTATCAGCAGCGGTGGGCGGGGGTGGGAGCGGGGGTTCTATTATTTTGGCTCTGTTTATTTTTCTTTTTATCTCGTTCTCTACTATCGGCACAAACATCGGGTGGAGCGTGGCACTGGGCTGCGAAATGCAATCCCCGTCAATCGCCATACACGCTGCCTCCAGTATGTTGCGATGTTTCCATTTAGGCTCTGTAAATACTATACTTGCCGAGGACCACTCAACACTGTGCTGTTCACACATACTGTGCTCAGCCAATCTGGAGTTCTTGGGGTCCCTTTAGAAATCAACTTTTTGTGTTCATTTATTCGTACAGTAGCCGCCTCGAAGTCTGCCCGTAGTAGTTCCGCCCGCAGCTACACCCTATTTTATACACTGCATTCTTTGAACTTTGTTCTTTATTAGCAGGCTTCACCCCAGTGACCATACTTCTAATAGTTTTATTATTCTTAAAAGCCGTTCTTATACAAATTTACTGTTTATTCTCCTCATTTTTTCTGACACACCTCTCACGTATGGGATAACACAGTTGTTATAGGCTTTTCACGATTTTCTGAGTGGTCGAGGGATTTCTTTGCTCTTTTGTAGGCTTTATTAAGGACACTTTTAGGGTAGCCATTACTAATCAATTCGGTATTAACCGCCATAACTTCGGTCTGTCGGTCCGTTTCTTTGCTGGTGTACTTTAATGCTCTGTTGAACAGTCCCTGAGCTAGTGATAATTTTACGCTGTTTGCATGGTTGGATTTATAATTAAGGTATTGACCTGTGCTAGTAGGCTTTCTATAACTCTTGTTTCCAGACTATCATTATCTTTAATGACCAGTATATCCAAAAAAGGAAGTTCATTATTAGTTTCCAACTCCAATGTAAAGTTAATGGTAGTTCTAAGACTGTTTATAAAATCAAGAAAATAGGAGGCAGCGAGTCATTGTCCCGGGCAAGGTGTATTGGACATGATCAATAAATTAGAAAAGTCGCTGTCTGTGAAGCTCTGAACAGTAACCATTTAACTTTTTTAAGTAAATGTAAAAATGAAGAATTTTACCCAAGGGTTTGAGGCTTAAATGTCCAATTTCCAGTTTTAAAGCAAATAGAATTGTACACGTAGCTGAAGAAAAGTTATTGGTTGAAGCCATTCATGAAGTTAGAATTAAAAAGTTGAGAGAACAGGAAAGGTCATGTAGGTTAAAGGATCTCTGAAAAGCTATTTGCCACCGAATGATTATGAATCAATCATTAAATCCTTGGAAAACAAAGTCTTAGAGTACATAAAAAGAAAAAGAGTGATCAAATTAACAAATTCACACGTTTATTGCATGAAAAATCTACATTTTTAATTGAATCAAACAATACGAAAGACAATAAATTTGTGGGTGAATTTGTCTAAACGCACCCTAAATGATGTAGAAACCAGTCTACTATCAAAAGGCCTTAATTTTGGGTTAACTCCCAAATTTGTAAATAATTTAGATTTCATAGTTCCATCTGAGGTAGCTTCATCATTCTTGCCCAAAGAGTCACAAGATTTTTATCGAAGCAATGTTAGACAAGCTTTGGAGAAGGTTAATACAGTCAAACCAAACCTGTCTGAGCAAGAGCTTAGAGCCCTGGCCGGTTTGCGGCGTGACGACTCTGTTATCGTCTTGCCAGCTGATAAGGGTCGGTCAACAGTGATAATGGACAGAATAGATTACAAGGGGAAACTCAATGACTTGCTCACAGGGGGTGAATACATTCCGCTGGCCAAGAACCCTACAGCAATCATAGAAAATAAAGTCAAAACGACACTTAAAGAACATAAGGAGTATTTTTCTAAGAAATTGTTTTTTGATTTATCACCTCAATTTTCCAAGCCGCCCCATTTATATGGTTTACCGAAATTACACAAAGAGAATATACCACTCAGACCAATAGTTAGCTTCATAAATTCTCCAACTTACAGTCTGTCTAAATATATACTCCCCATATTGACACCTCTGTTTGGGAATACTAATTCATATTTAAAAAATTCAGATGACTTCCTGGACAAAATTAAGCACCTGAAAGTAAATAAGGACAATGTAATGGTTAGTTATGATGTAAAAAGCTTGTTCACGATGTACCCATACCTGAAATGTTAACAATAGTAAAACAAAAATTAGAATCAGATCTAGGCCTGGAGATAGAACAAACATGCCAGTGAACACAATCATGGAATTGCTTTCTGTTTGTGTTAATAATAGTTATTTTAAGGCAGATGGAAATTTTTTTAAACAAACATCTGGTTTGCCAATGGGAGGAGTGTTAAGCCCTCTTCTAAGTAATATCTACATGGAATTTTTTGAACAAATGGCCCTCAGTACCTTTAACTGTAAACCTGTATGTTGGCTTCGATATCTTGATGATGTCTTTTGTATTTGGGACAATGACTCGCTGCCTCCTATTTTCTTGATTTTATAAACAGTCTTAGAACTACCATTAACTTTACATTGGAGTTGGAAACTAATAATGAACTTCCTTTTTTGGATATACTGGTCATTAAAGATAATGATAGTCTGGAAACAAGAGTTTATAGAAAGCCTACTAGCACAGGTCAATACCTTAATTATAAATCCAACCATGCAAACAGCGTAAAATTATCACTAGCTCAGGGACTGTTCAACAGAGCATTAAAGTACACCAGCAAAGAAACGGACCGACAGACCGAAGTTATGGCGGTTAATACCGAATTGATAGTAATGGCTACCCTAAAAGTGTCCTTAATAAAGCCTACAAAAGAGCAAAGAAATCCCTCGACCACTCAGAAAATCGTGAAAAGCCTATAACAACTGTGGTTATCCCATACGTGAGAGGTGTGTCAGAAAAAATGAGGAGAATAAACAGTAAATTTGGTATAAGAACGGCTTTTAAGAATAATAAAACTATTAGAAGTATGGTCACTGGGGTGAAGCCTGCTAATAAAGAACAAAGTTCAAAGAATGCAGTGTATAAAATAGGGTGTAGCTGCGGGCGGAACTACTACGGGCAGACTTCGAGGCGGCTACTGTACGAATAAATGAACACAAAAAGTTGATTTCTAAAGGGGACCCCCAAGAACTCCAGATTGGCTGAGCACAGTATGTGTGAACAGCACAGTGTTGAGTGGTCCTCGGCAAGTATAGTATTTACAGAGCCTAAATGGAAACATCGCAACATACTGGAGGCAGCGTGTATGGCGATTGACGGGGATTGCATTTCGCAGCCCAGTGCCACGCTCCACCCGATGTTTGTGCCGATAGTAGAGAACGAGATAAAAAGAAAAATAAACAGAGCCAAAATAATAGAACCCCCGCTCCCACCCCCGCCCACCGCTGCTGATACGAAAGATAAGCCGCCGGACAGGTCAGTCGCGGTAAGACGGTCGGAGCGACTTCACGCCAAACAACATCGTCGGCGTCAATAAACTCCCCGAAGAGGCGTGAATGTTTTTCGGTCACGCGAAACGTCGGGACTTTGATAGCGGGATCCAATTTTGTGTACGTGTGTGTTGTGTTTTTTGTGTTCACCAATTGACGAAGGATCCACGCATCATACTGTAAATATTAAGGTGGGTGTAGCCCAATAAATTTTAATAATTAAAGAAAAAAACCCCACCCAACAAGAAATCATGTCATTCAGAATAAGAATTAAATCCCAATACGGGCAAGGTGTATTGGACATGATCAATAAATTAGAAAAGTCGCTTGTCTGTGAAGCTCTGAACAGTAACCATTTAACTTTTTTAAGTAAATGTAAAAATGAAAGAATTTTACCCAAGGGTTTGAGGCTTAAATGTCCAATTTCCAGTTTTAAAGCAAATAGAATTGTACACGTAGCTGAAGAAAAGTTATTGGTTGAAGCCATTCATGAAGTTAGAATTAAAAAGTTGAGAGAACAGGAAAGGTCATGTAGGTTAAAGGAATCTCTGAAAAGCTATTTGCCACCGAATGATTATGAATCAATCATTAAATCCTTGGAAAACAAAAGTCTTAGAGTACATAAAAAGAAAAAGAGTGATCAAATTAACAAATTCACACGTTTATTGCATGAAAAATCTACATTTTTAATTGAATCAAACAATACGAAAGACAATAAATTTGTGGTGAATTTGTCTAAACGCACCCTAAATGATGTAGAACCAGTCTACTATCAAAAGGCCTTAATTTTGGGTTAACTCCCAAATTTGTAAATAATTTAGATTTCATAGTTCCATCTGAGGTAGCTTCATCATTCTTGCCCAAAGAGTCACAAGATTTTTATCGAAGCAATGTTAGACAAGCTTTGGAGAAGGTTAATACAGTCAAACCAAACCTGTCTGAGCAAGAGCTTAGAGCCCTGGCCGGTTTGCGGCGTGACGACTCTGTTATCGTCTTGCCAGCTGATAAGGGTCGGTCAACAGTGATAATGGACAGAATAGATTACAAGGGGAAACTCAATGACTTGCTCACAGGGGGTGAATACATTCCG
>CM061531.1:47274183-47378816 GCA_030545055.2 Neoaliturus tenellus | reverse complement strand
GTACATCGAAGGACGGGTATTAAAATTGGATGGAAAAACTGCTTCAACAGTTCCTTTTATAAATAACCCGATGGCATATCTTTTTGATGAAATAAGATATGAAATATCAGGGGTGACGGTTGATTCAACAAAAAAGGTTGGTTTAACAACGACATTGAAAGGATTAACATCATTAACACCGCATGAGAAGAATTCAATAGTCACTGCCGGATGGGTTGCCCCCGATAAAGACACTATAACACCAGCTTCCAACGGTCACTTTGATTTTCATGTACCTTTACGATTGCTTTTGGGATTCGCTGAAGATTACAAACGGGTAATAATAAATGTCAAACAAGAATTAGTATTACTCAGATCTTCAACTAATAAGGACTTGATACTTGCAGACCCTGCAACTACGGAAGATAAACTGGAATGGCAACTACAGTTGGATAAAGTTGTTTGGAGAGTACCTCATGTAAGATTGGCTGATGAACATAGAATCCTATTATTGAGAAAGTTGAAATCTGACCGTGATATTGTGATGCCATTCCGAAGTTGGGAATTTCATGAATACCCTACACTACCTCAGACAGAACGACAAACATGGACCGTCAAGACATCAACTTACTTGGAACGAGCAAGGTACATAATACTCGGTTTTCAAACTAAGCGAAAAGATGTTATCACTGCAAATGCTGGTCAATTTGATCACTGTAAAATAAAGAATTGTAAAGTTTTCCTAAACTCTCAATTCTTTCCCTATGACAATTTGAATGTCATGTTCAGCAATAAACGTTTTTCCATTTTATACGATATGTATGCAAGATTTCAATCATCATATTATGGAAAGACTAATACACCACTATTATCACCTGACCAGTATTATTCCAAGGCTCCAATAATTGTAATCGATTGTTCAAAACAAAATGAATCGGTAAAATCATCAAGTGTGGATATAAAAATTGAAATGGAATTTGAAGAACCAGTAGCGGATGGAACTTCGGCATACTGTCTAATTCTACATGATAAAATAGTTACTTACACACCGCTGACCGGAATTGTGAAGAATGTACTTTAAGAAGAATTATACAACAACTGCAAATTTTTGAGGTTAGAATTATCTGCTTTAATTTTTGAGGTTAGAATTTCATTTGTGAAAGACAAGTTGAAAACAAACAATTATGTAATTGTATAAATTTCAAGGATTTACGAAAAATATAAAAGCGAGAAAATAATTAGTAGAAACTTCATTCTATCTTCAACCGTCGTATGGGAAACATCATTCGCAAGATGAATTCTACTAACGGAGAAGAAAATACACCTCCAATGGATGATAATAGTTCAGATATAGAAAAACAAGTTGAACGAGAAATGGACGAGTTCCTAAAATTCAACAAACATAAGAAGAGAGAAGAAGAAAAAGCTGAAAAAGAAGTAAAAAGGAAGAAGGTTGAAGTTAACATTACAACCAATATTTTAACAGAAGTATTTCTTCGGATTATCTACCCAATTTCTTCATGCATGACAAAAAGTATATCAGTTGGAATTTTAAAATCAATGGATTATTCACCAATTGTTATTTTAAATCATGGAAACAAAATGGTTACTTTCAGTGAAACTACTTGGGAATCTCTCATGAAACATTTACATCTTTTGGAGTGCTATTTAAGTAACAACACATTTGGAAGAAGAACAAGATTAAGTTTATTGGAATCAAATATTGAAGTTGATATAGTAAAACATCGTGGAGGACAAATTGTTCGCTTCAGAGATTTAACTACACATAATGTTAAATTATATTTCACTAAAGAAGAATTTTACACTTTAAGTTGTACTACCGGTCCCGTCACCAGATATTTGAAACAACTAATATTTTCAAGTGCAATAATTAAAGACTATCTAATTGATACATTGGACAAAAAACCTTTTGTTCCAATTTTATACGGTCCCGTGGATACTTCAATCTTTAATAGAATACCTCAAGAAGTTGAAATGTGGAGACAATTAAACAACTATCACACCAATTTTAATATTGATGAAGTGGCACAAGAAGTGAAAGAAGAAGAACAATCCTGTCTGTTATAAACATCGGCTCATTCAATTTTTAAGTCAGTTGTTAGTAAGACTTCATCATGAATAAACGGGTTTCGTTTTCTAATGCGCCACATATAATGGAAGTTAAAAGAGGTATAATTGAATTTCAAGCTTTCCGAGGAAATGATGGTAATTTTATTATTAAAGAATTAGTAATCTTGGACATGAACACATCAGTAGTTTATCATTATTTGTTCAAACCTCCAGTACCATTTAATAGACTAACAACTAAAGCGAAAGTTACAAACAAATGGTTGAACAAACATTTTCACAACTTAAGATGGGATGAAGGTTTCATTAATTATAACATGATGCCGCACATTATGAATCATTATTGCAAAGAGTTTAAAATTATCTACACAAGGGGATTGGAAAAAGCAAATTGGATACAATCATTTACAAGCAACGAAGTGATTAATGCAATAATTGATAAAGATTTCCAATGCTACTTCAACGAACTTTGTATTTCATCAAAAAGTTTTAAACATCGAAGGTCGCAGTGCGCTTTAAAGAATGCCTACCGCTTGAATAATTTCCTTCAACAAACTGGTGGGGGTAGTGTCAGTGGTGGGGGTAGTGTCGATTATAAAAGTGAGAGCGCTACCATGACACAGCATGAGTATTACTCAAACCTCCGAAGAGACAACATCTCCGACGGACATTCTTATTAACAAGAAGATTAACAACAACATCAATATGGCATCACAGAACTTACTTCAAAGTTTAGTTGATCAGTTCAACGCTCATTCTAAATCATCAATTCTACCTACAAAGAAATGTTCTGAACTAAAAGAAGAAAAACACTACATCATTCATACTATTAAGAAAATGGAAACTTCAGTAGGTGATGCTATAAATTGCACTTTGAGCGAGGCACCTTATACAATTGGTGATGAAGCAAAATTTCAGATCTTCTTACCAAAGCGCTTCGTACAACTACTTCAAAATGAAGATCTTCGTATAATTCAACCCGGCGCACTCTATTTGGTATCACATGGACCCAGTGGAAACAACTCTACTGAACTTACAATTCATGTAACACCTACTACTGATTAATTTGTACATAACATTGTAAATATTTCTTTGTATTTGTTTTTTCAATAAATATGATATAAAACAAAAAAAAAATAAAAAATAAAAAAAGCAACATATTGTAATGTCTTTGTACATTACAATATGTTGCTTTTTTTAAAAATTCCACAGGATGACCTTGACCTAATTTTGTATAATTATAAAAGGGGAAATGTACTTGCAAAATTCATCAGTCTACTGCTACCTTTCATACCGTACACATCTCGCTCTTAATCCCTGAATATAAAACTGCAACATGTCCCTAAAGGTCAAGTGTGCATCTTACGATACTAACACCATAACAACTTTTGAACAACTCGAAGATTTAACCAACGAAATGCGAGTTTTACTTACCGGTGGTTATCACTTAACTGTTGATGTTAGTGCTACTAATACAAGAATGTTCACTAAAACAAAATATTGCGATGATGAAATATTTATTTCTACACAACCTACAACTTCTTCATCGCCAACTGGTCAACATAACATCAAGTTCCAAAAGTATTACCAATGTTGAATAACTTTTGACAGACAAAACTACAACTAAAGAATCACATGATCAATATGAGTTAATAAAAAGGATGTGATACTTGTATAAATAATCATTTGCTTCTCAGCTCTCACCACGACAAGACCTATTTAAGAAAATGTTGTACAGAATGATGATTCAACTTGATGGAAAAATCTATGGAAAAGACTACAACACCATTGAACAAATGACCCAAGATTTAGATGTATTAACTAAAGAAGGATATCAAGCTAAATTAATTTTAAAATTTCCTGAAGTACATCCATTATCAACAGAAGAACTTGTTGCTATGGCTAAGGCGGAGAGAGAGAAAAAGTCTGAAGAAAACAAAGAGAAACAAACTTCCTAAATTTTAATAATCCTTACACTTTACTTGTAAGGTATAATTTTTTAAAACTCCATTTGGATGACCTTGAAATTACCCCCCACCACTTTTCACAGTACATAAAACTCACTATTCAACACTAAACACTCTTATTCTTTCACTGGACTCCGCAGCGTCAACATGGAAGAGCAAAAATACAAGTACAAACCTCGTTACTGTTGTGAACAACAGTGTACAGATTTAGGACCAATGATGGTGGATGGGTTAGCTTGTACTAAATGTGAATTCTTCGGATCTTGTTATTGCAAATGCAAAACAAAACAACTACCACCACCGGAATTGCGAACTTTAAAATTTTACAAATCAAGATATTTTCATACATGTTGTCCTCAAAGATGTTTCAAATTTCACCCTCTCGATCTTGCTCATTGTCAACGCACCAATTCTCATCAAGATGATTTTTGTACACATATGATAAAAAGATGTAAATACAGATCAGATTGGTATTCCGATCCTGTAGAACTATCAAATGTGTAATTTCAGTTTTACACTCTTTTTTAAAACTTCATTTGGATGACCTTGAGATTTCCCCCACCACTAGTTCTAATTTTTATATAATATTAAATCATTCCACTTCCAACACTCTAACTAACAACATGGAAAACAAATTTATCAAATTTGAACATATAATAACTGACAGGGAGGAGATGGAAGAATTGTTTCAAAACTTACTTTCTGTCATTGACGAATATCCTATAAGATGGTTCAGAATTGTAGTTCAATATTTAAATCCTGGTGAATTGTTTTCTTCATCAAGTGAAGAAGATGAAACAACTACTTCGGTTCAAATAATTGAATTAAAAGATGGAGAAGAAGAACTAAACGTTTTATTCAATCATAAGCTCAAGGTTCCCCATATAAAAGCCCCCTCCCTAGACAGCCCCCCTCCCTAAACGCCTGCTCAAGGTCACCATTATATAAGCCCCCTCCCTATGCGCCGATCCTCATTCCATCACCGACTCTCCAATAATGAACAACTCTCCATTGGCCCGAATGAATTCTAGTTTTGAAATAAACTCTAAAGAAGAATTACAAGACATTTTTAATATTTTACAAGAACTTGTAGATAATTTTACAACCATCAAAATGAATTTGGAAATAACATACGATTGTCCTATTTGTGATAAGGTTGAAAGTTTGGACGAAGACAGTTTACTAAATCTAACTCCTGCACCATCTGACACTACTGATGGTAATAATGAAGAGCAACGTCTTTCCCCCACCACTTCTTTGTAATTCATCCTTCCCCCCACCACTTCTTTATTTAACTAACATTTCTCCCTTTCACTTCTCATTCCGTCTTCGACTTCTGAACTATCAACATCACTTGTTTTAAAATTTCAAACACTAACACAATCATGATGGATATGATGGATGAAGTTCCCTTCATAACTAGAATGGAAGAGGATAAATTGAAATTGGAAATTAAACGATTGGAAATGGAACGGGAAAACCAATTCGAAATGTTACGTTTGTTCAAGCTTTTCAAATACATCATCTGGGGACTCTGCGTTTACCTTATCATCGTCGTTGGTGTTTGCATTTACAACTCTGTAGTTCATCACAAAAGTTCAACTTGTTTAAACTCTGCTGTTGCACATTAATTGTATGTTCACAAATAAAATTCAAAAATTACTTCAACCTATCCCACTATCACCAACTAGTTCAACTTTCAACTATTTCTGGTGGTAGTTGGATAGGCTTTTTTAAAACTTACTCTGGATGACCTTGACATACTTTCCAAGCCCCAGTTATAACTGTTAAATTTCAGTTTTAAATTAACTCTTAATTCATGCCCAATTCTACTTCAAATTCAGGGCATATGCTCTCGCCATCTGCACCCCAGCATCTGACGCCATCTGCTCGAGCAGCTGCTCGGGCAGATGGCACGACTTCCGGTCCAGAAGTAACCAAAACACACTACTCATACATAATGGGAAATTTCACCCTTAGTTATCAATAGCAAATCAGTGTGGTTTCTTTGCTCAACCTTTACTACCCGCAAAGGATAAACGTTGTTCGAATCATCCAGACCAAAAACATTGACTGAAACGCCAGGATTTTTCTTTTCAAATTGGTCAATATCTTTTAAAGTAACTGGGTAAGTAAGACCTTGAAAGTTGTAGCGGTGTTCATTCTCGTAGTATTCTCTACCAACTCTACAAGGATTGTTTTTAACATACTTGGTTAACATTGCATACTTGAAACATTCATTACCCTCATTTTGAACATTTCTACACGAGTTAGTGTTTTGGATTTTCTTTGGTAGAGGGATAAAACTATTACCTCTTAAACCATATCCATGTTTATGAACTGAGCCGTGACGTTTTGCCCACCATGTGTGATGTCACGTCTCATTTGTTATAGTGTTGTTTTTTTTCTGGCCAGTGTTTTCTGTATGCTGTCATTCTGGAATATTCGGTGTTGTTTTTCTTCTTTTCACCTGCTGTAACGCAACGTCCTGAAAAAGATCATAGGTGCCGTTGGTGAACGTAACCGCAAGACGTACAATTTTGTCGCACTGTCTCTCAAAAGAAATTTTATCAATTTAGACCTTTTCTACCAGTGATTTTTGTGCTGTAATGCGGTGATTTAAACCTCCCAACGCATCATTTTGGGTGAGTCACGAGAATTTTCCAGTTTAATTCAGAAATATGTTCGATGCAATTGGATTCGGTCAGACGACCACGTTGCAAAAATGAACAGTCTTCTGAAAAATATTGTTTTAGGCCAGAACCAGTGTTCTGTAAAGTTTGTTTCATTGTTTCAAGCAAAGCAATCAATTTTGTTCTCCTTTTGAGACTGCATTTTGGGCCATCCACGCTTTTGCTCTTAGAGTTCAATTTTTGTTAGTGAGCTGAACACATGTTTTTCAAGTTCCTGTAATAATTAAGATGTTTCAGTGTTTGTTTTGCATTAAATATTGTTTGTTATTGTTCTGTGCAACTTTATATTGGCCACCCAGTGGTCTGATGGGGATATTGTAAGTTGTAGAGTAAAAATAGGCTCATAGCCTAAATGGTGATGCTGCCAAGGTTTTCCTTTTATAACTCATTTTCCTGTTTAGTTTACTAGGGTTTTTGTGTTCTCAAAGTGGCCTAAGGCCCTGAGCTAGGCCTATGTAAAGTTTTATCAATTTTGGTTCATAATTAATGGTTTAGGCCTAGCTTTTACTGTTGGTAGCACACCAGTTTGGGGGTAAAGTGTCAGGTAATCTTAGGTCCACAATAAAGTAGCCTTTGGATTAAGTTCTGGTTTATATTTTATTTTGAAGCCTCACTTTTGGCCCAACTTTTAAAGGTAAAATTTTTAAATTCGGTCAGTAACTTTTTGAGATATGAGCTAAATAGAAGGGCAATGTCAGCCAAAACTGAAATTTTGTTGTGATGTTAAAAATGGAATTATTTTATGCTTTAAACCTGGTCAAATGTTTTCAACCTGTTCAATTTAGCTGTAGAATTAATATTAAGGTGTAGTTTAACTGTTTTTCATGTCTCAAGTATTTTGCTGTACTCACACCCCCCTGTTTAGAGATTTTCTGAGTAGGCCTATAGCCTATCTCATTTCTTTTTTGCTGTAATTTCTCTAGTTAAAGTAAAACTGTCTGTCACACTTAAAATGTTTTCTGTCACAATTTTCAAGAAAATTTGTAAAATGGATTAAAACTGAAAAGTTAGCATTTTGTGGTTAGTAGTGGCAAATTGTCCAAACTGGAACAGTGGATATTTTTTGTGGCAATTTTACCTTTTGCACTGTTGACACTAATTGCCTACTGAATGTGTCTTAAATGGAAAAATATTGGCAAATTTTGGGGTTTACCAGGGTCCAGCTGGGGACTTGGTCCCACCGACAATGCCATGCAGATGATGGTTCCGGCCTGGTCCGTCCGCCTGCCCACCTAGGGGACATACATGGCCTTGGTCCCCACTTGCCGGAGCTGCAGTCCACGCATTCTTTCCAGTGCCATGACGCCATAAACGAACTACTGTGATATGCCACTCCACCAATGAACTGTGATATTTTGTTATTTATGTGTGACAGTATTTGTTTATTTATTTATTTGTAGTCTCTATGTTAGGTTAGTACCCCATTAGGAGCCCGCCCTGCGCCACAGGTCTCCGGGTGGAATTATTTTTGTCAACCTCAAAATTCGGCACGCCAATTCTTTTGTGTATTTTGTGTTTGTAAATTGTTATGTTTATTTATTGAAATTTATTTGTTGTTATTTATTTATTTATTTAATTTATCAATGCCAATTTTAAGGTTGAAGTTTTAGAAGGGGGAATTTTTTTTAATTACCGTTGTTTTTGAATTTTGAATATCGATATTCTGGTTGGCCAACCTTGGTGACATTGACTTCTGGTAAAATCTTTTGTTATCAAATTTATCACTGTGGACCTTTGATGTACCCGATTTTGCTCTGTTTTTGCTGTTGTTAATTTTGCTGTTAACTTTAGGTTAAATTAAATTTCTGGTTCCACAAGTTTGTTTTGTTTTGTTCTGAACTCCTGAGAGCGTTGGTGAGCCCCTCCCGTGGAGCGCCTTGGGCAAGCACGTTTCCAAAGGTCGGGTGCGCTTCCGCGGGGGTGCGGTTCAGAACCCTAACATCCATACCTTCAATTGATGACAAAGTCCATCCAGATCCTCTTCCTTCATGTTCTTGAAGTTTGGTTATAAGTTCCTCCAAGCATTCTTCAATAATATCATCAATGTCGGAGGTGAAGGTAAGGGTTCGGTTTTTGGTAATGAATGCTCTCAATGCTGTTTCACCATCAGTATTGTTAAACATAGCCTCTAACACCATTCCAAATTTAATAAAATGTAGCCTTTGTAGTTCTTCCCTCAAAGTTTGACCAACAAGTTCCTTAGCCTGGGTTATGAATGTTTCCAGTTCCAATTGAACGTTATTAATTTTGAAATGTGTTACAACTCGTCCTGGCAAGGCCGTGGTGCGCAGTTGTCTTACATCTTCCAGTTCTTCTTCTTCCATATCTTCTTCTTCCGTGTCCTCTTCTTCAATAGGTCTTCCAGTAGTGGATGGTCCAGCACCAGCAAATTGGATCACACCAGGTCTTCTTCTTTGCATTAGTTGTAGATAGCTGTCCCAGTTGTCCATCTGCTTCTGGTGCTCTTCCAAAAACCGATCGATTGAGTCCAAGTCTTCTTCATCAACAATAATATCTTCTTTTCCATCTTCTTCTTCATGTAATTCTCTGTGTAGGGCGAAAAGATCTTCGTCTTGAAAGATTTCCCCACAAATGTCGCAAAGAGCCATTTCAAACAGTTTGGCTTTGAATGTACACTCTGTGAATGTCCACGCAATAATGAGCAGCGCACTCAACCGGGTCCCTTTATATCTGAGGCAGATAGGTGGGGAAAGTGACGTCATATAGAAACAGGTTATCAATCATGTGCTAAATTTAGCCTTTAAACAACCATTTGTAATACATTTATCAGCAGGCTTGATAAAATCAATGGTATTTGGTCTAGATTCAATAATTTATACGAGTTTTTTCAAAGACGTCTGTTCCAACAAGTTTATATGGGTCAAGGTCGTTTGGAATTATTATTTTGAGCGGGGGATAGAGCACTAAGCAGCATCATTTACTACAAAGTGCTCTATCCCCCGCTCACATTCTTTTTTTTTAACTTTTTGTTTAAACTTTTTACAAAGGTGAAACATCACCATCAGAGTCGGAATCATTCTCATCACGAAATAGGTAGCGATGACAATACATAATTCTTCTGGCTACTAACATCCTATCCATGGGACGATGAGGAGTGTCTTGTTCTTCTTCTTCAATTTCCGACTCAGATGATGACTCTAATGTTTCGTAGGCGTGCAAGTCCATTTCATTATCCGTTAAACCAGCTTCGTCCGAGTCCGTTTCAATGTCCATTATTTCTTCTTCCTCCTCTTCCTGGTCAACCGCAGGTAGTTGGTCCTCTGCTTCTATAACTTCTACAGGTATTACCTCCAGAATTGAAAGAATTCTATCGCGATGGAACACGGTGTTGTCAAGTGGAGCCATGGTATGAAAGTGGTGTATCTATCCAATTGGTTTGCCCTTTTTATACCCCCACCAACTATACATTTTATGTGGGTCAAGGTCACGTAAAGATACCCTATGAGCGGGGGATAGACCACTAAGCAGCATGCTAGTCCATTGCCGCAAAGAGATCTATCCCCCGCTCTGTTCCACAAAACCTCAATCAAGTCCAAGTCCAAGCCAAGATTATTACACACTTTATTGCCACCAAGTAATAGTTATTCGCACGTTCACTTGGTTTGCAAAAAGGTACTGCACAAACTCCATATTACTTGTATGTTCAGTACGTAGGTGCAGCATAAAATGTGCAATCTTATCGATTGCCGCATTGTCCAAAGGCTCACAGTTTACAAGTTCCAGTGTGCCCAGGCTGGTCTTCTCTTCTATCAGCTCCACGACTTCGTTGATGTCTTCTTCCAAAAGAATGAACTCCACGCTATAGCTTTCCATTGTTAGTGGTAGGTTGCAGCAGGTGTTTAGACAAATGCTTCACTAAACATGCTCTTCATTGGTCCTAGATATATACCAATTTCCCCCTCCTTATTACCCTTTCCCCCTCTACTTCTATATGGGTCAAGGTCATTCAATGACACCCTTTGAGCGGGGGATAGACCACTAAGCAGCATGCTAGTCCATTGCTGCAAAGTGATCTATCCCCCGCTCTGTTCTACACAACCTCAATCAAGTCCAAGTTCAAGTCCTGTTTAACACAATTTATTCCAATTTAAAAATTTCAATTTCACAAGGCTTACCATTACGATGTATCAAACACTCCAGTTCCCTAAACATATCGTCCAGTTCGTCCAAATTATGGTGTCCTACTTTTAACAAATTGAGGTGGTTTATTTCCTGCATTGTAGCATGATCATCAACAAACAAATTTCTCCTCCAAGCTAACATAAATTCGCAGTTTTCTTGAAAAATCCTTTTCACCAAACACTCATACACAGCCGTCAACATGTCTCTACAGTTCTCATAATGCACCATCACAGAATACCTGTCCAAGTTAGCACCAAGAAGCAATCCACTCATTTTGTAGTGTTCCACTGGAAAGTCCAAAGCAGAATGAAGTCGAGATGTACAGACCCCCTCTTTTATACCAATTAACCGGTTGTCCTTGCTTCAAAGTGGGTCAAGGTCATCCAATGCTACCCTTTGAGCGGGGGATAGACCACTAAGCAGCATGCTAGTCCATTGCCGCAAAGTAGTCTATCCCCCGCTCTGTATTCCACACACATACACACACACATGTCCCTGTTCAAGTCCTCTATTACATACCCAGTATATATTCAGTTCCTTCATCATCACTATCACTCATCACTGCTTCTACAAACTCCATCGGGTTAAAGTTAAATTGTTTTAATTGTTCTTTTAAGTTTTCAATTTGTTGGTCCTTCCCCTCCAAAACACTGTGAAGGTGTGATATGTAGTCCGCTGCCTCGGTGACACTTGCTACTCTTGGGTCGCCTAACTTCAAGCTGGGAACTACACCCTGCAGCTTGAAGTACGCCATACGCCTCTCTTGCTCCTGCCGTTGACCAGGACTGAGCAAGCCTTGCCCGTCTTGACTCACCTCCAGCAAGGTCCGTAGCATCGGAGCTTTGCAGGCGTTTGCTCGAGCAACAGTTATGCTATGGAATGGTCGAACAGGTCCACGAGTAGCAGGCAGGACGTTGGCAGCACGCATGTTCACTGTCCACTAAAAGATCTTGACACTTCATAATTAGTCTGTCGTATTTCCTCAGGATTGAATTTGCCTCACGGATTACACTCTCTAACACCCTATCCTTTTGCTCTATAATTTCGTTGTACCTTTCGATTAGGTTTGGTGATGTCTGGGTAGATGCATCTGATGTGGTTGGTTGAGAGGCTCCGCTGCTGCACAGCTCCTTCCTAACAGGGCCAAAGCCGGAGAACCGCACACGACTCCTTGACGAAGGCCCCGATCGGATTGGTCTAACACCTGAGCCGGAGTTAGAGGCAGAAGCTGAAGACATGGCGTGAAGCGTTCGGCTTAACAGTTGCAAGCTGAATGAGCGGACAGTGGATTACCACTCCTATATACAGGGTTAGGCAAAAGTCTGGATACCCCCAGTTAACTTTTTAACGCGTTGCAGTAGGAAAACCAAACTCGGCACATGTTTACAACATCAAAAACTGCACTTTTTCTTCAACTACACAACTTTGCCCCTGCCCCCAAAATGGGGTATTTTGGGGGCAGCCCCAAATTTTCAAATGTAAACCCCTATCGAGTGACCCCTCATTTTAAACGGTTTATCAAGAGAAATTAAATGGCGCAAACCGGAGGTCGATATCTCAACCCTAACCAAAATGGCAGCCATTTCAAAATTTGACATGGGCAAGCAAGTATAAGTATGGACACCCCCAATTAATTTTTTAACACGTTGCAGTAGTAAAACCAAACTCGGCACATGTTTACAACATCAAAAACTGCACTTTTTCATCAACTACACAACATTGCCCCTGCCCCCAAAATGGGGTATTTTGGGGGCAGCCCCAAATTTTCAAATGTAAACCCCTATCGAGTGACCCCTCATTTTAAACGGTTTATCAAGAGAAATTGAATGGCACAAATCGGATGTCGATATCTCATCTCTAACCAAAATGGCAGCCATTTTAAAATTCGAGAAGGGTAAATTGACTTTACATTGGCTGCCATTTTGGTTAGAGATGAGATATCGACATCCGATTTGTGCCATTCAATTTCTCTTGATAAACCGTTTAAAATGAGGGGTCACTCGATAGGGGTTTACATTTGAAAATTTGGGGCTGCCCCCAAAATACCCCATTTTGGGGGCAGGGGCAAAGTTGTGTAGTTGATGAAAAAGTGCAGTTTTTGATGTTGTAAACATGTGCCGAGTTTGGTTTTCCTACTGCAACGTGTTAAAAAATTAATTGGGGGTGTCCATACTTATACTTGCTTGCCCATGTCAAATTTTGAAATGGCTGCCATTTTGGTTAGGGGTGAGATATCGACCTCCGGTTTGCGCCATTTAATTTCTCTTGATAAACCGTTTAAAATGAGGGGTCACTTGATAGGGGTTTACATTTGAAAATTTGGGGCTGCCCCAAAATACCCCATTTTGGGGGCAGGGGCAAAATTGTGTAGTTGATGAAAAAGTGCCGTTTTTGATTTTGTAAACAAGTGCCGAGTTTGGTTTTCCTACTGCAACGCGTTAAAAAGTTAACTGGGGGTATCCAGACTTTTGCCTAACCCTGTATACCTATTTGTAGTGGTGGGGGGCGGGGTGAGGGAGGGGATGGGTGAGGGGGAACTAGGGGGGGGTCAAGTACTTCCACTAAATTTCGCTTAGTCTTCGCGGTCATCAGTTTTACATACCTTTAGCACACCCATTATTTTGGTTTCTTCAATAACTTTACACACCTCAAAAGCCCAAGCAAACAGCTCATCTATATTGTTATAATTAATTTTTGTCCAGTGTTCATACTTATGAGTTTGGTTGTTTATAATACATAGATAAAATGTAGACCCATCTCGTCTTATACAATACTCAACCTCCATTCTATGCCTGTTTAGCACTTCCCAAGCATTGTGTTGATCTATCAAGAAGTCACCACCTTTGTAATTGTACCGTGACATGTTTACCACGGAGCACAGGAACAGACTGAAGCAAATGAACGGTTCATACAAGCTTAGCAAGAGCGTTAGAGTGTTGGTATCACGTGATACATAACATTAGTTGTATAGTTAGCACTTTACTTAAAACAGTAGTTTATATAGGTCAAGGCCATTCAAACTTTGAAAAATTTTTACCTCCAAACACTTGTGGCAAGCCGCAAGTGTTTGAAGGTTTTTTGTTAAGAATTAAGACTGCTATATATATGTCAAGGTCATTCAAACTTTGAAAAATTTTTACCTCCAAATACTTGTAGCAAGCTACAAGTGTTTGGAGGTAAGTTTCTATTTGTTAAAGATTTTTTGTAACTTAGTCTTCACCCTCAAGGACACGGTTTGAGATTGTCCCAGTGACTTTACATCACCGCCAGGTTAAAGTATTATACAAGTCAACTAACTATTTTTTTTTTTTTTATTAGTTGACTTGTATTATACCCCTCTCCCTTACTTTAAGAGGGTTAAGACTAAATTTGGAAAAAATAATTTGGAAAAGACTCTTTTTAAATATTGTCCAACACAACCTAACAATTTTGGTTTTTTTTTGTTTTTAGTGGGCCCATATGCTAGTCCATTTCCCACACGGTTTCGCATCCTTTCCGTCGTATTAGATAGGCTTTAGGGATGAAAAATTCTCTTTGTACCATCCGAGGTGGTACTTGCATTGTACAAAGGTGGCCTTCACCTTTTACAACGATTTCTACTTTCTTATTACCTGCTCCATGGGTTTGACCAATAAAATAATATTTTTCATCAACCTTCAGCCTTCTGATATCACGCGGTTGCGGGCCGTGGGGATGTCTGAATTTGGACGTTTTAGGCCTAATAGTGTGGTAATTAGTGTAGGGTTTGAATTGCCGAAATTTGACTGTTTTTTTTTTTTTTGAGGTGACTTTGGCAGCGGTCTTCTCCTGAACAGCTGATGGGTAGTTCTTCAGCTTAAGACCCATTTTACCCATTGTAATGAATTGAAATAATGAAAGATTAGATGTGAATAAAGAAGTTAAGTGATGATAAAAATCTCAAGAGCGAGAGGACCAGTCGGCACGGCAGCTCAGACTGCAATGAGAAGTGCGTGCAACCCGGCCGCCTTATATCCCCACCGGGGCTGCCACGCCCAGGATATCAGGGGTGGGGGAGGGGGTTGGGGAGGGGGAGGGGGGGGGCTCGCACTTTTTGTCGGGGGGGGCTCGCACTTTTTGTCGGGGTGGGGGCTCGCACTTTTTGTCGGGGGGGGGCTCGCATTTTTTGTCGGGGGGGGGGGGGTTCTTTAAAAAAAAATTGAGCCCCATGGCATTCTTATGTTGCCATCGCTGTAGTCTCCTAAAAGACACAACTCCAAACTTGTGTTAGTAATACCTACCCATTAATGTTTACAAAGTACTTTAATATATTTACTGTCTTAAAAAACACATGACCGTTACAAAATTTTGAAGTTTTATATATATTTAGGTCAAGGTCACGGAAAAACTTTAAAAAAATTAAGCCCACACCCCCTATGGGGGTGTGGGGCACTTGGGTTGTCATCGCTGTAGCCTCCGAAGAGACCCAACTATGACAACAAGGCAACATCCAATGTCGTGTACCCTTCGCCACGCGAGACTTGTAAACATTTACTGCATTGTCTTTTCAATAGCTAACAAAGATTCATTTACATAATTTTTAGTTTCCAAGAGGAAACACACTGAGGACACCCTAGTGGCTTACGTCCTCCGTCCGAGTGCAGAGGCCGCCACAACCTTTTGCTTGCCAGCGTACAAACGAACATGCTCCCAAAACCCCAGCCGCAACCTGTTGCATGCCTGAGAGGAGCCTAACAATACTTCAAAGTGCTTTACACGGGGGCCTTTTAATTTAGCAATGCAGCAGTGAATTTTTACAAGTCCTTTGTGGGTCAAGGCCACACGGACATTAAAAAATTTCGGCCCCCCGTACATCCATGGCGAACCACGAATGTTCGGGGGCCTTGGGGACTAAAAACACAAATAGCTAACAAAGATTCATTTACATAATTTTGAGTTTCCAGAAGGGAAACAAACTGAGGACACCCTAGTGGCTTACGTCCTCGGTCCGAGAGTGCAGAGGCCGCCACAACCTTTTGCTTGCCAGCGTACAAACGGGACATGCTCCCAAAACCCCAGCCGCAACCTGTTGCATGCCTGAGAGGAGCCTAACAATTATAAAAGTGGCTTTACACGGGGCCTACTCCCGTTCCCTGTCTTTACAATTTACATTGAGCATTGAAAAAGCTCAAGGGGGGGATGCTAAAACAAGCGTATACACTTTAGATAAAGTATAACACACTTACAACCACATAATTGAGCTCAACATAGTCAATTGCTGGAACAAGCACATACACATTAAACACATATGACAAACAAGACACACAGGATAAAAGACACACAGGAGACATAGGGTACAAGTGAAACACTCTCATATAAAACAATTCCCAATACCCAAACGCAAGCGCAATATCTTAGAACTAATACAAGTCTTAAAGTTAGAGTAGACCTTCGCTAAACAGTGAAGGCGCCATTCAGTGTTTAGTGAGGCCTATGGCGGTCCGTCCCGATCGTTCACGTTCAACGCGCGGGAGCGGACTGCGAGCCGGCTGTGGCCGGGCCGCCTTATATCCCCACCGGGGCTGCCACGCCAGGGCATCAGGGGTGGGGAGGGAGGTGGTGGGTGGGGGAGGGGGATCGGGGGGGGGTGTCAGCTTTTTGTCGGGGGGGGGGCTCGCACTTTTTGTCGGGGGGGGGGGGGGGTTCACAAGTGGGCCAAGGTCACCCACAACCACTTCTACTCTAAGTGTTGGCTATACCCCCACCACAACTGGGTCCCTAGGCTGCACAACACCGCTTCGCCAGTATGTCTCCGGCTTCCATGCGGTGCGTCTCGGTGTTCTCTAGCTCTCTATATGTAAGTAATTTTACAAGTTTTAAATCTAGGTCACTACACTTTAACTCTGGGACGATATCGACTTGTAGTATTTCAGTGTTTTGACTCAAGGTCATCACACTTTAACTCTAGCACGTCGGTTATCGTACCAGAGGTGCTCAATAACCTAACTTGTAATGTTTAGGGTGGCGTTTGCACGCCACGTGGTATCGCCATGAGTGTCCAGTCCAAATTTTAAAGTTAAATTATTTTACTGTTAATCTTTTCCATTTCCAATTCGTTTTGCCCAAAGAATAAGGTGTCGCTTTATAAAGTGGTATTTCTCTAAAGTTATAGGGGATTGCAGGGAGTACAATTAGTTTATTTAGGAGACTCTTCATCTTGGAGTTTAACACAATTTCCACTTTGACTTTGCTTCCTCGGCTCTCACAGCCTAAGCTTTACAGAAATGTTTCTTCTAGTGCCAACTCGGGCTCAAGAGAACAGTGTGTTGACTGTAGGACAGCTCATGGTGAAGTGATGCGATACTCCAGCGTACAACCTCACCTTCCCCCACCACTGTGACCTTTCCCCACTCCTGCTGTTTCCCCAGCCTCTCTTTTCCCTTGACTCATGCGCTACAAGCAGTCTCTCAGTATTGTGCGGCACTTTTGTGAGGGGAAGCCATGTCGCGGGACGCTTTAGGTAAGAAACTTAGCCGGTGTTAAGACTTTATTAGTTGCTCACTGTCCACCACTCAAAGTCAAAAGGGTTTCGACTTTAGCTAAGTGGCGCAAACTGTTGCGCGGACACCCTAAGTTTTATACCAAACAGACTAATGTAAGTTTTACTGATGAAGATTTGTTTAGAATATTGGATGAAATGACTTTTCCTTGCAAAATTCAGTTAGTTACTCCCATTCCTGACAGTTTAGAGTCTTAGTCTCTCAAGCCGATATACCTAGAGTACGCGGAGCCTGGAGGTCAGTCGCTCGGTGACTGTCGTGGGGTGCACATCGGTGTCGGCGCTCCGTTGTTAGGTTTTCTAGGTCACAGTAATATCAAATTGTTGGTGTTGTGCTGGTTCAAGGTCACCTGAGGGATTACCGATTGCCCATTTAGGCAGGGTCATGTCAGAAACTCGAGTTTAACTTGGCACTTTTGCCGTTTCTTGTCGAAAATTCGCTCCAAGTGGTCAAGGTCACGGGGACTCTGAGTGAAACTCGGAGCGTAGTGCGAGAAACGGCAAAAGTGCCAAAAAATTTTAAGTTTCGGCGTGACCTTGACCTTAGTGGCGTCGGTGACGTCATTTTGATGACGTAAGGGGTGATGACGTCATCAGCACGTCATTTCTGTGACGTCATGGGTGTGACGTCATAGAAATGACGTCATTAGTGATGACGTCATCGATGACGCAATCGATGACGTCATCGGTGAGGTCATTGACCTCGATGACGTCATCCCTCGGGTGACCTTGAACTGAGCCAGCACCAACAATTTGACACTACTTTCGTCAATAGGGACATCCATAATATGGACATCCATAATATCTGAAACCAAGACGCACTCCTGCCAGTCTGATAAAGCGTTTTTGGACATTTTCAATTTCTTCTATTAAGTACTTTTGATGAGGAGACCAAACCACACTACAATACTCCAAGTGGGGCCGCACAAGAAAGCAATACAAGAGCTTCAATATTTGGAGATCAGTGAAGGTTCTGGAAACTCTGTAAAGGAGGCCAAGGATTTGCAGAGCCTTGTTACAAATGTTAGTTACGTGCATGTTCCAGTTCAATGAGTGAGTAAAGGTCACACCAAGATCCCTTATTTCTGATACTCTTGATAGCTGTGCTCCATCTATTGAATAATTCGACACAATAGGATTTGTGACCCGATAAAATGACATGCAGACACACTTGTCGAGGTTAAGTGACATTTGGTTGTCATTGCACCAAGCAAAAACCGTGTCGATACTTCTCTGGAGAAAGTCTTCTACTGGAGACGGGATCAGATTCCAGATCCCGAAATGTCGTGAATTTGTTCAATAATGGAAATGTCGGCAACAATTTACTAAACAATATTTTGAACTTAAACAAAGAATTGTGAGCTATAATGTCCGTTTTTGTTTATTATTTTCAAGCATTTTTTTTAACTAACCCAAGGATTTGGTTATTGTGAGAACTTTTTTTTTAGTTTCAACTATTCATTTCGTCCTGTTTGAAACTTGTAACTTGTATGAAGGCATTTCCTTCGACAACTCTGGTTACATATACAGAAGATCAGCAAGTCGTTGTTCAAATGTCGCGGTCTGACAGAGTTGGAATGTAAATACCACTTTAAAGGAATCGGGGATTTGATTCCTTAAAGGAGTATACGTGGGAGATCCAGGGAAGCGAACAGTGAAGACATCGGTGTTGCGTGAAAATGAGAGAGTTGGCAGAATTGAAGTGTAAAAGTAACAACATCTCTTAAAAATTCGGAATTTTAATACTGTATGGACAAATAATATTTTCTATAACTTCCTGCCGATAGTTTTAGAAATATTTTTAACATTTAAAAATTAGACAATTGTATGTAAGAACTTTAAATTTTCGAACACAGCTTTTAAATTCCATTTTCAGTATTCTCGGCACGAAGTCAATTTACTTGTCATTTAGGGAAGGAAAGTATTCGTGACATATATTTACTAATATTTTTAACAAATGTATACTCTTTTGCTCATGTATTGCACGAAAAAACTTTTCCACACATTAGGGTCAATTAGTAGAGACAAATAGTGTTTAAATATATGGTTTTCTGATGACATTAAAAGGGAAGATGCCTAGCATGCCATAACTTCAACTTATACAGATGCGAGACCATCGCCAGACCTTAATCTTTATATAGCAAAATATCTCAACTTTTTTCTTTATTTACGCATTTTTTATCTTGATTATTGTTTCAAATATTCACTCTACGGCTCTCGGTACAATCGCACGTAATATTAAACCCATGTGGAAATATAAAATTTTAACATTATTAAATTAAGTACTGTGTTTTATTGATTTATCTTTTTAAAATGATATATATTTGGAATATAATTTAACTGAATTAATTTGAGATTGATATTTCAAATTAGGGAGTATAATGCTAGGTTACTTTTCTGAGTTAAATGACGGAAGAGGAGAAGTGACGAGACAGGGAACTTTTACCACTGGTGAGATTAATACGTTGAAACATTCGTGACATCCTTTAATCGTTAAATCCTTAAAGTAAATACTTTTTTTATATTAACACATTATTAGAATTTTTAACATAAGCCTTCAAGAATTTTAAAATTTTATTTAATCCAAGAATGTTTGTAATTCATCAAGTAAAGTATATCTTTTTGTTATGCATAAATATTTTAAGACTTTTGTAATCAGAAATAATTATAATAGTAAAATAAATCTTTAACATTTAGATTTAACGATTTCTTAACAACTTTAAAGTATTTTTTAGGTTTCCCACATATGGTGTTGTTCATTTAAATAAAAAAGTTTATCGTTTTTAACGAAAAAAAATCTTTTATAAAAAAAACTTCGGCCAATATTAAAAATGAACTCAAATAATTGGATTTGCTTATCATTAAAAGTTAAACTCATACAACTTTTACCTTTCAAATAACAAGTTTAAATCATTTCGCCAATCATACAAGAAAGGATTATAGAAAACCAATTACGAGAAAATATTGTTAAGCTCATTATAAAGTTACGACTCGAAACAAGTTGCTGTCACATTGTAATATAAAATTATTACGTATTTAATGCAGTAACGAACAAGTTATATAAATTGTGTAGCGAAGTAAAAATTATTATTTATTAGAGAGAAAACAAGTTTAAATTTAAGTTTTAAATCTCAGATTGTAACCATACCATGTATTGCAGAAAAGTCAGTTAAATAAACAGTTGTTTGGTGTTGTTCACGTTTATAATGAGACCACTGAGTAAGCTATAAATTCGGTTATCTTTGGTTGTAATATTTTGCACTTACATTCTCACTCATTAAAAGTGATAATTTTGTTATTAATTCTAAAGTATAACAAGTTAAAGTACACGTAAAATTAGTATAAGCTAGCCTGGTTGGATACAACAAAATTTATTATTATTATAGCAATAATCTGTGCAGCGCAATGCAAAGCATCAACAGTAGTGGGGTTTGTTTACTTTCAAAACGGAAGTCGTGCCAATTGCCAGCTGCTGCCGCCAGCTGCCATCGGCCAGTTGCCAAATCAGTTGCCGCCGCCATATGCCATGCCATATAGCTTCCGGTGGGGGAGGAGATGTTATTTGAAATTTGAAATTCAACTTGACAATTGGATTATGGAAAGTATGTCAAGGTCATCCAGAGTAAGTTTTAAAAAACCCTATCCCGCTACCACCGGAGTAATAGTTCGGAGAGTGGAACTAACTCTGGCGATAGCGGGATAGGTATAGAATTAGGTTTGTGAATTTTATTTGTGAAAAACATACAATCAATGTGTGACAGCAGTGTTTAAACAAGTTGAAGTTTTGTTATGAACTACAGAGTTGTAAACACAAACACCGACGACGATGAGAAGGTAAACGCAGAGTCCCCAGATGATGTATTTAAAAAGTTTGAACAAACGTAACATCTCGAGTTGGTTTTCCCGTTCCATTTCCAATCGTTTGATTTCCAATTTCAATTTATCCTCTTCCATCTTTGTTACAAATGGAACTTCATCCATCATATCCATCATGTTTGTGTTTTTTGAAATTTTGAAAGAAGCGATGTTGATAGTCGAAGAGGCGACGATGGAATGAGAATAGAAAGAGGGAAATGTAGATTAAATAAAGAAGTGGTGGGGGGAAAGAGCGTTGTTACATAGAAGTGGTGGGGGAAAGATGTTGCTCATCATTTGCCTCAGAAGTTGTGTCCGACTGTAGAGGGGTAAGAGGAGTAAGATTTAGTAAACTGTCTTCATCAGAACTTTCAACCTTATTACAAATAGGACAAGCGTAAGTTATTTCCAAATTCATTGTAATAGCGTTAAATTTATCTATAATTTCATTTAAAGTATTAAATATATCTTGTAAATCTTCTTTTGAGTTTATTTCAAAACTAGCATTCATTCGTGCCAATGGAGAGTTGTTCATCGTTAGAGAGTTGGCAATCGAATGAGGATTAGCGCCTAGGGAAGGGGGCTTATATAATGGCGACCTTGAGCAGGCGTCTAGGGAGGGGGGCTGTCTAGGGAGGGGGCTTTTATATAGGAAACCTTGAGCTTATGATTGAATAAAACGTTTAGTTCTTCTTCTTCATCTTTTAATTCAATTATTTGAACCGAAGTAGTTGTTTCATCCTCTTCACTCGATGAAGAAAACAATTCACCAGGATTTAAATATTGAACTACAATTCTGAACCATCTTATAGGATATTCGTCAATGATAGAAAGTAAGTTTTGAAACAATTCTTCCATCTCCTCCCTGTCAGTTATTATATGTTCAAACTTGATAAATTTTCCTTCCATGTTGTTAGTTATAGTGTTGGAAGTGGAACGATTTAATATTATATAAAAGTTAGAACTAGTGGTGGGGGAAATTTCAAGGTCATCCAATTGAAGTTTTAAAAAAGAGTGTAAAACTGAAATTATACATTTGATGGTTCTACAGGATCGGAATACCAATCTGATCTGTATTTACATCTTTTTATCATATGTGTACAAAAATCATCTTGATGAGACTTGGTTCGTTGACAATGAGAAGATCTAGAGGGTGAAATTTGAAACATCTCTGAGGACAACATGTATGAAAATATCTTGATTTGTAAAATTTGAAAGTTCGCAATTCCGGTGGCGGTAGTTGTTTTGTTTTACATTTGCAATAACAAGATCCGAAGAATTCACATTTAGTACAAGCTAACCCATCCACCATCATTGGTCCTAAATCTGTACACTGTTGTTCACAACAGTAACGAGGTTTGTACTTGTATTTTTGCTCTTCAATGTTGATGCTGCGGAGTCTAGTGAAAGAATAAGATTGTATAGTGATGAATAGCGAGTTTTATGTACTATGAAAAGTGGTAGGGGTAATTTCAAGGTCATCCAAATGGAGTTTTCAAAAATTATACCTTACAAGTGTAAGGATTATTGAAATTTAGGAAGTTTGTTTCTGTTTGTTTTCTTCAGACTTTTTTTTCTCTCTCCGCCTTAGCCATAGCAATAAGTTCTTCTGTTGATAGTGGATGTACTTCAGGAAATTTTAAAATTAATTTAGCTTGATATCCTTCTTTAGTTAATACATCTAAATCTTGAGTCATTTGTTCAACAGTGTTATAATCTTTTCCATAGATTTTCCCATCAAGTTCAATCATCATTCTGTATAACATTTTCTAGAATAGATCTTGTCGTGGCGAGAGCTGAGAAGCGAATGATTATTTATCAAACTGTTACATCCTTTTTATGAACTTGACATTGATCACGTGATTCCTTAGTTGTAATTTTATTTATTAAAAGTTATTTAACATTGGTAATACTTCTGGAACTTGACGTTATGTTGACCAGCTGGCGATGAAGAAGTTGTAGGTTGTGTAGAAAAAAATATTTCATCATCGCAATATTTTGTTTTAGTGAACATCCTTGTATTAGTAGCACTAACATCAACAGTTAAGTGATAACCACCGGTAAGTAAAACTCGCATTTCATTAGTTAAATCTTCAAGTTGTTCAAAAGTAGTTATGGTGTTGGTATCATAAGATGCACACTTAACCTTTAGGGACATGTTGAAGTTTTGTATTTAGTGATAGAGAGTGAGATGTGTACGGTACGAAAGGTAGTCGTAGACTGATGAATTTCACAAGTTGATTTTCACTTTTATTATGACACAAAATTGGGTCAAGGTCATCCCATGGAATTTTTAAAAAAAGCAACATATTGTAATGTACAAACACATTACAATATGTTGCTTTTTTTATTTTATTTTTTTTTTTTTAGGTTTATATCATATTTATTGAGAAACAATTACAAAGAAATATTTACAATTTTATGTACAAACTAATCAGTAGTAGGTGTTACATGAATTGTAAGTTCAGTAGAGTTGTTTCCACTTGGTCCATGTGATACCAAATAGAGTGCGCCGGGTTGAATTATACGAAGATCTTCATTTTGTAGTAGTTGTACGAAGCGCTTTGGTAGGAAGATTTGAAATTTTGCTTCATCACCAATTGTATAAGGTGCCTCGCTTAATGTGCAATTTATAGCATCACCTACGGAAGTTTCCATCTTCTTTATTGTATGAATGATGTAGTGTTTTTCTTCTTTCAGCTCGGAACATTTCTTCGTAGGTAGGATTGTTGATTTTGAATGAGCGTTGAATTGTTCAACTAAATTTTGAAGTAAGTTGTTTGATGGCATCTTAATGTTTTTGCTGATGCTAATCTTCTTGTTAATAAGAATATCCGTTGGAGATGTTGTCTCTTCGGAGGTTCGAGTAATACTCATGCTGTGTCATGGTAGCGCTCTCACTTTTATTATCGAGACTACCCCCACCACTGACACTACCCCCACCACTGACGCTATCCCCACCACTTTGTTGAAGGAAATTATTCAAGCGGTAGGCATTCTTCAAAGCACACTGTGACCTTCGATGTTTAAAACTTTTTGATGAAATACAAAGTTCATTAAAGTAGCATTGGAAATCTCTATCTATTATTGCATTTATCACTTCATTGCTTGTAAATGATTGTATCCAATTTGCTTTTTCCAATCCTCTTGTGTAGATAGTTTTAAACTCTTTACAATAATGATTCATAATATGTGGCATCATGTTATAATGAATAAAACCTTCATCCCATTTTAAGTTGTGAAAATGTTTGTTTAACCATTTGTTTGTAACTTTCGCTTTAGTTGTTAGTTTATTGAATGGAAATGGAGGTTTGAACAAGTAATGATAAATTACAGATGTGTTCATATCCAAAATTACTAATTCTTTAATAATGAAATTTCCATCATTCCCTCGAAAAGCTTGAAATTCAATTATACCTCTTTTAACTTCCATTAACTGTGATGCAGTAGAAAACGAAACCCGTTTGTTCATGATGAAGTCTCATCAACAACTAACTGTTATTACAAACACGATTGTTCTTCTTTTATTTCTTGTGCTTCTTCGTTTATATTAAAATTGGTGTGATAGTTGTTTAATTGTCTCCACATATCTACTTCTTGAGGTATTCGATTAAAAATTGAAGTATCTACAGGACCATATAAAATTGGAATAAATGGTTGTCTGTCCAATGTATCGATTAGATAATCTTTAATTATTGTACTTGAAAATACTAGTTGTTTTAAGTATCTAGTGACAGGACCGGTAGTACAACTTAAAGTGTAAAATTCTTCTTTAGTGAAATGTAATTTTACATCATGTCTAGTTAAATCTTTGAAGCGAACAACTTGTCCTCCACGATGTTTGATTATATCAACTTCAATATTTGATTCTAATAAACTTAATCTTGTTCTTTTTCCAAATGTGTTGTTAGTTAAATAACATTCCAAAAGATGTAAATGTTTCATTAGAGAATCCCAAGAAGTTTCAGTAAAGATAACCATTTTACTTCCTTGATTTAACATAACAATTGGTGAATAATCCAATGATTTTACAATTCCAACCGATATACTTTTTGTCATTCATGAAGAAATAGGGTAGAAAATTCGAAGAAATACTTCTGTTAAAATATTTGTTGTAATGTTAACTTCAACCTTTTTTCTTTTTACTTCTTTTTCAGCTTCTCCTTCTTCTTCTCTCTTCTTATGTTTGTTAAACTTGAGGAATTCATCCATTTCTTGTTCAACTTGTTTTTCTATATCAGAACTATTTTCATCCATTAGAGGTGTATTTTCTTCTCCGTTAGTAGAATTCATCTTGCGAACGATGTTTCCCATACGACGGTTGAAGATAGAATGAAGTTTCTACTAATTATTTTCTTGCTTTTATATTTTTTTGTAAAATCCTTGAAATTTATACAATTACAAAATTGTTTATTTTCAACTTGTCTTTTAGAAACAAAATTCTAACCTTAACAATAAAGGAAGATAATTCTAACCTCAATATTTTGCAGTAGTTATACTAATTCTTCTTAAAGTACATTCTTCACTATTCCGGTCAGAGGTGTGTAAGTAACTATTTTATCATGTAGAATTAGACAGTATGCCGAAGTTCCATCCGCTACTGGTTCTTCAAATTCCATTTCAATTTTTATATCCACACTTGATGATTTTACTGATTCATTTTGTTTTGAACAATCGATTACAATTATTGGAGCTTTGGAATAATACTGATCAGGTGATAATAGTGGTGTATTAGTCTTTCCATAATATGATGATTGAAATCTTGCGTACATATCATATAAAATGGAAAAACGTTTTTTACTAAACATGACATTTAAATTGTCATATGGAAAAAATTGAGAGTTTAGGAAAACTTTACAATTCTTTATTTTACAGTGATCAAATTGACCAGCATTTGCAGTAATAACATCTTTTCGCTTAGTTTGGAAACCGAGTATTATGTACCTTGCACGTTCCAAGTAAGTTGATGTCTTGACGGTCCATGTTTGTCGTTCTGTTTGAGGTAATGTAGGGTATTCATGAAATTCCCAACTTCGGAATGGCATCACAATGTCACGGTCAGATTTTAACTTTCTTAACAATACTATTCTATGTTCATCAGCCAATCTTACATGAGGTACTCTCCAAACAACTTTATCCAATTGTAGTTGCCATTCCAATTTTTCTTCCGTAGTTGCAGGGTCTGCAAGTATTAAGTCTTTATTAGTTGAAGATCTGAGTAATACTAATTCTTGTTTAACATTTATTATAACCCTTTTGTAATCTTCAGCAAATCCCAAAAGCAATCGTAAAGGTACATGAAAATCAAAATGACCGTTGGAAGCAGGTGTTATAGTGTCTTTATCGGGAGCAACCCATCCGGCGGTGACTATTGAATTCTTCTCATGTGGTGTTAATGATGTTAATCCTTTTAATGTAGTTGTTATACAAACCTTTTTTGTTGAATCAACTGTCACCCCTGATATCTCATATCTTATTTCATCAAAAAGATATGCCATTGGGTTATTTATAAAAGGAACTGTTGAAGCAGTTTTTCAATCCAATTTTAATGCCCTTCCTTCGATGTACAAATAACTTTCACATGGTAATGTGTAAATATCTTGTTGTTGAATGGGAATCCTTATTTCATCATTATTGTTTAATTTTGATGAAGTGTAAGGGTTGTGTGTGTGATATTCCTTCCCCCATAGTGTTTCGTCGAATGTCGGTCCTTGAGATATATCCAGGATATCCATCGTTGTTAAGTTTCAATCCAATCTTTTGTAGAAAACGAATGTTGTCTGATGTTAACTCTTTCAATGTCGAGGAGCTACTGAGCTCCCGACTCTTCCGTTGTGGTTTAAATGATAATCCCATGTTGATTTTTATGTCGCCGCTCTGATGTGTATTCGTATAGTAATTGTTTCTCCTCTAAAGTCAACACTATGACCGTCTTGATCCAATATGTTCAGTACGATGTCTGAAATGAAACTGGTGTTTAATGGTAGGTATATCAAGTTTTGTGGCTTCTCAACAATTTTAAAACCTGGAGCAACTGTTGGATAAAATGTATGTAAGATATGCTGATTTACTCCTTCTCTATATGATCCATGTATAATATTACATGTTACATCAATACTATTTACTTTTAATATTGTAACAGTTGTATTACCTGAATGAGTAGTTCCAGGAGTTAAGATTTTCTTTTTTGTATCTGTAAATCCAAGTAAACTGCCAATAGAGTTTTTCATTCCGACATCTATATAATATTTTGAAGTTATTTCTGCTTTTAAAGTATTATTGTTTCCTATGATTGTGATATTATCTTCTCCGAGTTTTTTCTGTAATAATTGGTTTATATCATCAATTTCATAAGCTCCAGTAGGAAATGTAATTATTTTCAATTCTGAGTATTTTCCTGCAGCATCCTTAGTTTCATAATAATGTAGTAAATTGCTTTTTCCTTCTGTAACATTAGGAATTGAATTGTAGGTAGTCAAATCAAGTAATGCCGCTTCCCATAATCTTTCCTTGGATAAACGCAATGCTGGGAATAGCGTACTTTTTAACGTGGATGAATTTCCACTCAGTGACACTGTATACGATGACATCTTAAAGGTGACTGACACTTTTCGCTAGAAACTCCAAACATAAATGTCCACATATTTCAGTATTGTTAGGTTGTTCTCTTTTGTAATTGTAAAAAATGTTTTTGGAGTTTTGAAAATAATGTTGAAGTTCTTTTGGCGGTGGTAGATTGCCAAAACTGTCAAAGTAGTAAACGGTTTGTCCGAGCTTTTTATAGCATACCCAATGAGTGCATGGACCATAGGTGGAATCCAAATTTACTATTCCAGTTTCATTTTTCCATATTTTAGTTGGTAATGCATCTTTCATAAAAACTCCTCGAAAGAATGGTATTTTCAAACATTTTACATAATCATTTAACTGATGATTAGTTAAGGCTTTATTTGGAATTATCAATTGATTCTTTTTATTTAGTACACACGGTACGGTCTTAGGTATAAACCTGCTCCGTTTTTTACCATTGACCAAACAGAAGCCTTTTTTACTTTTGCTTTACGAGTTCTACGACGTCTCTTTCTAATATTTCCACCTTTTTTGGGAGCTCTTCTTTTTGCAGGTCTTCCTCTGCGACGTCGTCTTCCACCACCAAACTTAGCTTTTGTCTTCATGGCTGTTGTTACTGCCCAAGCCGCTGCTTTTTCTGCAATACTTGCGTCACTTGATTTTACTCTTTGCCAAGCTTTTTCTGCTAGAATTTTATCTGCTATTGATCTATTTGTTGAATCTTTAAACTTTGAATATGCTATATCGTGTTGTTTGCAAGCTTGATCTAATTTATTAATTCCAGGATCTCCTCTTGCTAAACGTTTTGCCAACTTAGTTCCAGGTCCACAATATTGATAACCTCCAGGAATATGTAATTCGTATGGTAGAGCGTCTATCGCTCGATTTACAATAGCACCAACAGGTATCCGTTTAAGCAGGGATAACGCCGCTGAAGTTATACCACGTCCTCTCTTGTTGCTGTCTTGATGATGACTGAGTGATACAGCCTTCATTATGTAGTCTTATATAAACTGGCGTGTTTACTCCACAAGATACTTTACATAAATGAATAAGTTATGTATAATTTTATATATTTAAACACTTAGTTATTCAAATTAATGATATACTGATTTATAATTCTATTTTTAATCCAAGCTTCCCGTTCATCGGGTTGAATTATCACATGACTCGTTGTACTAGCTATATGATTATGGGTATCAATAAGTAAATTGCCCACTATTCTTATTAAACAATCTAAATTTACAGCATCTTTTGGATGTTGAGGATCATGTAATTGCATAATACGTTTATCATTACATGTGTAAGCTGTTGAATCACTTTTTGATGTTTTTATGACTTGTCCAATAGTAGCAGCATCATTTGAATCTTCACCTGGTAAAATATTAATTATTTTCTTCATCTTTGCATCATATTGGGTCCCAAAGTGTTTATCC
This sequence comes from Neoaliturus tenellus, assembly GCA_030545055.2. Classification (NCBI taxonomy): domain Eukaryota; kingdom Metazoa; phylum Arthropoda; class Insecta; order Hemiptera; family Cicadellidae; genus Neoaliturus; species Neoaliturus tenellus. The sequence goes on along the minus strand of CM061531.1, from coordinate 47,349,568 downwards.
CAAGTTATTGTTTGTTTCATTGTAACACAATCATTTTCTTCGTAACCAGGATAAATATCTTTTATTCTTCTATTACGACCATTGTATGTACCTAATGCACCACCACTCGCAATTAATGTTTGTACCATTAGAGGTACATCTGAATCTTTTATACCAAATCTTCCATTTGTTATTGTTTTATGTCCTGCATCCCATTCATCATTATTTCCTTGCATTAAATTAAACTTTTCATTTCCATGTATAAATTTATCTCCCCGCTTTAACACGGCATCTTCATGTTTTACAAAATTGGATGTTTCCTTTTTTAATTCTTTAGATAATTGTTCCATAGTAACAGCATCTTTTGGTTGAGAACCAAACTTTACATTTGTCAATGTTTTACCATGACAATCGATTTCATTAACATCTTGTAAAATACAGTTGTCCTTGATGTATTTTAGGTTTACAGCATCACCGTCTTCCTTTGGGTATCCAATGTCATTTATAATAAATTTATAAAAAGAATATCCATGTTTAGTTTTTTCCGGTATTATAGAATGTAAATATTCTTTATTAACTGAATCTTTATCATTTTTGGGATTTCCCACGTTGGTTATTCTATAATTTCCAGCATCATATGTTTGTCCATCTTTTAAGTTGTTACCCCATTGCAATTTTAAAGTATTTGAAAGTTCAGATGATAAGTACTCTTTAGTAATTGCATCAGAACCTTCAGTTGGTTTACCAACATTAATTAATCTATGTGATTTAACATCATAAGTATTCTTATGTAATTTCAATGATGTTGAAGTAGCTTCTTTTACTGTCTTTAAATTTGCTCCATCAGTATCTTCTTCTGGATCTTTAACTAATTTTAAACGTTTATTACTTATGTTATAGTCACCTTCAGGTGTTTGCGGTAATCCGCTTCTTTTTCTGTCTTCTCCAACTTGCACTCCTAATGCGGAGTAGCGTCCGAACTTGTCGACGCTCATGTTAGAACTGATACATCTTATACTTGTAACTTCTTTATATTTGCGGACAATTATACAACTATGCCACGATTTTTAAGTTCATCAACTAGAGCCACCCATTCATTATTTAAACCAGTATGACCGGCTTCCATAGCTTCATGCAATAGTCTCATTCTGTCAACTAATTTATTGATGTCGTTGTAATAGATAACATTTGTATTGTATAGATTTTTCATTAATCCTTTACCAGATGTTGAAGTATCTCCTTTACTCTTTTTACCATGTTGTTCAAGAAGTGATAAATCCATAAGTGATAAAGATTTTCTTTTTAAAGGTTGTCTCACAGCCGGTGTGGTACGTAATGTTGGTAATTTTCGTGGGGGAAACAATTTTTTTATAACAATATTATATTTTGTTGCACGTGAACGATTAATCATTGCATCCTTTGAGTAGTTTCTTTTATGAGCGTTAGTATTTTGTAAAATTTCTTTAAAAGTATTTAAATCTTTTGCCGAATATTTTATTGGTATATTTTTAAAAATTAATTCATATAATCCTTTTGTTCCTTTATATCTATGATCACCAATAATGATATAATCATCTTGAGTTACTTCAAGCTTAGAGTTACCAATTTTCAATTCATTTCCATCAATTCTTGCTCCATATACATGTGATTTACTTAAATTTGGATTTGATTTCATGTCATGTAGCATTTTCATTATATATTTTCGTCCAAGAGGTCCATGTTGTAATATATCACTACTCAATTGAGTTAAATTTGGAATAGATTGTTCTGCTTCAGGTATTGGCTGTTCTTCCTTTTCAACAATTGATTCTTCTTCTTCTTTTGTTTCTTCTTGCTCACTAGCACTTGTATATGAATCATCATCATCTTCTTTTTTTAATGCTTGTACTTCTTGTTTAGAAACTGGTAGTAAAACATCTCCTTCATAACGAGGTTTACCAATAGTTTCTGATATCTGTTTTAAAGGTTCCGTGATAGGTTTAAATGTATTTTCTAAAAATTCTTCTCTTTCACTTAAACCCATCCTCAATGCACGATTCTTTATCCTAATAGAATCACTGAGTGATTTTATTTCTTTTAATAGTTTTTCTTGATTCACCATGTTTACACTGTGAAGTTCAACGTGTTACTAGATGTAGCATAGGTAGTTCAACGTATTAATACAAATTTATCCAATCCTATACGATATCTACCATTTTTAATATCTTCTTCTTTCATAATAACAAGAAATCCATATTTTTCATTCCATGCTTTACCACACATTTCTTTAAATTTGTCAAATGGCATATCCGCATTAACATGATCATTATATATATGCTTTAAATTTGTCTCATCTTGCTTAAAGATGATCAACATATTTGCATTGTCTCTTATAAGTTGTTTTGGAATTTTACTGTATGTTTGACCAATATAAATGCTATCAATATTATTATGTCTTCCCATAGCAAAATAATTTCTTATAGTATCGTGATTTTCACAAGAAACATCGTCAAATATAAAAATGGAAAATGGTTTTGCTTCACTTGGTTGCATTATTGTTTCACTGGCATTAAACTTGTAGAAATTCACTTCAGGTACACTTGCAAGTATTTTATCTAATAATTGATATTTTGGTTGTTGCAATGATTTTGAAAAAATATATATATTGTTGAAGCGTAAACCTTTAGGATTAGTTATAAGGTTAAAGACAACATTAGTTTTTCCACAATTTGAAGGACCAGTTATTAAACATCTTATCGTATTTGGTAGTAATTCACCATGTTTACCATGATTTAACTTATTATTGTCAACTGTCAATTCATCAATATTATTAATATTAAATCGATCTTTTTGTTGTACAATCTCCATCTTGTTTAAAGGTTAAACACATAATGAGCTATTAAATAACTATACCAAGTCTTTTGAAGGAATCCAAGTCTTCACTTTTATTAAATCCTAACCACCTAACTTTAACCATATCCTTTTTCCTTTGTAAAACTTTTTCAACAAGATATACATCACCAACTGTTGATTTTAACAACTCATGTCCATAGAATCCACCTTGAAGTAATTCACCCTTATTATCCTTTAAAATGTAAGTTTCAGGTATAGTTGGTTGCACTTTATAAATTGTAAATACTTCATTAGTCCAATTTGGCAGATATCTTTTACTAAATACACCTTTGTATTTGCTTATACGAACTTTATCATTAACCTTAAACTTTTTTGGTTGTAACTTTTCTATTTTTGGTGTTGTATTATTTTTGATGCGTTGTAATACAATTTTAGCATTAGCACTGTTTACTTGGATAGGTTTCATTCCTATGGTGCGATGATATTTGTTGTTATACTCTTTTATAAGTTGTGGTAATATGTCATACCACACATATGATCCTCGTTTTGAAAATTGTTTATACATTGCTCCTTTTAATGTTCTATTGAATTTTTCAATTATTGAAGCTTTAACTTCAGAATGTGTAGAATAATGATTTATTTTATATTTTTTCATCAAAGCTCCAAAATCTTTATTAAAATATTCTTTTCCATCATCCGTTTGTAAATGTTTAATTTTAAATTTATTTCTTTGTATTGTTGTTTCCATAGCTTTAGTAACACTTTTACCAGTCTTGTCCTTCAATGGTAAAGCATCAGCTATTTTAGTAAAACAGTCTATGATTGTTAAAATATATTTAAATCCTTTGTTTAATTTACTGTGTGGTATCATTTCAATGAGATCAGCTTGGTAAAGATCATTCATTCCTTTAATGATTGTACTTCTTCTTGGAAATCTTCTTCTTGCTGGTTTATGTAGTTCATTTACAATCTTATCCTTTACACTTTCCATCTTAAAGTGTTGCTTGTACACCGTTTGTAGAAATACTGATCCATACAATGGTTTATTCTCTTATATATAGTTGAAATATGGGTCAAGGTCATTTTATATTAGTGTAAAAAAGAGGGAACATGGCATTGGGCTTGCCATGTTCCCTCTTTTTTACGGAAAGGAAAAAGGAAGAAGGTAAAGGACGAAGAATAGGTTTACTGGTCAATAGGGTTTAAGGAATAGTGGCCAAATGGTAGAGTATTAATTTTATCTTCTAAAATATGTCGCTTGTCGTCTTTGCAGCTTAATGCCCACTTTGTTTGTTTGACACTAAAAAGTTGGTGGTTATAACTTCTAATAGTGTTGAATGTTGCAGTTGTTTCAACATTTTCAAACAAACATCTTTTATAGTGTTGAAACTGTACGTTCTTCTTTAGGAAAGATGTCTTTATTCCTTTAGCTTTCTTTGTGACTTGATATTCGTTCCTTTCATTTATGTACAGTTGAAATGAATACAGTTTAGACATTAATGCTACAATTTCCATCATCGGCACACCATTTGTTTCATCTTTAAATTTTCCCAATACTTTTTTGTTTTTGTCATAGTCGTAATTTGGATGGTCCTTAGGATAATCGGAAAAATCAAAATCATCTTTATATACAAAGGTCCGTAAATCCTCATACATGTCATTTGTTTTAATCCAGTAAATAAGTGCATCCGTATCCATATATGCAATACCGATGTTATCTCTTCCATAATAATTAACCATCTTCTTATAATGAAACTCGTACATGTGTGTTTTAGAAATATCCAATATTGACATTCCAAGATATAAAGGACGATCCAATACAACTGATTTTTTGTTCATAGAAATGACGACAAGATTTTCATTTATAATTAAGGATGAACCAAAGTTTGGTTGTTGCACTAATTTCTGTAATTTTACTGGATCAGTTACTAATTTGATATCCTTATGTTTCCTTTTGTTTTCTAAAGTCTTGCCAAATATTGCATTGTTCATCAGTTTGAAGAAATCTTTTTGAAAACTTGATGTAGCAGCAGCTCTTCTTCTTGTGTTGTTGTCGATGTACGGTTTCAACCAACAAGATTGAGAGAATTGTAGTATTCGATTAATTTTTGTAATTTTTAATCCCAAGTCTAAAGCCTGTTGTATCATCCAATAATGTCCAACATACCTAGACTTATTGTTTAAAGTCATTAATAATTTCGGCCATCTTCCAGTAGGGGAAATTTCAGTCTTTGGAAGAAGTGGTAAATCGTAATGATGATCATGAAGATGTTCAGGATATTCAAAATCGACGTCAAAAATGTAACCAGTTTCACCATGCTTTGGTATATCCATTATGTTTCCAATCGATTCTGGATCTATCCATTTAAAATTATCATATGGAAGGGGATTTGACATTGCCCATCCGTATAAGTTATTTGCATCGAAATAACCTAGGAATGTTGTTGGTTTTGATGCATCATAATCGGGCAGATACTTATTATTGGCCTTAACATGTCTGGTTACACTTTGTGTTAATCCCCCTCGAACTCCTGATTCTAACATCAAAACCATATCTATATCAGTAAGAAGTTGTAATTTACAATTTGTTTCTTTCAACATGGCTTGCCATGCTAGTCCAGGTGAAGTATATGAATGAAGAGGGTCCAATCCATATGCTGCAAAACATGTATTTCTAAATTCTTCCATTATATCACATAGTAAAGTTACATCTAATTTAACATAAAAATCTGAATATTCTCCCAATGTTGTAAATCCTAATTCATTCCATACTTTACATGCATGATCATAATCCTCTTGAGATATGTCCATGTCGTATAGTTTACTTTTAAATTCTTCTTTTAGCGGAAGTGATGTTTCATTAAATTTTTCTAAACTGTCTATATAATCATATGGAAAAACACCTTTCCGAAGTACTAGATCCAGTTTGTCGTTACTAACAATATTCTTTGTTTCAATAAAATCTTGTTTCCTTAAATTTTCAGAAAGTTTAGACAAACTTAACGGCATAAATCGGTAGGAGTCTAAGAATCTTAATTTGACATTTCCAACTGTTTTAGAGAAACTTATAAATTTTTCTGAAGTTTCAGCCAACACATCTATTGAACCATTGTCTCTTCCTAATTCAGGTATTATAAAATGAGCATCATACCCACTGAGGTTATGCAGAACCACAGGAATAAATAGTGGTAAACGATAGCTCAAATTGCATTTATTACAAGCAGCACCCCTGTAATAACCTGTAAGGTGGTCATGATCTTTAACTTTATAATTGTCAATGGTAAATTCATTTTTACATAAGAAACAGTGAGTTGCATTTTCATGTTGAATTTCTTCTTCTTCCTCCATTGGTTTCATTGGCACGATATTTGCATATAATCTTTGTACATTTTCAGCTATTAAATATAAATGGTCAAGAAATATTGTTTCCACATTTTCACCACGATATACTAGAGGTTCTGAAGTTAATCCATATTGGTTTAAATGTTCTTCTGATAATGTTGATTTAACCATTAAACAAAAACTATTTGGTTTGTGTATTTGATATTTGACACTTTTTCTAGCTTCACAATTTTCATCTTCTATAGGAATTAGTGTTGATTCAAAGTCTGCATATACAACTATAGGGATACGGTATTGATGATGAACCTTTTGAAATGTAACAAATGCTCTGCTTTCTGATGGTAAAATAATTTTTGCTGCTTCATAATTATTGTTACATAATCTTTTGTGCTCTTGTAACCTTTCCATTCCTTGTCTTCCTTCTCGTTGGAAATTAAAACATCTCTTGCAAATCAGCTTTTTGTTTCGATTTTTTGAAAGTTGCTTGTTAACAAGAGAGTCAAATTTCTTTATATACACATAATGAGATACATCTCCTTGGGTTAGTAGTAGTAAATCTGTATGATCTGCTAGCTCTTCTTTAGCAATACGTAAAGGATAAACTTTATTTGAACTATCTAATCCAAAAACATTAATAGATGTGCCGGGATTTTTCTTCTCAAATTTTGATATATCTTTTAGTGATACAGGATAACTAATTCCTTGAAAGTTATATCTATATCTTTGATTTTCATAGTGCTGGTTTGGTTCATTGCAATGATTTGGTACAAATTTACATGTCATCGCATATCTAAAACATTCGTTATCTTGATTTTTCACATTAACACATGATCTTGTAGCTTCAATTATTTTTGGCAAACGAATATAACTAGATCCCATTAGTCCATATCCATGTTTATGAACTCTTATATTTAATCCTTCAATACTTATAGACTCCACCCTGATCCTCGTCCTTCATGTTCCTGAATTTTAGTTAATATTTCTTCTATACATTTTTCAACTATTGAATCAATGTCTGAACTTCCTATGATAGTTTGGTTTTTAGTTATAAATCCTCTTGGTGATAATTCTTCTTGTACATTTATAAACATAGCTTCTAGTAGTAAACCAAATTTGAGAAAATTTAATCTTTTTAATTCTTCTTTTAAAGTTCTACTGATGATTGGTTTTGCTTCTCTAATAAATTCTTCTAAGTTTAAATCTTCATTTTGAATCTTATGATGCATTACTACCTTTCCAGGTAAAGCTGATACTTGTAAATTTGGTAAAGTTGTTGTAGGTCTTGCCGTTATTTCATTTTGTTCTTCTTGTTCTTCTTCTTCTTGTTCTTCTGTGTTGTTGTGAATTAGTTCTTTATGTATTTCTAACAGAATATCATCGTTAAACGATTCCGAACATTTATCGCAATGATACATGTTTGGTGGTGTTCACTCTTCAAAATTTCGCCAAGAAATGAAATGAGCTCTCCCTTCCTTTCTTTTATAATAGTTCCCCCACTACTATTTCATCTTCTTCTTCACTTTCAGAAGAAAACAAACGTCTTGAACAAAATATTAATCTTCTACAAACAGATTCTTCGTTAGTATTCTCTATATGAATTGGAGTTTCAATATGTATTTCTTCATATTCAAATGATGATGAAGACTCTGATATTACTACATCCATATCCAAATTTTCATTCTCCACATCATTGGCATTTTCTTCTTCTGATGTTGTCACATCTACATCCATATCATTTATAGCTTCTACTTCTGATGTTTCGCTGTTATTTTCATCTTCTTCCATATTTAAATTCTCTAGTTGAATTTTATACAATATTTCAATAAGAGGTTTCCTCGGATAATCGGTGTTGTCCACAGGAGCCATTTCAAGTAAATGAGGAATAACTGCTTTTGATTCGGCTTATATGATATTTTGGTAAGTATGTCAAGGTCATTTTTGATTAAGCGAGAACTGGGAATAGATCACTAAGTAGCATGATAATTCATTACTACAAAGTGATCTATTCCCTATTCTCTAAAAAGTGTCCAATCAATAACCAAAGTTCAAGCTCATTTTCTTTTGTTTGATTTATGTCTTTTACATCTTCTTCTTTTATTACATAATTTATAGGTTCACTGTTAGATGTTTCAATATGTTGTTTTATCTTGTGCTCCAGCTCTTCTATTCTTGCTTCCTTTACCATTAATTCCGAATGTAAGTAACTGATGTAATCAGCTGCCATGTCTACCGTTCTTGATCTTATTTCTCCTAACTTAACACCAGGAATCAATCTCTGTAGTTTGTAAAATCTCAACCTTATTCTTGATTCTCTTACTTTAGCCATTTCTCGAAATCTTTGTTTTCTATCTTCTTTGCTTGTGGTCAAGTCCATACTCGTGACAAGTTTGCTTTCAGAGTAATTCCTCTACAGTAGGCTCGTCCTTTATACACTTTCCCCCACCATTTTCAATTTCCCCCACCCTACTAATGTAGGTCAAGGTCATCCAATATAACGCGAGAACGAGGAATAGAGCACTAAGTGGCATGTTAGTCCATTACCACAAAGTGATCTATTCCTCGCTCTCTATTCTACATCTACTTTTTTTTGATTTTGCTATTTTATTATTTTTTTTTGTTTTTCTTGGGGGGAACGAGTGTTTACTTTTTACAATGTTCATTCTTCTTCTCCAACTTTTCAATTCTGTCCAACAATTCAAACAAATATGCATTGGTTGCTTCCAAAGTTTTTATTCTAGTACATCCCACTTTAATAGAGGGAACTGTTAACTGTAATTTTGTAAATTCTATCCTTTCTTTCTTGCACCTTTCTCTCATGTATGTGTTTTTCCTGATTCTTCCTGATTGAGCTGATATACACTTATTACAATTCGAATGGGCTTTGATACTTTAAATACTGATGTACAAAATTGAGTTGATGTTGTTGGCTGTTGATTTTCATACAAATTTTGTGTTGAAGTAGTAATTTGTTCATTTTCATACCGATTTACACTTGAAGTGGCAGGTTTCTGATTTTCATACCAAATTGAACTTGAAGTACTAGGCAGCTGATTTTCATACCAATTTGAAGTACTAGGCTGCTGATTTTCATAACAATTTGAACTTGAAATATTTGGTTGATGATTTTGATGCCAATCCGCAGATGCTGATACAGGTGTTGTGGAAGGATGCTCCATCGTTGTATAGAGTGAATTCTGTTCTACAATTTTGCCGGTTTTATCTCATTTCCCCCACCACAATAATTTAAATTAGATACCAAACTTCTAGGGTAACATCCAAATCTTCTTCTTTCAAATATTTTATAAATGGAGAACTTTGTGGTGTTATGTTAGGAGTATTTAAATACTCCATCACCCTGTCATTACTATGTTGATCATGAATGTAGCAATGTACATTTATTAATTTTCTATTATCTTCTTTAGATTTAACAAATTCTGCAACTGAGCCCCACTCTTCATATCTCATTTTGAAATGACGTACTTCAAACTGCATCTTGTTCCAACAAATGCTGCAAAGATATTAAAACTCTCTATAAACAACCTACATTTATACATGTTCCCCCACCACTATATAATCCCCACTCCTTTTCCCCCACTTTCTTCATATGTGGAAAGGGTATTATTATTTCAATGCACTATACTTAATAAATTCAAACAAATTTTGTGCACAAATGTTACATTTTTTATTAACTGTTTCAAATTGCATCACTTGGCCTTTTACAAGGTGAACTAATTTACCTCCATCCTCTTCAAATTGTTCAAAGTCTAAAACAGATGCTTTTCCACAATCATGACACATTTTCGTTCCATCTTAAAAAATAAAAGCAAGATAAATACCAAATCCACAATTGTCCTTCTTAAATTTGATGAGCATTTCACGAATTGGTTGAGGTATTTCACATTTATTTGATGTTATTATATAACTGTAAAGAAACCCATTATTGATAATTTGTTGTAAACATAAAACTAACAAGCTGTCCATAGTGTTAGACTCATACTGAAAGTTATATCCATAACTATCTCCTTATATGCTTTTACCCCCACTATTTTTATATAGGTCAAGGTCATCGGATATTAAGCGAGAACTGGGAATAGATCACTAAGTGGCATGTTATTACATTACCACAAAGTGATCTATTCCCCATTCTCTAAAAGGGTGCTGATAATTTAGATTCCTAAAATTTCTTTTCCTTCTTCTTCACCTTCTTGAACTGTTGTATTACCAGACATGTGTGATATTAATTTCTTCAATTCTTGATTTTCCATTTCTAATGTTTTCAATTTTAGATCTCTTGCTTCAACTTGTACTTTCAAAAATTTGATATAACTTCCAGCCCAGTGGAGGGTTTTCAATCTTGGTGCTCCAAGTTCAATTCCAGGTATTTGAAATTGTAGTCTATTAAACTCCATCTTCATATCTTCTCTATCTTGTCTTTCCTTTTCTAGTCTTTTTAATCTTTGTTTTTCCCTGAAGGAAGAAGTCGGATCACAAGGTACATGATGAAACATTTCTCAAAGAATGAGCTTCTACACAAATAATCAACGCATTTATCCACATTCCCCCACCAAATTTAAGTCAGTAGTGGGGAGATGCCAATGGTGGGGAGACGTCAGTGGTGGGGAGAGTTATACTAATGTAATGGTTATTTCTACCGTTACACTCGCTCCATTCTCAAAAAGATATTTGTAATATGGTTCTGGATATTGTTCTCTTTCAGATCCTGCATGTTCTTGAATAAAGTTGAAAGCCAATCTTTTTGAATAATCATTATGAAATACTTCTCTCACACAAACAAGAATTTTTTCTTCCAAAAATTTTACTTGAACTAATGGTATTTTGCTTACATCGTCCTTGTCCATGATGGGTAGCTTGTAGGTAAAAGTATTTGGTGGTAGTTTTTGTGGTTTATCAAGTAGAGAACAAAATTTTTTGTACAATTTCTCCTCAATGTCTGGAAAACGATGTATATCAAACAGATTGTAGTATGAAGGATCAAAAGGTATTTTACGAAACATCTTCAGTCACTAGTCTCCCTAAGACTGATCTCCTGCACAACTATTTAACACATTTATAAACATTCCCCCACTAACTTTTAACTTGTAGTGGGGATATTCTTCCCCCACTACGTCTTCAAAATGGTGGGGGTACCTTAGTCCAATTCAGATTCAGATTCAGAAGACAGTAAAGGTGATATGGGTGATTCCAACGATGAATCCAATATAAATATTTCAATAGCTTCCTTAATTATGTCTTCATCACTATCGTTTATCATTTCTTCAAATAGTTCTTGTTCAATCTGTACCATTTCTTCCTCTTCCTTTGTAGAATCGTTATTAGTTTCATTATAATTTTCCTCTATGTTTTCTTCCTGTATTTCATTTGTGCTTTCAAAAACATCTTTAACTTCAAAATAATTAATAAATGGAGTATCTTTAGACAACATGTTTATTTACTACTTCTTTAACTTCAAATAACAAACTATGTATCGCTTACTTAGTCTTATATATACTCCTACCCCCACTATTTTTTGCAAAACAAAGGAATAGGAGGGGGTTTGTATCTATTCTTCTCTATCTAGGTTATATTTCATTGCTGTCACATCTACTATAATTTTCTGCTCTTCAACTTTATTGCGAATAAATATTGTCCAAGGAAATAGTTCATTAATATTGTTAATTGTTACTTTTATACTATACAAAATTTCAAAATGTTCTACCAATGAAACAAAAACAATAACTCCTAGCTCATTGTTTGCCATAATTTTTTCTTCAATTTTTATCCGTAAGTTTGTTATTAAACTCCATATATTAATATCATTGGCTATGAAACCATCAAGTCTGGTAAGCATCTTGATGCCGCAAAGTGTGGGTACAGACTAGAAACTTGGAGGTTCATAGCCTGCCTTTTTATCAATTTTAAAAATGGGGAGGGGGGAAGGAATAAGGTTTGGGAAGGGATAGGGTGTAAGGTGGTGGAAAGGTAATTTTGTTATTACACTACTTGTGCAAGAAAATAGCCGCCAGTGTCCACACCTTGTTCATAGCACTCCATCATAGATTGTGCCCACTGCAACATGCGGTCTCTGTCATTTGGTGTGACAAGGAAAGAATGACTATCACCATACAATATAAAAGAGTCAATTCGTATATAACATCCTAAATTTAACCATTTATTAGCTTCAACCAAAAACTTTTCTATTGTATCAAATGGAAATTGTGGATCAATTGCTATAACTTTACGTTCTTCACTAAGTTCAACACTATAATCATCATCGTCTTCACTCTCACTCTCACTATCATTATTTAAAATGTCTTCAGGTTGTAGAAAAACATCGGAAATTTCGGAAGAATTAAAATGGTAATTCACATTAGGAGGCATTTTTTCAAACAAATAATATTTTAAATGGAGGAGAAAAAACTACAAGAGATGTACTTGACAGCGCAAAGTGCGAGTACAGACTAGAAACCTGGAGGTTCATAGTCCGCCTTTTATGAGTTTTAAAAATGGGGAGGGGGAAGGAATAAGAATTGGGAGGGGATAGGGTGGGGGGTGAGGGAAGGTTTGTGTGGCTATACTAGCCACTACACTAGCCACATTAGACCCAAAAGCCCACTTGTGCTACAAAGTAGCCACCAATGCTAATATTTTCCTCGTGACACCTCAGTATATCATCCCGCCAAATCAGCATACGTTCTCTAGTATTTGGTGTTACACAAAAGAACTTACTATCATGATACAGAATAGCTGAACCAATTATAATATGATATCCTAAATTTAGCCGTTTGTGTGCTTCTGCAATGAATCTTTCTACCATATCAAGAGGATCTAGTTCATCAAAGTAATATGGTCTCATTTCTTCATTAAGTTCAATGTTAATTTCATTGTCATCTTCAGTCTCACTGCTACTATCATTTTCATTGTCATCTTCAATCTCACTGCTACTATCATCTTCATCACTGCTACTATCACTTCAGTCTCACTGCTACTATCGTAGAAATCTATTGGATCTTCTACATGTTGGTGGTAAACATCAGCATATTCGGAAGGATTGAACTCTTCATTAAGCTGAGGAAGCATTTTAAAGCAAAATAATGCAGGCAGAGACGAAACAACAAGTGTGGCGCATGAAAGCAGAATGAAGGAGAGAACAACGCTTGCTCCTCTTTTATAGCAGTATGCAAATGAGAGACCGGTCATTGGCCTGAGTGGTGGGAAAAGGAATGGCGGGGGAAGGATTGGTGGGGGATAGAATTAAGGGGGGGTCCATTTTTTGGGGGGGGGGGTTCCATTTTTTCGGGGGGGGGGTCATTGACCTTTCAGGTCCGGTCATTGACCCTAAGGAGTGGGGACGGACACAGAACCCTCCTTTGCTTACTACTACACGGATCAAACTAGCCATGTAGCAGAACTTATTTCTGCTAAGTTGCATGTAAGCTAAATAGCTTACATCCCTAAATTCAAGTCTTAGGTGGCCCTGAAAAGGGCCGTTTGATGGGTTTGGTGGATCTCTATGAAGCTTGTGTCACATAGAAATGAGGGACTCCGGGGTTGTTTTCCAAATCAATTTGTGTAGCATCAACGTGTGTAAACTCATACAAGTTTAATGCGCAAATATCGCATTTTTCTTGTGTAACCATGAACTTGTAAAACAAGTAATAGTTATCTTCATATATTCCACCTTGAAGTCTAAAGTCCACTTGTCCCTCCACATTTACGAGTGCAGCCACACCGCAATATGAACACGTAACTGTTCCATCAATAAATACATATCGCCAGCAATGAAGAATTCCAAAATTTTCTTTATAAAAAGAATACACTGCTTGACGTAGTGTTAGTGGAAGATTTGCATCGCTTAATGCAAGTTCCATCAACACTATATTTGAAACTATCTGTCGCAAACATAATTCTAATAGAGTAAGCATATTGCGGCGGTGGCCTCTCGGATTGGAATGAAGACTCTGGAGTAGCGAGTGTAACGGTTAAATGTAGGTAGACAACCGGTCATGACCGGCCATTCACCCGGAGGAGTGGTAGGGGAAGGAGCAGTGGGGGAAGGAGTGGTGGGGGAAGGAGTGGTGGGGGAAGGGGGGGGGGCTCCATTTTTTCGGGGGGAGGGGAAAAGGGGGGGGGTCATTGACCTTTCCAGTTCGGTCATTGACCCGAAGGAATGGGGGCAGACACAGAACCCTCCTTTACTCACTACTCACATGAAAGTAGGTCACGAGACTTAGAGTGTTAAAAAATAATGGGGGAGAAACACAACGCTATAACGCATTGTGTTTCTCCCCCATTATTTTTTATAGCAAAATTTTGAAAAAACTATGTGAATTTACTTTTTACGCCCCCACCTTGTAATACCATCCACTTTGTGTCTGAGGAGATAGTCTTTAGAGTCTAACTCATAAACAGATTTCTCTTTGCGCAAGGATTCAATTACTTTAATATTATATTTTTCGCCGTTACAACTTGCCAAAATGTGTTCGTTGTCAATAACACTTTCAAAAAAATAAACACAACCTCTCTTAAGCCTATTTCCTTTTACACCAATAATTTTGGATTGGTATTCAACAGTGGGGGTTTCTGTCAGTTGTGGTTCAGAAAGGTGTTTCACGACATGTACACGGCAAAAACTTTCGTTTTTAACACATTTCCTCCCACAAGCTGATCCTTTCTTATTTCCCCTACTAAGCATTTCAGGGCAAGTAGTGGGACGGCTAAATGCCCTACGACGCTCTTGTTGTAATAATTGAAATTGCTCTGAAGGAGCAGGTTTAGGAGCAGGTTTAGGAGCAGGTTTAGGAGCAGGTTTAGGAGCTGGTTTAGGAGCTGGTTTAGAAGCTGATGTCGAGGATTCAGTTTTGTGATAGGTATGGTCTTCAAGTGTAGTAAGTGGTGGGGTAGGAGGCAATGGTGATAGTGGGATGATGGGTGTACTAATGCGATGAAGAATGGTTTCAAACGAAGGGGTTTTAGGATAGGAAGCTGGCTTCTTCGGTGGCGGCATGAGAGTTGATGGCGGTGCAGATGGCGGTGCAGAGTTGTTTGAAGGCGAAGGCGAAGGCGGTGAAAAAATACTGCGAAGTCTAGAAGTGTTGGTTGGCGGAAGAATAGCTCCAGAAGTTGAAGGTAGAGATGCAAGTTCATTCTTGTAGCAATCAGGAAGGTTTTTAAGGCGAAGAGTTTTCTTAGGTGCAGTCGTAGTAGAAATTGAAGTTGAAGTAGAAGTAGCAGAAGTAGTAGTTGGCAGAGACGACATGGTTAGAACTCCGAGTACACAGCGTGATGTCTGGAATCAGAATGAAACACTTGCCACAATCGCCGCGTCTTTTATAACGGTATGCAAATGAGAGGGGTTAGCAGCCGGCCATGACCGGTCATTGGCCCGGGAGGTGGGGGAAGGAGTGGGGGAAGGAGTGGGGGAAGGGGGGGGGCTCCATTTTTTCGGGGGGGGGCGCTCCATTTTTTCGGGGGGGGGGGGGTCATTGACCTTTCCAAAAGTAGGTCAAGGTCACTCAAGACTTATAAAAAACCAAGGTGATGGAAACAGTAATACTGTTCCCACCACCCTGTTGGCCTAACGGGTTCCCACTCCCAACCCACTAGTTACGTTCTGCAAGGGAGGCCCTGGTCCGTCCGCATCAAAGCGTAACGTCCCTGTCCGCATCAAAGCGTAACGCTAAATAGGGAAACTGGAACAGCTAATGCAGAAACGCAACTCTAACCCCACCCAAACTAAACCCACCCATCATATTCCTAAACAAAATGCAAAAAACCTAGTCCGCTTACCTACAATTTGCGGATGTCCCACCCCTTCTAAGTGAAGTTCAACTGAACTTCTGAATTTACAGTTAATCTACCCCCTAACATCTAGCTGTAAGGCAAAACAACATTAATTATTAGTAGCAACACTTAAAACTAACAACACATCATTATTGAAAACCAAATAATTCAACACAACCAAATACCTTTGTTATTCTTAAATTTAATACACCTTAATGCTAAAAACCTCTTAAAAATTAATACACCTTAATGCTAAAAACCTCTTAAAAATTAATACACCTTAATGATAAACCAAACTTAAAACTAACATCGCAATGCGCAATTTATTTCTTAAATTAAATACAACTAAACACACACACACATACCACATTGCATTAAAAAACGCAACGTAAAATAAGAAGTTCAAATATATATAGGCCTACTATATATTTGAAACCTCTTGCTGAATCGCCAACAACCTTTCGCTATGAAAGTTTGTTGGCGACTAATGCGAAGATCGGGCTCCTATTCCTACTCCGGTTCTCCAGTAGTGGGGGAAGTTGTTTCACTCCAGTACAGTGTTCAATCCAGTCCAATTCACACCAGTGTAAAAGTTAACCAGAAGAGTGGGGAGCGGCGCATGCGCAGCAACTCAAAACCAAGGTTTGAGGTTAGAATTATCCAAGTGAGGTTAGAATTATCCATGGTAGCAGCCATGTTTAGTTTGATGACCGGGTGACCGGTCATTGGCCTGAGGGAGTGGGGGAAGGGGTGGGGTAAGGGGGGGGCTCCATTTTTTCGGGGGGGGGGCTCCATTTTTTCGGGGGGGGGGGGGGTCATTGACCTTTCCGGTCGGTCATTGACCCAAAGGAGTAGGGATAGACACAGAACCCTACTTCTCTTACTACTCAGGTGAAAGTCGGTCAACCAGTCATTTGCTTGCCATCTGCCGCCATCTGGCTGGAGTTATTGCCTCTATAAAAGTGGGTAGTTTATCGCGCTACAAACATTCATTGCCTCGCATCCGCTCGGTCATCATCTCTTGTTAGTTTTATGTTATGACTACTTCACTTACTAGGTTTGAGGTTAGAATTATCCATGGAATAGCCTTCGTAAATTCTAACCTATAAAATTACTACTCTGGCGTTCTGTTTCAATTTCTTTTAACTTCTGAACTTAACACATCGGTTATGATGACTGCACAATGTTTAAAATTAAAGCTTTTGCGAACACAACACATATTACGAAGTACTTCTAAACCTTCAATTTCTAAGTGTAGAACTAATTTAAATAGAGTTAGGAAGAAGTACAGTTTTAACCCATTATATTCTTCGACAACTTCGCAGGTTACTGTTGATGATAGTGTTATTTATGATATTTTGCGTTCTATGTTACGCTTCAATGACTTTCAACTTGTTACACCTATCGACTGTGTTCGACAAGTTTTTTTATTTTACCCCCACCATTCCCTATATAAATGCAGCGACAATAATTCCTACTTCATTATCTTCTATGCTGTTGAGCTAACAACATCTCCACTCTAATTTACACTACAATAACAATGGAGACCAACCAAGAAAATATTCAAGTTCAAGAAATATCATCAACAACTCATCCAAGGGAAGATCCTCCTAGAATTTCAACTTCGCCAGCTCCTCAAAACCCTATACAAGTTCCAGATGTATCTTCTACAGCAATAAATGATGTAGAAGCTATTCTTCGGTCCCTTGTCGGTTTTGACTAACCTGTATAGTGATCGCCAATAAACTGAACTCCTAACAGTTCAGTCTTTTTTAAAACCCCCTCCATATGACCTTGAAGCAATTATCCCCTCTCCTTTATAAACTAACTCCTACTTCAAACATTAACACCATCTGCTCACCCCTTCTCCACCCCGTCATTTCATATAGCCTCTCCCCACCGGAAGCTATATGGCATGGCATATGGCGGCGGCAACTGATTTGGCAACTGGCCGATGGCAGCTGGCGGCAGCAGCTGGCAATTGGCACGACTTCCGTTTTGAAAGTAACCAAACCCCACTACTATCAACCACGTTCTTTACTACAAATTTTTTACTTTACAATGCAATAAAAATAATTACTAATGTTGATAAAAAACAAACTCTAGGGTCTCACAGAGTCTCAAAGAACATGAACAACTAAAATCTTAGTACAAACCTGTTGGCCAATAAACTTACACAATTGTTTTGTAGTAATTATTCACTCACAGGTGGTCTTAAGGTACTATGATTGTATCAGGTACAAAGTCTAAATAAGCTTGTTTCTTTTTAAGGCGAGCACGTTCGCTTCAGTCACTCGCTCTTGATGATGTTCATATAAGCCGTCATCTATACGGGCGATTTAGTCGCCCAGTTCCGGCGCGACACAAAAATTTGGATAGACCGGATATTCTAATTGCAAAAACTCGCAACAAAGTCACTCATATAGACAGTGCCATTACAATCCGCTGCATCCAGTTAATGCGGGTGTTTGTGTTGCCCCGGAACGGTGGGACTAAAACCGGCTTTAATTTTTTTAAGGCAAATGTAAAATGACAAACATCCGTTACGATTTCAAATTGGTCGTAATTCATCTTTGGGTCATTTTAAGGGAAATTTCAATACCTAGGGCCCTGTGAAATCACGATTAGAGAGCGATATATGATATTAAACTACTGAAAAAGGCGTCCATTTTCGAAAAAATGTTGGGAGTACTTTTTTGCTATTAATCAAAACATCAATAATATAAAAAATTTGATTTCAGAGGGCCTTAGGCATTAGAATTTCCTTTAAAATGACAAAAAGATTAATCTTTTTGACCGATATTAAAGGCAGAGTAAATGTTTGACTTTAACATCATACAAATCAAGGTCATATGGGAATACAAATCAAGACGGCCGGTACTACAGACTCTTTAGGTGCTGCACTCTGGGATTAATTTACCGAACCACATGTTAAAACTACAAGGGGTACACATGTACCTCGTAAACAGGTAACATTTACGTTTTACTCCTTCACTTATCAGCTGATTTAACTTCTGTTAAAAATTCATTTTTTATGAGAAATCGCATTTAACCAACATTTTTTATTCTTTTACTTTATTTTTACTTGAACAATCATAATCACGATAATTAGAAGCTCCTGACGGTACCGGACATCTGCGCACGACTCATCAAAAGTGGTGCCGGTGACGTCATATTTATTATTTTTTTAAACTAGTCTACTTGTTGCTTAAAATCGAGCTATTTATTTTGTTACAATACAAAAGTAACATTTAGTTCTAAATCAACGACATTCGAAAAATCCAATATCCAATATTGTGGATATCAGCAATCACAACATATTTACACCTGTACATTATCAGATGTTTAAAATGTTCAACTCAAACCCAATGTTATTCTAATAAGAATTTTTCAAACTTAATTGGCGTATAGCACCATTAAATTGTGTCAGATTTTCATAATTTTTTTGCGAAAACAACTAAAGACCAAGCCTTATCCAACTATGAGTTTTTTTTTGTATAGATAACTCCAAGGAGGAGTTATCTATACAAAAAATCCTTAGCATATTAAATAAGTATAGATTTACAGATGAGTTGGTTTGTTGTGGTTGAAACAGCTGGCGGTGCCGGTGACGTTACTAGGATTTGTTGATGTCCGGTACCTGGTAGGATATTCCAAATTCCTTGATCATACATCAACGTAATCATCAGTATCGAGAACGAATAATAACAGATAAATTATTTTTATTGCAGAATTATTTGGTATTTAAGTAATAGCTACAATGCAAAAATGCATGTTTATACTGGAACACGTGGTCTGTACTTTGACAGTCAAGTCAGCTGTTTTCAACTTTTCTCTGTATTTATCGTTAACTCAAATATAATAGAAACATTTTTGGTGTTTGAATGTAACATTATATTGCGATAAGATTTGATAAGCCCGTATGTAGATTTTTTTCATATCAGAACTAAGTTATTTGCAAAGATCAAAGAAAATTTTTGGAGATGTTTTCTTGATCAGTGTGCATAAATAAAAACATATAGTACTCATAGGAATATAGTAACACATAGGATTTGTAATACTATGAACTGAGTTTAATGTTTTGTTATATCAAACGGTACATCTGGTCAAGACATATGGGAATAGTTGCATTCACAATAAAGATTTAACTTATAAACAATGATTAAAGTATTTAAAATGCGGATAATATACTATTAATATAGGCCTCTATATCCAAAGAAAAATCTTATTTTGTTATAATCTTGAATTAAATTTTAAAAATTATCATTGGTCATATGGACTTTAAAATAATAATAATAAAATAAAATAATACTGAAAAAGATGTCTTAACTGTCAAACCACGAACCACGAGCTCCAGTATATATGCGTTCTTTCCATTGTAGCCATTAACTGAAATACTTAATTATACTGAACGATGCCATAAGATATTAAATAGTACTTTGTGTTGGTAATTATGGCTATTTCGTTCCTATTATAACATCCTGGAAGGCGAGTGAGCGGACTGAATTTCAGAGTAAAAAAGCCTTTTGTTCTTGACATTTTAGCGTACAGTCCCTGATTGACATTGCTATGTCTATGACTACAAAGAACTGTTTAAGTTAACGGAGTAAATGTTCGACCCTAGGTAATATAAATACTCTGGCGAATAAACAACACAAGTGGTTGATTTAGCTGCGAGAGTAGTCGAGAGTCGACAGATGACCACGTGACCGCGTGACCTGGGGTCCTGAGTTGAGATGTTTACATCGAGGTCTGGTCCATTATTTATTGGACGGGGCCATTTGCTGCAGATCTCTCCTGATCGTTTGACATCCAATACCGCTTCAGCTTACTCAGCTTTCGGTCGGGCTAGTATGCGATCGATTTCGCTTTCGGAGTAAACCGGCATTTCATTAATATTAAATTAAATTTTATTATTTATTTTCCGTATACTTTTTGCTACTGATAATTCAAGCCATCCTTATTTAAACTAATGTTTATAAACGTGATAAACTGATAATTCATTACCAGTCTCTAAGATCAATATTTCAGAGCTCGATCAGTCTTGTTAGTTCGGCTTCGCTTCGAAGAGCTATACTTATATAAATGCGTTAAGGCATTTTTGTAAGAGAACTCCACCTACAATTTCCAAGTCTTCGGTGTCGTTGGATGGGGCTTAGTCTGTAGTTGGTTTTTTAACAAAAATTTATGAAACTGAAAATAAAGGACTGAAAATAAATGAGCTATCCATCATTAAAATTTTGAGGTTTCCCTTTGAATGACGTTGGGATTTGATGTAAACATCCGTTTTAATGCACAGCTTACAATGTTGAATTGGTAAGATGTTATTGATTAAAAACTACTATATTTAACAGTTTTAGCAATTACACGGGATAGTCCAGATCAAATTACTCGATGTCAGGCAACACGTACACTAGTAAACTTGATTGATCTCGAACGAAATATATCACTTTAGAGACCAGTAGTGAAATGTACTATTACTTTATACTCATAAATAATTATAAAGCAAAACATGAGGTTGCGATTTATATTTTATTTAACTCGCCCATATCGTCCCTTACCATATTTAATTTAAGTTATGAGAAGAGCCATGTGACCGAACACAAAAATTGGTACGTAGTCAAAATACATAAATGTAATCTAAGTACTGCGGTAGATAACTATAAACAACTGTGTGGAACTGTATAAGAAACTTAAAAACATTAAAATGATAACAAAAATAACTAAAAAGCCATAATTTCTGAAAACAAACCTTAACAACCACATTTTATACCATTTCCCTAGAATGACAAATTTCAACCTCAGTGTACTTACTGCGAGAGGAGGGGGATAATGAGGTAGGATGATGTGAAGGTAGAGGTAGAAGAGTGCGACTCATGAAGTATAAAAGTATAACCTAACATTGGAAGTAAATTAACAATATTTACTCAAGTATACAATTTAATTTTAAATAAAAATATACTTACCACAGCTTATATTACTTTTAAAATACCGTCCAGAACATCGTCTAAAAACCCTATGCATTTTAAGTTTTATGTAAAGAAATGCTTTATTAGTGAGAGCACTGACATTTTATAAATGTTAGATGAGGGAGAGAGAAGATTTTCAGCGTTTTTGTCATTGTTCAAATTGATTATATTTTTTTTTTAGCTGTCCTCATTTATGTAGTGGAGTCCTTATTATTTTACAGTATTCAATATTATTATTTCATTCGTAATGTAACTTTGTCTCTTCCCAATAACCATTGGAATGTATTCGGAGATGGAGCAATGTCATATTCCACATTATGGAAGCTATAACACGATTCTCATCTCGGCAAGATAATCCGGCCGCAACAACCGCGTATGGCTCAGCTGAGGCTCTGCTTATTATTCTAGACGCTCTCGCAGACCATATTGTCATTTCGGGTTCCGTTACTGTTGGAATAGTCTGCTCGATCTACCAGAATAATTCAATTTCACTCGAGGCTATTTGTCAACCAAAGAGAATGAGAACATGGTGCTATTTTTGCCTCCGAACGAGGTAATAGTTATAACGTGATACATTTAAGTAATTGAAAAATGATTTTAATATAAATAGCTACATAAATTTATGATGAATCAATTTGTTAATTATAATTTAGTAAATAAAAGTACCACAAATTTTCTTTTACTTTTCAAGATTTTTTTAAATGTACTTACAATAGATTTGAAAAATGAAAATTGTATAAATTTCCATATTAACTTTTCTTTTTAATAAAATAATAGGACCTTAAGGAGCGTTCAATGACAATAAAAATAACAAACAACCATCGTTTATGGAAAAATGGGTACCTAAACAACAAAGTTTTTTATCTTGTTTCCATAGAATGAGGGATGGCAAACTAAGTGATCTTTGGTGAATGAGGGGTGGGGGTGGATGGGGAGGTAACTGATGTGAAGGGAGAGCTGGAGCCCCGACGGACTCATGATGCGTCTTCTTAAACGGTATATGAAGTCCTACATAAACAATAATTGTGTAATAAATTACTAAAACATATGTGTACTTCGTAAGTCAAAGTTCTTTTTTATCTATTAACCTTACATTTTAAAATTAACATTATTAATTAATAGTTGTCTCATTATCACTTTCAAATTATGACTGAAAATATAACTGTAACAACATATTAACAAAGAATTTATTTATATAGTTACTCGTTATTATTCATATTAGGTTGTAAGTCTTTTGCTATGAAATAAATATAATTAGACAAATTTTAAATATAATGTAGTCACACATTAATACTCTAACAAGGGACTCCCTTTTCGCTATTAATTTTTACAAAATTCATAAATCAGTACTTCGACTAATTTTAAACTATCTTTAATTATAACTTTAAAAGATTTTTAAGAACAACAAATATTCAATTCTTCAATGGGTACTATGGTGGTTTTGTAATATTTACATACCGGGTTAGGCAAACGTCTGGACAACCCTAGTTAACTTTTTAAAGCGTTGCAGTAGGAAAACCAAAGTCGACACATGTTTAAAACATAAAAACGGCACTTTTTTATCAACTACACAACTTTGCCCCTGTCCCCAAAATAGGGTAATTTGGGGGCAGCCTCAAATTTTCAAGTGTACACCCCTTTTAAGTGTCCACTCATTTTAAACGGTTTATCAATGGAAATAACGATTTAAAGGAAATAAAATGGCGCAAACCGATATCTCACCCCTCTAAAAAAATTACAGCCATTTCAAAATTTGAGATGGGCAATCAAGTTTAAGTCTGGACACCCCCAATTAATCTTGGATCGCGTTGCAGTAGGAAAACCAAACTCGAAACATTTTATCATTATAAAAAATGCATTTTTTTCATCAAAGAAACAACTTTGACCCCATTTGGGGGGGAGTAGTGTCAAATTGTTGGTGCTGGCTCAGTTCAAGGTCACCTGAGGGATGACGTCATCGAGGTCAATGACCTCACCGATGACGTCATCGATGACGTCATCGATTGCGTCATCGATGACGTCATCACCAATGACGTCATTTCTATGACGTCACACCCATGACGTCACAGAAATGACGTGCTGATGACGTCATCACCCCTTACGTCATCAAAATGACGTCACCGACGCCACTGAGGTCAAGGTCACGCCGAAACTTAAAATTTTTTGGCACTTTTGCCGTTTCTCGCACTACGCTCCGAGTTTCAGTCAGAGTCCCCGTGACCTTGACCACTTGGAGCGAATTTTCGACGAGAAACGGCAAAAGTGCCAAGTTAAACTCGAGTTTCTGACATGACCCTGCCTAAATGGGCAATCGGTTATCCCTCAGGTGACCTTGAACCAGCACAACACCAACAATTTGATATTACTGTGACCTTGAAAACCTAACAACGGAGCGCCGACACCGATGCGCACCCCACGACAGCCACCGAGTGACTGACTATCAGGCTCTGTGTACTCTAGGTATATGGGGAAGTGGAGGGGGAAATCTCAAGGTCATCCAAATTGAGTTTTAAAAAAGTCGAAGAGTAGAAAGACTACTCTTGTGCTTCCTGGGCGACCTCATCAATTTCCAACGGATCTGTAAACCAATCCGATCTGTAGCGGCAGGAGTCTAGAAAACAGGTGCACCACCCATCAGGTTGTCCGTAGCACTTCCGACAATTGGTAAGATTGGAGAAGTGAAATTTAATACACCGCTGCGGACAACAAGTATAAAAGTATTTGGATTTGTAGATTTTGAAAGTTTGTAGTACCGGTGGTGGCAGCTGTTGGTTCTTGCATCTACACCTGCAACATCCGAAGCATTCACATTGCCGGCAGGCCAGCCCATCCACTTGCCACTTTGGTAAGAGGAAACACTTATCCTCACAGCAATAGGTTGTCCCCGTCTCTTCCTCCCAACGCTTCTTTGCACAATATGTGACGCCTTGTATCTCCAAACACCTATGCTCGCAACATGAGATGCGCTTACTTTCCATAGCTGATGTTGCTTTGACGAGGGAGCACGATGCAGTGATGCTGTGGTCAGTGGGAATGGGGTTTATATAAACTAAGGTGGGTGGAGGGGGAAAGGTCAAGGTCATCCAAATGGAGTTTTAAAAAAAGAAAAGAGTAGAAAGACTACTCTTGTGTATCTATAGCGATTTCATTGATAGTGAGTGCTTCTGTATGCCAAGTTGATCTGTACTGACAGGCTCCTAAATAATGTTTGCAAAAACCTGCAAAATGATTGTTGCACAATTTGCAGCCAGTTAGCTGTTTTAATGTGAATTCAATGCAACGTTCAGGGCAACAAGTGTACTTATGCCCTCTCATCTGGTACACATGGAATGTCTTCAACTCCGGTTTCGGCTTCTTCCAAGACTTGCACTTACACATGCATTGACCAAAAGCTTCACATTTTCTACACGCCAGACCATCCGCAACATCAATGTCATTCGGCCATGAAAAACATTTCCGTTCGCAACAGTAGTTGAGTTGACTCTCCATGTTGCTGTGGTGAAGGTGCGCGATGAAATGATGCTGCAGTCATTCATTGAGAGTGCACCTTAAATAAACTCAGTGGAGGGGGAAAGGTCAAGGCCATCCAAACGGAGTTTTAAAAAAGATAACTAGTCGTCCTCCTCCTCCTCCTCATCCGTTGTACTTAGAGAGCTGTCAGACGAAGAGCCCCGTGCAGGTGCTCCCCAGATGAAAAACAAATCAATTTTAAAACGAAGACCAGGATCTTGCATCATCAATTCCTTTAATTTGTCACATACTAAGTCGACCTTGTGTAAGGTGTCAACAACAAGCTTCCAATTCGTTGGTTCAATATAACTTGTAGTAGAGTCTGCCTCGCTGATAACCACATCCTCCGGCCGTATTGGAGTGTAAAGATGTGTAAAGTTCTTTGGCTGTAGCTGAGGTTCAGGCTGGCTGGAAGTGGAAGGTTGAGTGTGGACCCCTGTCGCATCGAAATCCATAGTCATTCTACATTCAATGTTGGGGTTTTCGTTTAATACATACACCAATTTCTCATGCAACATATCCACTTCTGCCGAGTCTTGCAGATGAACATTCCAGGAAAATGGCCATTCTTCATCCGTAGTGGAGTCAACTCGAGAAAGAGTGCTGTCCGCCATGATAGCTAAGCAAGGAATGATGTGAGCTACAGACTGTGGTAACAGTATTGAAAAGTAGAGGGGGTAAATCAAAAGTACGTGGAGGGGGTATTTTCAAGGTCATTTAATTTGGGTTTTAAAAAAAGGAAATAGTGGAGGGGGAATTCTCAAGGTCATCCAATTTAGGTTTTTAAAAAAAGGAAAGAAGCTTACTCCTCTTCAGCCTCGTTGTCCCCTGCATTTTCATCAGCCTCATCTTCATCGACGTCAGACTCGCCGTAAGGATAGATCGGGGACATGGGCGAATATTGTGGAGATTGTTGACCGTTGTTGTCGTCCCCTTGCATTCTAACTTGGGACCAATCATAATTTTAATTCATTTGTATTATGATCCCAGGGTTGTCCCGCAGTATTTCCTTCATACGTTCGCAAATTGACTCCAAATAGTGTACACTATCGATCGACAGTGTCCAACCCGTACTTGTACCGACATCAGTAGTGGAGTCAGCTTGGCTGATGGTGTTGTTGTCTGCCATGGTTGCTTGTCGGACAAGGAATGACGGTTGATGTGATGCTCATGCAGGAACATGGTGAAGTGGTGGGGGGTGTGGTGCAGTAGTGGGGGAATTTTCAAGGTCATCCAAACGGAGTTTAAAAAAAAAAGGAAAACTTACAAAGTAACATTGAAACTTTCCAATTGATGGTGGCGAGCGTTTTCTTCTGCAACCTTGCCGACACATGTGACTATGCCGTACAGTATGAAAAGTACAACCATAATAAGGCCGAACAATAAAAGATAGCCGTTGACTATCATGATATTTTCTGAGTGGATCTGTTTTCTTCTTATCGCCCTCTCCTGCATCCTCTTCTCCAACTCGTGGACGAAGTCACAACATGCGTGAGGACATCTTTCATCTGTTGGTAGGTTTGCCATTGTTGATGTTGTCGGTGTGGCTGTTGAAGATGGAATGAGGTTTCCAATTGCGATGTGCCATGTACACCAATAGTCAAGTGGTGGGGGTAACAAAGCAGTGGAGGGGGAAGTTTCAAGGTCATCCAAATTGTGTTTTAAAAAAACCTATCTTGTTACTGAGCTTATATGTCAGTAACAAGATAGGTGTTTTTGCTCTTTTACTTCTTTAATATAATGAAAAAATATACATATTCTACAATGGTTAGGACAAGAAATACAACTGCTAGTCAGCTGAAGTAGTCCAAGTTGTCTGGCTCGGTCTTCATGGACGCTGGTGAGGAAGCCGTCGAGGAGTGTCCAGGCTCTTCCTTTGACTGCCGGGTGTTCCGTATATTGCAAGCGTAAACTTGCACATTTATACGGTAGCCTCGTGCCACCATCAGCTGCAACTCCTTGTATAAGTCGTTTAGCTCCTGCTGAGTCTTGATGCTCACCTCCTCGTAACTTGCGCAACTGACGTTGAGAGACATCCTGATGTTGCTAGGTTGGCTGCTGGAGTAGAAATGAAGCCGAGGCACAGCGTTTGGAGGTACATGGAAAAGTGGTGGGGGTGATGGTGGTGGGGGTATGGAAGATGCAATTAAACACTTCTAAACTTTTTCCATTGATACAAAGGGATGGAACAAATAGCACAGGTGTCCTTGTAGTTTTCAAATCTAAACATTGGTGCTAGAAATCCAAACTGTTTTCTACCACCTTCCTGTACGAACCGTCGAAGGTCTCTGACGGCAGCATTGCCACAAGGCCTACAAAACTTTTCCCCGTCTTGGAACCTATACCAGGAGTATCCCGAATACCCTCTATTATCTTTCTTGTACTCCTCGATATCCTGCTTTACTGTTATAGGGATATTATCTCGTAAAGCCATCTGGAATAAAGATGCGTCAGTTATAACTCGTTGTAAGCAAAGCTCGTACAAGGTGCTCATCGTTTGCTAGTTGGCAACAGAATGACCGTTTTTCGCATCCAAGCAGGTTTGAATCCTAGTGCGGTAGTGGGGGTAATTACGGTAGTGGGGGTAGTTGTGAAATGCAAAGGTCAAAGGTCAAGGTCACCCGCGAAGTTTAAAAAAAAAATGCAACATATCAATACGTGAAGTTTGTCACATATTGATATGTTGCATTTTTTGTTTTTTTTAATTTTTTTGTCTTTTATGATTCGTTTATTTATAAAACATTACAACAACAACATATTTACAACATTAAAACTTAAATCTAACACTGCTGCTTGTCAGCGATGTGGATGGTCAACTCTGTAGAATTGCTACCCGTGCAGCCGTGCGACACCAGGTATAGACACCCGGGTTGAATAGAGCGAAGATCCTCGTTTTGTAGAAGATGGACGAATCTCTTGGGCAGGTACACCTGGAACTTTGGTTCATCCCCCGGAGTAAACGGTGCCTCGCTGAGACTGCAGCAGATGGCCTCCCCAACTGTAGTCTCCATCTTCTTCATAGCATGGATTATGTAGTGCTTCTCGTCTTTTAGTTCCGAGCACTTCTTTACAGGTAATATTGTTGACTTGGAGTGAGCATTGAACTGCTCGACCAAAGTCTGAAGGAACTGGTGAGATGCCATGGTCAGGTTACAGATCGTCTTTTTGCTCGGAGATGTTGTCGTCTCGGAATCTCGAGTAATACTCATGCCAGGTCCCTGTCTGCTCCCCACTTATATACTCTCCGTTACCCCCACCACTCCCCACTTCCCCATTTTGAAGGTAAGAGGCGAGTTTATAGGCATTTTTCAAAGCGCAATGTCTATCTTTATCATGTTCTGGGCTTTTTGTACAAATACATATGGTTTCCAGCATGTATTGATAATTCTTATCCAATTCCACATCATTAACCGGAACATGAGTAAATCCTTCGATCCATCTTTTCTTTTCCAGCCCCTTTGTGTAAATATTGGTAAACTTGTCTGAAAAGTGATGCATAATGTGATACAAGTCCGTGTAACTTGTAAAACCATCATACCAATCGATATGATGGAAGTGTTTTGAAATCCATCTGTTGGTAGTAGCGGCTTTACTAGTTAAAGACGAATAAGAACATGGTGGTTTAAATAAAAACGAATAAGGAACACTTGTATTCATGTCCAAAAACACAAGTTCTTTTATAATGAATCTATCATCATTACCACGAAACGCTTGAAACTCAATAATACCAGGCTTGGACTTTACTTGTTGTTCTTCTCCCTTGTCCATTTTGAAGGTCACACGTCTGCTCATTACGAAGTCAGGAGGTCAACTGATTTCCACACCACGGTAGGTACTACTTTTATACCCGGCCGTACAGTTGTTGGCGCGTTGGTGTATATTTAACGTGGGCACCGTCCCCAATAGGCCTAACCCCACAAAATTTTGGTTATTGTTTTAAAAACTAACCATTGTTATTTAAGTTTCCATCTTTATATTTTCCTTGTTTTCATTTTCATCACTAACACTTGATTCTTCTCCTCCATCTTCCTCTTCTTCCTGTTTTACTGATTTCTTATGTAGTTGAGCGTACTTTTCCAATTGTCTCCACATCTGTACTTCATGAGGAACTCTATTAAATATAGAAGTATCTACAGGTCCGTATAATATAGGTGCGTCCGGTTGTTTGTCCAAAGTGTCTTCCAGATAATCTTTAATAATCGAACTTGAAAACACCAGTTGTCTCAAGTATCTTGTTATAGGTTCAGTAGCACAAGTTAAAATGAAAAACTCCTCTCGATTAAGTTGAATTTTGTTATCATGTCTTGTTGTGTCTCTAAACCGTAGCTGATGATCACCACGTTGTTTAATAATATCAATTTCCACATTTGAATCCAAAAGTCCTACCCTTGTCTTTCTTCCAAACATGTTACTACTTAAATAGCATTCTAGCAGATGCAAATGTTTCATAAACGATTCCCAAGCACTGTCCGTAAACAAAATCATTTTGGGTCCATGAGTTAAAATTACAGTAGGGGAATAATCTGTAGATTTCATAACACCGATTAAAACACTTTTATCCAAACTGGAAGAGATTGGGTAAAATATTCGCAAAAATACCTCACTCAATATGTTTGGAGAAATATTATCTTCAATATCCCTTTTTCTCTTTTGTATAGTCTTTCTTCTTTTACCTTTTTCTTCAACATTATTACTGGCGTGAAGTTGTCCGCAAACGTTTTGTTCACCTCCTTCCTGGTGACCTTGAGGATCTAAAAACTCAGATATCTCCTTCTCAATATCTACCACATTTTCAGGTGTACCACTAGGAGAAGCCATATTGAATACGATGCTACCCATACAACAGTAGGCAACAAACTGATGAGGAGCGGTCTGTACGCTCTGCTTTTATACTCGCGGAATGAAACAAAACCGGTTCTTACAATACATTTTTAACAATTCCAGTTAAAGGTGTGTATGTTACGATTTTATCATGTAGAATTAAACAGTATGCAGTTGTATTAGCCGGTATAGCATCGTTGAATTCCATTTCTATTTTTATATCCACACTTGAAGACTTTACTGATTCATTTTGTTTAGAACAATCGATTACAACTATTGGGTAGGCATCGAAATATTTGTCAGGTGGTAATAAAGGTGTATTTGTTTTACCGTAATATGAACTTTGGAATCTCGCGTACATATCGTACAATATACTGTATTTCTTCTTAGTGAATGACACATTTAAATTGTCGTATGGAAAGAATTGTGAATTTAAATAAACTTTAATATTTTTCAAGTCACAATGATCAAATTGTCCTGCATGTTTAGTAATGGCGTCTCTTCTACCTGTTTGTAAACCAAATATAATATACTTGGCTCGTTCTACATAATTCGATGTTTTAACAGTCCAAGTGTGTCGATCCGTAGTAGGTAAACTGGGATGCTCATGAAATTCCCAACTTCTAAATGGAATAACAATATCACGATCAGCTTTTAATTTTCTTAAAAGTAGCATTCTATGCTCGTCAGCCAATTTAACATGTGGAACTCTCCATACAATTTTGTCTAATTTTAATTTCCATTCTAAAGTCGCATCTGTAGTAGCATCTGCAGCTTTAATAATGTCTTTATCGTTAGAAGATCTCAACAAAACTAATTCTTGTTTAACGTTTAATATTATTTTCCTATAATCTTCAGCAAAACCAAGCAGCAAACGTAATGGAATATGAAAATCAAAATATCCATTTGGATTTGGAGTGATCGTGTCAATCGTAGGTAATACCCATCCGGCAGGTTTAAGTAAATTGGTTTCATTGGGTGTTATAGATGTTAATCCTTTTAAAGTTGTCGTAATACCTACTTTTTTAGTGGAATCAACTGTTACACCTGATATTTCATATCTAATTTCATCAAATAGGAAAGCCATAGGATTATTTATAAATGGAACTGTTGTACCAACAGTAGTACCGTCCTTTTTAGTAACTTGTCCTTCAATATACAAGTAACTTTCACATGGTAGTGTGTAAATGTCTTGATTTTGTATGGGAATACGAATTTCATCGTTATTGTTTAATTTCGATGAAGTGTAAGGGTTGTGGGTGTGATATTCTTTTTCCCATAGGGTTTCGTCGAATGTTGGACCCTGCGCTATATCCAGTATATCCATACTCGGTTAATTTTAATCCAATTCTCTCTAAGAAACGAATGTTCTCGCGTGTTAACTCCTCCACAGCTGAAGAGCTACTAATGCGGTTTCCCGTAGGTTGTTCGCTTTTAAATGTTAAACCCATGGTTTTGTATTAAAGTGTCGATTTTAAATGTAATCTAATCGTAATAGGCTCTTCTCTGAAGTCTACCAAGTTACCGTCTTGATCCAATACGCTCAACACGATGTCTGAAATGAAAGTGGTGTTCAACGGTAGATATACCAGGTTTTGTGGCTTTTCAACAATTTTAAATCCAGGTGGTACACTTGGGTAAAAAGTATGTATGATGTGGGTGTTAGCCCCATCCCTGTAAGCACCTTGTATAATGTTACAAGTTATGTCTATACTATTGACTTTTAATATTGTTACTGTTTTCTTACCGGAATGTGTTACATCTGGTTCTAAAACAGGCTCATCGTTGGAAAATCCTAATAAATCACCAATTGAGTTTGGTTGAGTGAAATCTATATAATATTTGGAAGTAATTTCAGCTTTCATCGTATTATTATTACCTTTTAATGTTATATTGTCTTTTCCCATTTTAGTTTGCAAAAATTCATTTATATGATCAATTTCATAAGAACCTGTGGGTAACCTGCACTCTTGTAAGTCTGTAAATTTTCCACTGGCATCCTTTCCCTTATAATAATGCAATACGTTATTTTTACCTTCCGTAACATTGGGGATAGAGTTGTAAGTTGTAAAATCCAATAGTGCCGCCTCCCAAAACCTTCCTTTTTGCAAGCGTAACGCTGGAAAAAGGATACTTCGTAACGTGGACGATTTTCCTGTTAATGATACCGTATAGGAAGACATCTCAATAGTGACTGATACTTTTAGCTAGAAATTCCAAACATAAATGGCCGCATATTGAAGTATTATCAGGTTGTTCTCTTTTATAGTTATAATATATGTTTTTAGCAGATTTAAAGTAATTTTGAAGTTCTTTTGGTGGTGGCAAATTACCGAAACTATCAAAATAATATACATTGTTATTTAGTTTCTTATAACAAACCCAATGGGTGCCAGGCCCTTCAGTATTATCCAAATTTACAATTCCAGTCTCATTTTGCCACATTTTCTTTGGTAAACTGTCTTTCATAAACACACCGCGGAAAAATGGTATTTTTAAACAGGAAATATATTTAAATAATTCAATATTGGTTAATGCTTTATGTGGTATGACCAATTGATTTCTTTCATTTAATATGCACGATAAGGTCTTAGGTAAAGACCTGCCCCGTTTTTTACCATTGACCACACGGTGGGCTTCTTCCTGCCTTTTCTTGTAGATCGTCGTCTTCTTTTTATATTTCCTCCATGTTTTCTTGTGGTTGACCTCCTTTTTACTCTCCTTCTCCTCCTTCTTCCACCTCCTACTGCTGTTTTAGCCTTCATACCTGCTGTTACTGCTAAAGCTGCTGCTTTTTCTGCTATGCTAGCGTCACTTGATTTTACTCGTTGCCAAGCTATGTCCGCAAGCTTTTTGTCAGCTATTGATCTATTTTTTGAATCGGCAAACGTGGAATATGCGATATCGTGTTCTTTACAAGCCTGATCTAACTTATTTATGCCAGGATCGCCTCTTTCCAGTCGTTTTTTCAATTTAGTTCCTGGTCCGCAATACTGATAACCTCCCGGTATATGAAATTCGTATGGTAATGCGTCTATTGCTCTATTTACTATGGATCCTACTGGAATTCGTTTTAAAGCTTTACTTAACAGAGAAACCGCTGTGGACGTGATCCCACCTCCTCTCCTTACAGTGTCTCTATATGGACTGATGTACTGGAACGTCATTATTGTCCTTTTATAATCGCAATGTACAACTTATGTGTTACCTCTATGACAAGTTGGACATAAATGAAGTCGTTTATTGTGTTCTTTTATTAAATATCAAAATCACCCCAATCCGATGATCTAAACTTTTTTGTATTAGGGTTGATAAAATATTTTTGAACAATTTCCCGTTTAATCCAAGTACCTCTCTCAGATTCCAACAAAGGAGTACGACCTGAACGAATACCAATAAGATTGTATACATCAAATAATGCATTTCCTAAAACTTTTACAAGAAAATTAACAGTGACAGCATTATCCACATGTTCAGGGTCTTTAAGGTCTGTTATACGTTTATTATTACAAGTATACACTTTGCTATCCATTTGTGATAATGTGATAGCCTGTCCTACAGTTGCAGCATCATTTGCTTCTCTTCCTTGCGCCATGTTTGTTAATTTTTTATTACTACATATAAAAAACGCATGGTAATTATTTGGATCTAGATGTACTGTTTGTCCTAAGGCAGCCGCGTCTCTATCTGCATGACCCCATGACACATTTGATAACCTTCCATGCCTGCAATCCCAATAAGCGTTTTTGTATGTCAATAAATGAAATTTTTCATTACCTTGAATAAAGTCATCCCCTTGCTTTGATAATACTTCATCTCGTTTTGCAAATCCAGTTGTTTCTTGTTTTAAAGTCTCTTTCATTTGACCCACTGTTGCACCATCAGATGGTGCTGAACCATCTTTTACATTCGCCAAACAATTGCCAAGACAATCGATAACTCCCACATCACGTATGACACAATGATATTTTATATATTTGAGATTTACAGCATCATTTTCATTTTTTGGATAACCTATATCGTTAATAACAAATTTATAAAAAGAAAATCCATCTTTTGTCTTTTCAGGTATCAAAGAATGTAAATAGCGTCTATTTACGCTGTCTTTTGCATCTTTAGGGTCATCTACGTTGGATATACGTTTATTGTTGGCACTATACGTTTTCCCATTGAATTTTAACGTATTTTTTAATTCAGATGACAAATAACCTTTGTTTATCGCATCACCGATTTGATTTGGTTTACCAACGTTGATAATTCTATGATCTTCTGCGTCATATGTGTTATTTTGTAGTTTTAATGTTGGCGATATCTTTTCCTTTAATATTTTTAGATTTATTGCATCGTTTTCATCCGTAGGATCTTTTATGTTTTTTAACCTTTTATTACTCATATCATAATCTCCATCAGGTGTTTGTGGTAAACCAGCACTTCTTTTTAAACTATTGGCATAATATAACCCATCCGAGGAGTAACGTCCGAACTTGTCGTCACTCATGGTGCAACTGAATAGTATTCTAGGGAGTAACGCATTTTTATGAGATTACCCCACGGTTTCGGAGTTCATCCACTAAAGCCACCCATTCGTTTTCCAATCCAGTATGACCCGCTTCTTTAGCTTCATGTATTAGTTTCATTCTATCCACCAATTTATTGATATTATTGTAATAAATCACATTTGTGTTATATAGTTTCTTCATTAAACCTGTACCCGTAACGGACTTACTTCTTTTTCTTCGTTCCTGAGCACTTACATCCAAAGTGGATGCCATAAATCTTCGTTTTACAGGTTTTCTTTGTGTTAACGGCATTGTTTGTCTTCTAGTTGGTATTAACTTGGATACAAATTCTTTATATTTTAAAGACTTAGATCTAAAAGGAGGCTGGTCAGGTAAATACTTTCTCCTATATGCATTTGTCTGTTCCAAAATATTTTTATATGCTTCCATGTCTTTTTCTTTCACTACCGATACTGAAGGCTTATTTTCAAATAATAATTCAAATAATCCTTTTGTGCCCTTATACCTTTGATCACCAATGACAATATTATCATGTTCGTCAACGTTTAACGGGCTATTACCTATCATTAAACCGTCTTCTGTTAATCTCGCTCCATAACTATGGTAATTCTTATTAGGAATTGTTCCGAGTAACATTTTTACCATGTATTTCCTTCCTAAAGGTCCTTTGTTATGAATGTTTTCACCCAACAAGCTTATGTTTGACGGACCTTCCCTTGTCTCTTCTTCTTTTTCCTCTTCACTAGCAGTTGATACAACTTCATGTCCTCTTTTGGCTTTTACTTCATATAATTCTTTTATTCCACTATAGTCCGGTGATTCTAGCTCTCTTTCGGGTTCTCCACCGGTAAAACCACTATACGTAGAGGATTCCGGGTCTTCATCACTAAACTCTTCTGATTTTACATTTTCTCTTTCAAACTTCGTAATAGGTGCAATCGCATCTCCTTCCAATACGGGTTTAGCGAATTTTTTGTTTAATTGTTTCAAGGGTTCAGTAATAGGTTTAAAAGTAGATTCAAGGAATTTCTCCCTCTCGCTAATACCTAGTTTCAATGCTCTGTTTTTAGCCCGAATAGAATCACTAAGTGATTTTATTTCTTTTACTAATTTTTCTTGGTTAACCATGTTTGTAGCAAGACGTGTTGTACAACAATGAATGTGTTATACCGCGTTTAATGTATTAATATAAATTTATCAAATCCTATCCTGTATCGACCATTGTTTAGCGTTTGTTCCTTCATAATTGTTAGGAACCCATACTTTTCAGCCCAAGCCTTTCCACACAACTCTTTAAATCGTTCAAATGTCATATCCGCATTTACATGATCAAAATATATATGTTTTAGGTTGGTTTCGTCCTGTTTAAATACAATTAACATGTTTGCATTGTCTCTAATGAGTTGTTTAGGTATTTTGCTGTAAGTTTGGCCAATATAAATGCTATCTATGTTGTTATGTCGACCCATAGCGAAGTAATTCCTTATTGTGTTTTGGTTTTCACAAGATACATCGTCGAATATAAACACGGAGAATGGTTTAGCTTCTTGTGGCTGCATGACACTCTCGCTTGCATTAAACTTTAAATATTTAACTTCAGGCACATTAGTCAGTATCTTTTCCAATAATTGATACTTTGGTTGTTGTAGTGATTTTGAAAATACATATAGATTGTTAAATCGTAATCCTTTAGGGTTTGTAATCAAATTGAATACACATTAGTTTTTCCACAGTTGGAAGGTCCGGTAACCAGACAACGAACGGTGTTTGGTAACAAATTGCCATGTTTCCCACTATTGAATTCTGAATTATCCACTGTGAGTTCATCTATATTATTAATAGTAAAACTCTCTTTTTGTGGTACTATCTCCATCCTTTGTAATGGTTCAACCTAAAATGATTCTCTATCGTTATATCAAATCCTTTTTAGGTATCCAAGAATCTTCCGTCTTATTAAATCCTAACCATCGTACTTTGACCTTATCTTTTTTCCGTTGCAACACCTTTTCAACTAAATATACATCGCCTACTGTTGATTTTAACATTTCATGTCCATAAAACCCTCCTTCAAGCAATTGTCCTTTATTATCTTTTAAAATATATGTCTCAGGTACTGTAGGTTGTACTTTGAATACAGTAAAAACCTCATTGGTCCAATTTGGCAGGTATCTTTTACTGAATACACCTTTATATTTACTTATTCGCACTTTATCACCCACATTAAATTTTTTAGGCTTTAGTTTTTCAACTTTTGGTTTAGTATTCGTTTTTATACGTTTTAATACAAGGTTTTCATTTTTACTAGTTACTTGGTTTGGTTTCATCCCGATAGTCCTATGAAATTTGTTATTGTAATCGTTTATAAGTTTTGGTAACATATCAATCCATATGTGCGATCCTCTGTTGGAAAACATTTTATACATTGCACTTTTTAAAGTTCTGTTGAATCTTTCGATTATTGAGGCTTTTACCTCTGAATTGGTTGAGTAATGGTTTATATTGTGTTTTTTCATTAAATTTGCAAATTCCTTATTAAAGTATTCTTTTCCATCATCTGTTTGTAAATGTTTAATAGTATGTTTGTCTCTTTGTATAGCTGTTTCCATTGCTTTTGTAACACTTTTGCCACTTTTATCTTTTAGTGGTAAAGCATCTGCCATTTTTGAAAAACAGTTAATAACAGTCAATATGTATTTATATCCTTTATTTTGTTTGCTATAAGGAATCATTTCGATTAAATCTGCTTGATATAAATCATTAATTCCTTTTATCACCGTATTTCTTCGTGGAAACTTTCTTCTTGCAGGTTTATGAAGTTCGTTGACAATTTGTTGCTTCAAGTCCTTCATATTGCAGGTTTCAATGTTTGTTGTATCACATGTATAATCACAATGAACGTTGTCTTAAATATTCACATCATTTATATGGGTCAAGGTCATCCAAACTTGTGTAAAAAAAATGGGGAACACGGCGTTGGACTTGCCGTGTTCCCCATTTTTTTTTACGGAAGGAGAAAGGAATAAGGTCGAAGTTGTAGAAGGACGAAGAATAGGTTACTAGTTGATAGGGTTTAGGGAGTAATGGCCGAATGGAAGAGTGTGGATTTTGTCGGGCAAAATATGTCTTTTATCATCCCGAGCTGACAGTGCTTTTTTAATTTCGGTGACACTGTAGACTTGATGCTTGAAGCTTCGGATATTGTTGAATGTTGCTGATATCGTAGTATCTTCAAACAAACAAGTCTTGTAGTGGTCAAATGTTACGTGTTTTTTCAAATAAGATGTCTTCACTCCTTTTGCTTTTTTCACTGTCGGTGTGTTGTTCTCGTGGTACATCTTAAATGAATACAATTTTGCCATCAGCGCCACTATTTCTTCTAAAGGCATTCCATTTGCTTCATCTTTGAATTTTCCAATTACTTTTTTATTTTTTTCATTAAAATTTGGATGGTTCTTCGGATAGTCAGAAAAGTCGAAATCTTCTTTGTATGGAAAAGTCCTTAGGTCTTCATACATGTCCAAAGTCTTTATCCAGTAGATAAACGCGTCCGTATCCATGTATGCGACTCCAATGTTTTCCCTTCCGTAGTGTTTAACCATTTTGTTATAATGGAAATCATACATCAGGGTTTTACTTATGTCCAAAATCGACATACCTATGTATAACGGACGGTCCATGACTATTGTTGTTTTCTTCATACTGACAGCGACTAGATTTTCGTTTATAATCATGGATGTTCCGAAATTTGGTTTTTGCACTAATTTTTCCAATTTCCTAGGATCACTCACTAATTTTACATTTTTGTGTTTTCTTTTGTTCTCCAAGGTCTTCCCAAAGATGGCATTGTTCATTAATTTATAGAAGTCCTTTTCAAATGCTGTTGTCGCTGCAGCTCTTCTTGTAGTGTTGGAATCAATATATGGTTTCAACCAACAAGACTGGGTGAATTCAATTGCTCTATGAATTCTCACTATACGTAGACCCAATTCGAGAGCCTGTTGAACTACCCAATAGTGAGCCACATAGCGATCTTTATTCTCCAAGGTCATCATCAATTTTGGCCATCTTCCTGTCGGTGAAACTTCAGTCTTGGCTAGGAGAGGCAAGTCGTAGTGATGGTCATGAAGGTGCTCCGGGTATTCAAAATCACAGTCCAAAACATAGCCTTTTGGACCATCCTTTGGAATCTGTGAGATGTCTCCGATGGTGGCCGGGTCGATCCATTTGAAGTCAGCGTAGGGA
The DNA here is from genome assembly GCA_030545055.2 of Neoaliturus tenellus. NCBI lineage: Eukaryota > Metazoa > Arthropoda > Insecta > Hemiptera > Cicadellidae > Neoaliturus > Neoaliturus tenellus. The sequence continues at coordinate 47,310,573 of CM061531.1, read as the reverse complement.
AGCGGATTTGACATTGCCCAACCATAAAGGTTGTTTGCGTCAAAGTAGCCAAGGTAGACCGATGGTTGTTGCTCGTCGAAGCCGGGGATGTACTTGTTGTTGGCTTTGACATGACGTGTTACAGCTTGTGTCAAACCGCCCCGTACACCAGATTCCATCATGAGCACCATATCAATATCCGTTAGAAGTTCCAGTCGACAGTTGGTTGACTTTAGCATAGCTTGCCATGCTAATCCTGGAGATGTGTACGAGTGTAGAGGGTCCAGTCCATAGGCGGAGAAGCAGGTGTTTCGAAATTCTTCCATCACATCGCACAGCAGAGTTACGTCCAATTTTATATAAAAGTCAGAATATTCCCCTAAGGTTTGAATGTTTAGTTGGTTCCAAACATTACAAGCATGATTGTAGTCTTCAACGGAGATTTCACTTTCGTTTAATTTGCTGTTGAAGGCTTCAATCGGTGGCAGACTGGTTTCTTCGAATTTTTCTGCAGACGTTATGTAATCATAGGGGAAAACTCCTTTCCGTAATACTAGGTCTAATTTATCTTCAGGTACAATTTTTCTGGTTTCTTTTAGGTCTTCTCTTCTTAGGTTCTCTGACAATTTGGCTAAACTAGATGCCATAAATCTGTAAGAGTCTACGAAGCGAAGTTTAATTTTACCTACTGTTTTTGAAAAGCTGATGTACTTTTCCAATGTTGTAGCAAGAACATCAATTTTACCATCATCTCTTCCTAATTCTGGAATAATAAAGTGGGAGTCGTAGCCGCTAAGATTGTGTAAAACGACAGGAATAAAGTTTGGCAGTTTGTAATTTATATTGCATGAATTACAAGCAGCTCCTCTGTATAACCCTGTCAGGTGATCGTGATCTCTTACTTTTGGATTTTCTTCACTAAACATCTTCTTGCATAAATAGCATCTTGTCGCTAAGTTGTATTCTTCTTGTTGATTTTGGTTTAAAGGTTCCATAGGTACAATATTACCGAACAAGCGTTGAACCTTTCCAGCAATATCGTACAGTTGGTCTACAAAATACTTAGCGGCTTCTTCACCACGGTAGAGTATTGGAGTGGATGTTAAACCATAGTCTTGCAATTGGTTTTCAGACAAGGTTGATTTAACTAGTAAACAAAAACTGTTGGGCTGATGCAACTGATATTTTGTTCTTCTAGTCACTTCGCCGTCCGGCAGCTCCTGTGGTACTAACGTTGATTCAAAATCTGCGTAGACCACTAGTGGAATTCGGTATTGGTGAACTGTCTTGTTAAATTGTATTGAAGCTCGGGTAGGCGGTGGAAGACTTATCTTTACGTCATAGTTCTCGTTGCAAAGTCTTTTATGTTCCAATAACCAGTCCAATCCTCCACGTCTTGAATCTTTCCAAGAAAAGCAGAAACATCTCTTGCAAACTGTAATCCTATTTACTCTTTTGGTCAATTGTTTTACAACTAACGCTTCAAAGTCTTTTATCCATACATAATGGGAAATTTCACCCTTGGTTATCAATAGCAAATCCGTATGGTTTCTTTGCTCAACCTTTACTACCCGCAAAGGATAAACGTTGTTGGAATCATCCAGACCAAAAACATTGACTGAAACGCCAGGATTTTTCTTTTCAAATTTGCCAATATCTTTTAAAGTAACTGGGTAAGTAAGACCTTGAAAGTTGTAGCGGTGTTCATTTTCGTAGTATTCTCTACCAACTCTACAAGGATTGTTTTTAACATACTTGGTTAACATTGCATACTTGAAACATTCATTACCCTCATTTTGAACATTTCTACACGAGTTAGTGTTTTGGATTTTCTTTGGTAGAGGGATAAAACTACTACCTCTTAAACCATATCCATGTTTATGAACCCTAACATCCATACCTTCGATTGATGACAAAGTCCATCCAGATCCTCTTCCTTCATGTTCTTGGAGTTTGGTTATAAGTTCCTCCAAGCATTCTTCAATAATATCATCAATGTCGGAGGTGAAGGTAAGGGTTCGATTTTTGGTAATGAATGCTCTCAATGCTGTTTCACCATCAGTATTGTTAAACATAGCCTCTAACACCATTCCAAATTTAATAAAATTTAGCCTTTGTAATTCTTCCCTCAACGTTTGACCAACAAGTTCCTTAGCCTGGGTTATAAATGTTTCCAATTCCAATTGAACATTATTAATTTTGAAATGTGTTACAACTCGTCCTGGCAAGGCCGTGGTGCGCAGTTGTCTTACATCTTCCAGTTCTTCTTCTTCCATATCCTCTTCTTCGGTGTCCTCTTCTTCAATAGGTCTTGTAGCAGTAGATGGTCCAGCACCAGCAAATTGTATCACACTAGGTCTTCTTCTTTGCATTTGCTGTAGATAGCTGTCCCAGTAATTCGTCTGCTTCTGGTGCTCTTCCAAAAACCGGTCAATTGAGTCTAAGTCTATTTCATCCATGGTAATATCTTCTTTTCTATCTTCGTCTTCATGTAATTCTCTGTGTAGGGTGAAAAGATCTTCGTCTTGAAAGATTTCCCCACAAATGTCGCAAAGAGCCATTTCAAACAGTTTGGCTTTGAATGCACACTCTGTGAATGTCCACGCAATAATGAGCAGCGCACTCCACCGGGACCCTTTATATCCGAGGCAGATAGGTGGGGAAAGTGACGTCATATGGAAACAGGTTATCACTCATGTGCTAAATTTAGCCTTTACACAACCGTTTGTAATACATTTATCAGTAGGCTTGATAAATTGATGATATTTGGTCTAGATTCAATAATTTGTACAAGTTTTTTCAAAGACGTCTGTTTGAGCAAGTTTATGTAGGTCAAGGTCATTTGGAATTATTATTTTGAGCGGGGGATAGAGCACTAAGCAGTATCATTTACTACAAAGTGCTCTATCCCCCGCTCACATTCTTTTTTAACTTTTTGTTTAAACTTTTTACAAGGGTGAAACATCACCATCAGAGTCGGAATCATCCTCATCACGGAATAGGCAGCGATGACAATACATAATTCTTCTGGCAACTAACATCCTATCCATTGGACGATGGGGAGTGTCTTGTTCTTGTTCTTCTTCTTCTTCGATTTCCAATTGGAATTCCATTTCCGACTCAGATGACGACTCTAATGTTTCGTAGGCGTGCAAGTCCACCTCATTGTCCGTTGAACCAGCTTCGTCAGAGTCCGTTTCAATATCCATTATCTCTTCCTCCTCCTCTTCTTGATCAACCGCAGGTAGTTGGTCCTCTACTTCTATAATTTCTAGAGGTATTACCTCCAGAATAGAGACAATTCTGTTGCGATGGAACACGGTGTTGTCAAGTGGAGCCATGGTATGGAAGTGTTGTATCCATCCAATTTGCTTACCCTTTTTATACCCCCACCAACTATACAATTTATGTGGGTCAAGGTCACGTAAAGATACCCTTTGAGCGGGGGATAGACCACTAAGCAGCATGCTAGTCCATTGCCGCAAAGTGATCTATCCCCCGCTCTATTCCGCAGACCACACTCAAGTCCAAGTCCACATCCAAGTCCACATCCATATGTTACACTTTATTATTACTGCCACCAAGTAATTGTCACTCGCACATTTACTTGGTTTTGATAAAGGTACTGCACAAACTCCATATTGGTTGTTTGTTCGTTATACAAATGCATCATGAAATATGCAATCTTATCGATTGCGGCATTGTCCAACGGTTCGCAATTCACAAGTTCCAATGTGCCCTGGCTGGTCTTATCCTCTATAAGTTCCACCACTTCGTTGATGTCTTCTTCCAAGAGGATGAACTCAACACTGAAGCTCTCCATTGTTGTTGTTGATAGTGTCTAGACAAATGCTTGACTAAATACTTTATTCATCAGTCCTACATATATACCAATTTCCCCCTCCTATTACCCATTCCCCCTCTACCTTTATATAGGTCAAGGCCATCCAATAATACCCTTTGAGCGGGGGATAGACCACTAAGCAGCATGCTAGTCCATTGCCGCAAAGTGATCTATCCCCCGCTCTGTATTCCACACAAGTCCTAGTCTTTACACACACATAAGCCCCCCAGTCTTTTACACTTACTCATATACTCTGTCCTCCCTGCCAATTAAGAGTTCCCCATGTTTGCCACTATTTTCAATTAACCTTTCCAAGTCCCAAAACACAATGTCCAAATTAACCAAGTTCGCTCGTCCAATTTGAAACACACTATTCCCCCCAAAGTCACTTGCTCTCACTTGTTGTCCTGTATACTGCTTCTTCTTCCACGCTACAATCACTACCCTACCTTCTTCAACAACCATTCTTTTAACATTATCATACACCTTCTTCAACATCCCTCTACAGTTTAAATAGTTTATGGTTACATACTCCCACTCCTTACCAATGATCAGTGATCCACTCATTTTCTAGCGTTCCACTGGAAGGTTCAAAGCAGAATGAAGTCGGGATGTACAGACCCCCCTCTTTTATACCAGTTAACCGGTTGTCCTTGCTGTAAAGTGGGTCAAGGTCATCCAATGCTACCCTTTGAGCGGGGGATAGACCACTAAGCAGCATGCTAGTCCATTGCCGCAAAGTAGTCTATCCCCCGCTCTGTATTCTACACACACACACACACACACACACATGTCCCTGTCCAAGTCTTTCATTACATACCCAATATATATTCAGTTCCTTCATCATCACTATCACTCATCACTGCTTCCACAAACTCCACAGGATTAAAGTTAAATTGTTTCAATTGTTCTTTTAAGTTTTCAATTTGTTGGTCCTTTACTTCTAAAACACTGTGAAGGTGTGATATGTAGTCCGCTGCTTCGTTGATGCTTGCTACTCTCGGATCGCCTAACTTCAAGCTGGGAACTACACCCTGCAGTTTGTAGTACGCCATACGCCTTTCTTGCTCCTGCCGTTGACCAGGACTGAGCAAGCCTTGCCCGTCTTGGCTCACCTCCAGCAAGGTCCGTAGCATTGGAGCTTTGCAGGCGTTTGCCCGAGCAACAGTTATGCTGTGGAATGGTCGAGCAGGTCCACGAGTAGCAGGCAGGACGTTGGCAGCACGCCTTCTTGAAGAAGAAGAGGAAGCCTGAGAAGTTTTGCAGTTGGAAGCCATGTTGAAGTGAGGTATTCAGCTAAGCGATACAAAGCAGAATAACCAAACTGCACATCAATACCCGTATATATACACTTATCAGTGGTGGGGGTACTAGCTAGCCTTGGTAAAGTGGGTCAAGGCCATCCAAAAACATTACCAGAACGGGGGATAGATCACTAAGTGGCATGTTAGTCCATTGCCACAGAGTGATCTATCCCCCGCTCTGTATTTCACATTCACGCACACATTCATACATACACACAAGTCCCAGTCCAAGTCTTTACCCACACACCTATCCACTCTCATCCTCACTATCATCACTGTCCAACAGGCTTTCACACTTCTTAATCAGTTTTTCCCATTTACTCCTGACATAAAGTAGCTCCCTGCGAGTATTCTCTAGCATTCTGTCCCTTTGCTCTATCACTTCGTCGTACCACTCGATGATGTTTGGTGGAGTCTGAGTTGATGCATCCGTCGTGGTTGGTTGAGACGCTCCGCTGCTCCGCAACTCCTTCCTCACAGGACCAAAGCCGGAGAATCGGACACGACTCCTTGACGAAGGCCCCGATCGGATTGGTCCAATGCTCGGGCTGGAGTTGGAGGCGACCGGGCCAGAGGTAGAGGCTGGGACGTTCATAGCAGACATGGTGGTGTTCAGCTTAACGGTGTAAAGCAGAATGAGAGGACGGTTGATCACCACTCCTATATATACCCATTTCTAGTGGTGGGGATAACACGGGGGGGGGGGGTTTAAAGAAATTTTGCTTAGTCTTCCCGGTCATCAGTTTTACATACCTTTAGCACACCCATTATTTTGGTTTCTTCTATAACTTTACACACCTCAAACACCCAAGCAAACAGCTCATCTATGTTGTTATAATTAATTTTTGTCCAGTGTTCATACTTATGAGTTTGGTTGTTTATAATACATAGATAAAATGTAGACCCGTCTCGTCTTATACAGTACTCAACTTCCATTCTATGCTGGTTTAGCACTTCCCAAGCATTGTGTTGATCTATCAAGAAGTCACCACCTTTGTAATTGTACCGTGACATGTTTACCACGGAGCACAGAAACAGACTGAAGCAAATGAACGGCTCATACAAGCTTAGTAAGAGCGTTAGAGTGGGGGTATCACGTGATACACAACATTAGTTGTAAGGTTAGCACTTTACTTTAAACAGTAATTTATATGGGTCAAGGTCATTCAAACTTTGAAAAATTTTTACCTCCAAACACTTGTAGCAAGCTACAAGTGTTTGGAGGTAAGTTTTTATTTGTTAAAGATTTTTGTAACTTAGTCTTCGCCCTCAAGGACACGGTTTGAGATTGTCCCAGTGACTTTACATCACCGCCAGGTTAAAGTATTATACAAGTCAAGTGTTTTTTTTTTTTTTTATAACTTGACTTGTATAATACCCCTCTCCCTTACTTTAAGAGGGTTAAGACTAAATTTGGAAACATAATTTGGAAAAAGACTTTTAAATATTGTCCAACACAACCTAACAATTTTGGTTTTTTGGTGAGCCCATGTCCTAGTCCATTTCCCAAACAGATAGGCATCCTTTTCTTCGAATTAAATAAGCCCCGGGGACAAAAAATTCTCTTTGTACCATCGCAGGTGGTACTTTCATTCTATGAAGGCGGCCATCACCTTTTAGAATGATTTGCACATTTATGTTAAATGCTCCATAAGCTTGAACAATGAAATAATATTTTTTGTCCCTCTTGAGCCTATTAATTTTCAGCTTCTGCGGACTGTTGGGGTGTTTGAACTTGGACTTTTCAGGCATAATATTAAGGCTATAGGGCTTTGGTGTCGGAATTTTGATTTTCTTATTCAAGTGTCGTTGGCAACGATCTTTTTCTGGAAGAGCAAAACTCGGACAACAAAGAACCACAGCCTCTCTGCTAAACCAAACATAATCGCATTTATCACGCTTGCCAGCAGGGCATTTAACACGATTACGTTTCTTTTGTGTTGGACTCTTAGTGTTTTGGAGCTTCTCCGAATTAGGCTGGCTAGAAGAAATAGGGGTGGAAGGGGGTGGAAGAGGCAAAGATTGGTCAAAAGGAATGGAGCAAACAATTTTGGGTGGGGTAGGAGAGCGTGTTAGGTCTATGGAGGGAAGTTCAGGGGAAAAGATGGATTTACGGGGTGCTTTGGTTGGTGTGGATGGCATGGGGGATATGGGTGAGGGACATTGTGATTTGGTATAGGATAGGATTTTTCGGGTTCTGCTGTAGGGGGTTATCCTCGACCTGGACGTCTCTTCGAAGACTGCAGACTCCGATCCTGAGTCCGATAGCAGCGAGAGTGCTGAAGAGGCTACCGGGACTCGACCGCTGAGTTTTCCTGACGATGGTGGAGGTGCACCGGCCTCTTCCACTGTCGGCGGTAATGGCGACAGGCTGGGCATTGAGGCGGGCTGTGGTGGCGGCGGCGGCGGTGGTGGCATCGTCAGGCAGCTCAAGATGTTTGCAGTCATCAGATATTCCATGATCGAGGTGGAGGATGATGGAGGTTGAGTCGTGTCGGTTGAGGTTGAAGCTGGCGGGTAGTTTTTCAGTTTAAGGCCCATTTTACCCATTGTAATGAATGGACTTAATGAAAAGAATAGATGAGAATAAAAAAGTGAAGTTATTAAAAATGATCTCAAGAACAAGAGAGAACCTGTCCGTACGGGAGCTTGGACGGGAATGAGAAGTGCATGCAGCCGGGCCGCCTTATATCCCCACCGGGGCTGCCACGCCCAGAATATCAGGGGTGGGGGTGGGGGTGGGGGTGGGGGTGGGGGGGGGGTTCGCACTTTTTGTCGGGGGGGGGGGGGCTCGCACTTTTTGTGGGGGGGGGCTCGCACTTTTTGTCGGGGGGGGGGGGGCTCGCACTTTTTCAAAAAATAAACCCCACTTGGGACATTTATGTTGCCATCGCTGAAGCCTCCCAAGAGACCCAACTATAAACAATTCCAAACTTGTGCGTTACTAATACCTAACTGTTAACTTTTAAAAGACCTCTATATATATATATAAACTGTGTTAGTAAGATCTGACTGTTAAAGATTTTGAAAACTTTTATATTTAGGTCAAGGTCACGAAAAAATTTTAAAAAAATTAAGCCCCACACCCCCCTATGGGGGGTGTGGGGCACTTGGGTTGTCATCGCTGTAGCCTCCGAAGAGACCCAACTATGACAACAAGGCAACATCCAATGTCGTGTACCCTTCGCCACGCGAGACTTGTAAACATTTACTGCATTTCCAACTAATAACTTTTCCAATAGCTAACGAAATGTCATTTACATAATTTTGAAAGAAACTGAGGACGCCCTAGTGGCTTACGTCCTCGGTCCGAGTGCAGAGGCCATCGGCTCATTACCCCCGTATAAGCGTACAAACGGACCACCTCCTATTTCTCAGCCGCATTGAAGCATGCATGAGAGGAGCCTAACAATTATAAAAAAAAAGTGGCTTTACACGGGGGCCTACTCCCGTAACCCTATCTTTAATATTTTTAATTTAGCAATGCAGTAAATTTTTACAAGTCCTATGTGGGTCAAGGCCACACGGACATTAAAAAATTTCGGCCCCCGTACATCCATGGCGAACCACGAATGTTCGGGGGCCTTGGGGACAAAAAAACACAAATAGCTAATAAAGTTTCATTTACATAATTTTGAGTTTCCAGAAGGGAAACTAACTGAGGACACCCTAGTGGCTTACGTCCTCGGTCCGAGTGCAGAGGCCATCGGCTTATTACCCCCATATAGGCGTACAAACGGACGCTCCTATTTCTCAGCCGCATTAAAGCATGCATGAGAGGAGCCTAACAATTATACAAAAGTAACTTTACACGGGGGCCTACTCCCGTTCCCTGTCTTTACAATTTACTTTGAGCATTGCAAAAGCTCAAGGGGGGATTGCTAAAACAAGCGTATACACTTTAGAAAAATATAACACACTTACAACACACAATTGAGCTCAACGTAGTCAATGCTGGAACAAGCACATACATGTTAAACACATATAACAAACAAGACACAAAGGATAAAAGACACACAGGAGACATAAGGTACAAGTAAAACACTCTCATATAAAACAATTCGCAATACCCAAACGCAAGCGCAATATCTTACAACTAATACAAGTCTTAAAGTTAGAGTAGACTTCGCTAAACACTGAAGGCGCCATTCAATGTTTAGTGATGCCTATGGCGGTCCGTCCCGATCGTTCACGTTCAACGCGCGGGAGCGGACTGCGAGCCGGCTCTGGCTGGGCCCCCTTATATCCCCACCGGGGCTGCCACGCCCAGGATATCAGGGGTGGGGGTGGGGGTGGGGGTGGGGGGGGGGGCTCGCACTTTTTGTCGGGGGGGGGGGGGTTCGCACTTTTTGTCGGGGGGGGGGGGGGGCTCGCACTTTTTGTCGGGGGGGGGGGGGCTCGCACTTTTTGTCGGGGGGGGGGGGGGGTCAGGTAAGTTATGTGGGTCAAGGTCACCCACAACACTTGTACTCTAAGTGTTGGCTATACCCCCACCACAACTGGGTCCCTAGGCTGCACAACACCGCTTCGCCAGTATGTCTCCGGCTTCCATGCGGTGCGTCTCGCTGTTCTCTAGCTCTCTATGTGTAAGTAATTTTACAAGTTCTGAATGTAGGTCACTACACTTTAACTCTGGGACGATATCGACTTGTAGTATTTCAGTGTTTTGACTCAAGGTCATCACACTTTAACTCTAGCACATCGGTTATCGTACCAGAGGTGCTCAATAACCTAACTTGTAATGTTTAGGGTGGCGTTTGCACGCCACGTGGTATCGCCATGAGTGTCCAGTCCAGGTTTTAAGTTAAATTAATTTTACTGTAATCTTTTCCATTTCCGCTTCGTTTTGCCAAAGTATAAGGTGTCGCTTAATAAAGTGGTATTTCTCTAAAGTTATAGGAGATTGAAAGGATACAATTAGTTTATTTAGGAGACTCTTCATCTTGGAGTTTAACACAATTTCCACTTTGACTTTGCTTCCTCGGCTCTCACAGCCTAAGCTGTACAGGAATGTTTCTTCTAGTGCCAACTCGGGCCAAGAGAACAGTGTGTTGACTGTAGGACACCTCATGGTGAAGTGATGCGATACTCCAGCGTACCACCTCACCTTCCCCCGCCACTGTGACCTTCCCCCACTCCTGCTGTTTCCCCCACCTCTTTTCCCTTGACTCATGCGCTACGAGCAGTCTCTCAGTATTGTGCGGACTTTTGTGAGGTGAAGCCATGTCGCAGGACACTTTAGGTAAGAAACTTAGCCGTGTTAAGACTTTATTAGTTGCTCACTGTCCACCACTCAAAGTTAAGAGAGTTTCAACTTTAGCTAAGTGGCGCAAACTGTTGCGCGGACACCCTAAGTTTTATACAAAACAGACTAATGTCAGTTTTACTGATGAGGATTTGTTTAAAATATTGGATGAAATGACTTTTCCTTGCAAAATTCAGTTAGTTACCCCCATTCCTGACAGTTTAGAGTCTTAGTCTCTCAAGCCGATATACCTAGCATCCACAGAGCCTGACAGTCAGTCACTCGGTGGCTGTTGTGGGGTGCGCATCGGTGTCGGCGCTCCGTTGTTAGGTTTTCAAGGTCACAGTAATATCGAATTGTTGGTGTTGTGCTGGTTCAAGGTCACCTGAGGGATAACCGATTGCCCATTTAGGCAGGGTCATGTCAGAAACTCGAGTTTAACTTGGCACTTTTGCCGTTTCTCGTCGAAAATTCGCTCCAAGTGGTCAAGGTCACGAGGACTCTGACTGAAACTCGGAGCGTAGTGCGAGAAACGGCAAAAGTGCCAAAAAATTTTAAGTTTCGGCGTGACCTTGACCTCAGTGGCGTCGGTGACGTCATTTTGATGACGTAAGGGGTGATGACGTCATCAGCACGTCATTTCTGTGACGTCATGGGTGTGACGTCGTAGAAATGACGTCATTGGTGATGACGTCATCGATGACGCAATCGATGACGTCATCGATGACGTCATCGGTGAGGTCATTGACCTCGATGACGTCATCCCTCAGGTGACCTTGAACTGAGCCAGCACCAACAATTTGACACTACTCCCCCCCCTCCCAAAAAGGGGTATTTTCGGGTCAGCCCCAAATTTTCAAATGTAAACCCCTATTGAGTGACCCCTTATTTTAAACGGTTTATCAACAGAAATTGAATGGCACAAACCAGAGGTCTATATCTTATCTTCAACTAAAATGGCAGGTGTTTTAAAATTTGGGATGGGTTTATTGACATTCAATAAAATTGCATCGGAAAATAGGTACTTTAGAAATACGAATTTTTAGATTTATTTTAGAATTAAACCTATGAATTCATTTCTGCTACTAGGTTCAATTCTAAAATAATTCCAGGAATTTTCCATTCCAAAAATGCTTATTTTCCGATTTAATTTTAAGGAATGTCAATTACCCCAACTCGAATTTTAAAATGGCTGCCATTTTGATTAGGGTTGTAGATATTGCCCTCCGTACCGATTTGTGCCATTCGATTTCTCTCGATAAATTCTTTAAAATGAGGGGTTACTCAATAAGGGTTGACATTTGAAAATTTGGGGCTGCAACCAAAATACTCCATTTTGATGTTAGGGGCAAACTTGTTTAGTTGTGATGAAAAAGTGCTGTTTTTATGTTGTAAACACGTGCCGAATTGGTTTCCCTACAGCAACGCGTTAAAAAGTTACCTGGGGGTGTCCAGACTTGTGCCTAACTCTGTATTATTATTTACCAATGACATTGCACTTTTTACAATACAATACAATCCTGTACTTAAATAGCTTCTGTAGCTTATAACAGCCATACAGAATTTTATTACAGTGTAATGTAATTTAATTAGCGGAAAGTAAATTATTATCAAGGAAAGTAGTAATTATAAAGGAAATTATTGATATTTGAAATTTATATTTTCATTCATTTTATGAACAAAAAACAGCAATTCTTCGTAAAACCAAGTAATGTTTTTATCCTACGTTAAAGCAAAATGTATGTGAACAGGTAAAGTATTCCTTGGCACGGTTGGGTGCTATTTGAGTTGTAAATATTCTTTAAACTTGACTCAACTCTTACCAGAAGTTACGCGAAGTTTTAAAGTGCCCCCATCCCTTAATACTGAGAGGAGATATTTAATAGAAATAAATTTTGTAGTATAAATAGACACCTAAATATTATTCAAATGTTTCGAATTGATAATCAAGTTATCCTTGGTCCAACTTGTATGTTTGCTTGGACAACAAAGCCCTTGGATAAGCTGATTTGCCAACATCACAATTAACGCATAAAGCTGGTAAGTATTATAAAGGTTTTAATGTCAAACCACTAACATTTTATAATTCTTGTTTTGATTTACTGATGGAAGAATATTTCGTAAGTATAATATCGTGATTAAGGAATTATAATTATAATAATAATAAGTAATACCTTTCAGTATAAAAAATACAACCAAACCAAACAAAAGATTTATAAATTCCTCTAACATTAAAGTAATTATTTCTTTATCAAACCCGTCACTGGCACAGTTTATGGACAGAGATTAGACTTATTGATAAATAGAACGGCCATATTTATTTATTTATTATAATTATTTGCTTAATTACAGGTACAATATTTAATTACAACAAAACAGTACTAACAAACTAATTAATTAGTATGTAGGGCCTAGAGTATCCTGCTATAACAAATATAAAACAAAAACACTTGGCTTCTTGCCGTTAAAAACAACAAATAATGTACATAAATTTAAATTAAAATTATCCTACCTGTCACTCCTTGGACAAAAACATTATACATAGGCATATAATCAAAATAAAATCTAAAGACAAAATAATTGAGAACATTAAATCTGACTTAATAAACTTACAATAATAGTCAAAAAGTAAATATAATACATAAAAAAAAAACTAATTGACTGAAACTTGTATTATTTTTAATCTTGTTTGTTGTATGTCGAGTTTCGAAGCAGAAATGCAGAATCTTTTTAAAGAGAAATAAATGTCAACACCATCGTGACAGTGAAATGATTGAAACACAGCTTCAGCCAGACGTGGAGTGTTTTCCGCTTGGGAGACTCTGGTTTTCATTTACGACACAATTCGCAAATTGGGTTTTAGGTATTTACGTACTAAATATAAATGTTTTTGAGATGTCGTTCTAACAAACAATCGGAACAGTTAAAATACTGTATAAAGAGCTAATTTATTTTAAGTGGTAAATATTACGTTTTTTTTAAAAAGTATCCCACTTTAAGTTTACTTTATTAATCGCTAAATTATGTCACCGGTTACCAAAACTTTTCTGTTGAATTTTTTAAGGAGACTTCAAAGATATAATTTTCTCTAAAATGACTACTTAAAATGTTACGGATGCCACGTATAGCAAATCGCAACATCTTCCTTCTAAGTACTCTATGAAGGTCACTAGAGGTACGGCATCACAATACGTGGAATAACGGAAAGCACAAATATAGAAAGAGTCTGACTTAAAATAGAAAGAACATAAGTGTTGGCAAGCTTTGGGTAAAGACAGCTACGGATCAGCATTTGAAGAACGTAAATTCTTAACTACTGTGGTTGCACCGTACATTACTGAATGTGTCCCGGTAGTGTGTCTTTATAAAGTTCAAGGGTTCAATCAAGAATGATAGGCGCATCTACATAAGAAAATCTGCAAACTTCGATTAACCTGAACCTCACCTAAGTCTCCCGCTAAGAAGCCACCTTAAATTAGGGCCATCAACTACCTACCTCACCTACCGATACAATCTAACGAAATTACATCACCGGAAGCAGAATTCTAAACTCTTAATTTGTCTACGATTGAATGTCTTTCTACGGACTTCACCTTTCCCATTCAACGTTTCCCACGCGGTGTAATGCTCTCGCGAGTTTTTTAAACTCCCTCCCTTGGCATTTAAGTGGCCTACCCTCCCGTGGCAGATCCGCCAAAGTTTGATTGCCATATCTTTCTCATTTTCACGCTACTAATGGCCAAGCAATACATTCAAGAAGCTGTAAGCATGGATGGTTTGGACACATTTGTACAGAGAGAGTTTTAAATTTGGAGGAATTTTAACCTTGCAGGCTTTCTGTTTACTTTTATGTATTAATGTCAATACTAATCCCAGATCACATAAAGGATATAAAAATATAATAAATAGAATAATATGTTAAAACTTTTTGCTCTTTGTATATATTTTTCATGTTTCTTCAATTATTAACATGTTCTGGGAAATACCACCTAGAGATGTAATACACAGATACTAAAAAAAACCAAACTCAATTATTGTAATATTTCATACCTAGTTTGAAAATTAAACCTATGTTCACATTATCTCGATATGCCGGCCCCTCGTCGTGGTACTTTGTCGAGTAGCGGCTGGCAGAGTGGACACTAACTGTGTCACGTGACCTCTTGACCTTACGACACAAATCAACCAGGGGTTGGGGAGGGGGAGTATTATCTTTACAGTTCGTACTGAGTATTCCTACGCTACATTATGTTTACTTCATTGTGGAAATGGCTAATATTATGGTAAATACAATATTAAATACAATAGTAAATGCAAGTTGTAATAATAATAATAATAATAATAATAATAATTTAATTATTTCCGATACATTGGAATGTGCGACAGATTTATTTGTAATCAATAGAGTAATTTGTTTTTGATAAAATTCAATCTTGTTAATTTTACAAAAGGGTATAGATGTGGTTTGGGACACCTGGTTGTCAGGAAAAGTATATTTCCATCGTCATTAAGATTGCCTAAATAAACTGAGTTTGTATGTAAGTTGAATTAACTATAGTAATTGTGCAAGCTAAGCTAATTCAACATACGATGATTGTTCTATTAATTATTTTGTATTGTAGTAAACTGAAAATTTTAATTTAAAATGTTTATGTTGTATTACAAACATTTTTAGAATCAACCAAAAGCTACAAACAAAGCCTTCTGAAACAATTTTGTAATAACGTCATTATAACTGTTTTAACTCGTGATTTGTAAATCATATTTTTCCTCCACCTACTATCTAAAGCCGTATTTTACTCCTTGGAATGGAGTAGTAAAGTACTAATTTCTATCCCATGTGACTTGAAGACTTAATTTTTCTACCTAGGGAAAACTCAAGTTTTTTCGTTCCACAGGGCTAAAGTTATTTACATAAGAATAACATTAAAAGAGAGATTAAAAAGAACATGAGCCACAGTCAGCTGTTACTTGTATTTGTTTCGTTACTCATTGTTGACTAATAGCAGCTGTATGTATTCATTTAACGTACAGCTGATATGGGGTGTCCTTGATTCCACCAGATCACAGCTACCAAGAAGCCAAGTGTTTTTGTTTTATATTTTTTATAACAGGATACTCTAGGCCCTACATACTAAGTAATTAGTTTGTGAGTACTGTTTTATTTTAATTAAATATTGTACTTGTAATAAAGCTAATAATAATAATAAGTAAATAAACATCGCCGTTCTATTCATCAATCTAATCAAGTCTAATCTCTGTCTCTAAACTATGCAAGTGATATGTTTTATAAAGAAATAATTACTTTAATGTTAGAGGAATTTACAAAACTTTTGTTTGGTTTGTGTTTTTTTTATACTGAAAGGAATTACTTATTATTATTATTCCTTAATAACAATATTATACTTACAAAATATTCCTCCAAGAAGTAAATCAAAACAGTATAAAATGTCAGTGGTTTGACATTAAAATCTTTATAATAATTACCAGCTTTATGCGTTAATTGTAATGTTTGCAAATCAGCTTATCCAAGGGCTTTGTTGTCCAGGCAAACATACAAGTTGGAACAAGGATAACTTGATTATCAATTCGAAACATTTGAATACTATTTAGGTGTCTATTTATATTATAAAATTGATTTCTATTAAATATTTCCTCTCAGTATTAAAAAAAGAGGGCACTTTAAAACTTCGCTAACTTCTGGTGAGAGTTGAGTCAAGTTTAAAGAATATTTACAACTCAAATAGCACCCAACCGTGCCAAGGAATACTTTACCTGTTCACATATATTTTGCTTTAACGTAGGATAAAAACATTACTTGATATTACGAAGAATTGCTGTTTTTTGTTCATAAAATCATTGAGAATATCATTTTCAAATATTAATAATTCCCACTATAATTACTAATTTAATATTACATTACATTATACTGTAATAAAATTCTGTATAGCCGCTATAGACTACGGAAGCTATTTAAGTACAGGATTGTATTGTACTCTAATTCCCTGTTACAGCATTAATGTGTGAATACATAATTTATTGAAAAAAATTTCTAATTATATTCATTTCATAGCAGAAAAAAACCTAATATGAACAACAACGAGTAACTATATAAATAAACTCTGTGTTAATATGTTGTTACAGTGTTAAGTTATATTTTGTCTATGTATTTTTTATATTGTTTTTTGTCAATTGTGTCAATATGTTTTTATATTGTTTATGTAGGACTAGGTATACAGTTTAAGAAGAGTCATCATAAATCCGTCGGGGCTCCAGCTCTCCCTTCACATCAGTTACCCCCACCCCCACCTTTCGCCACAGATCACTCAGGTTTCCATTCTTCATTCTATGGAAACAAGATAAAAAAATTGGTTGTTCAGGTAACTATTTTTCCATAAATTATACTTGTTTGTTATTGTTATCATCATTGAATGCTGCTTAAGGTCCCATTATTTTTTTAAAAAGAAAAGTTAATATTGAAATTTATACAATTTTCATTTTTTAAATCTATTGTAAGTACATTTAAAAAAATCTTGAAAAGTAAAAGAAAATTTGTGGTACTTTTATTTACTAAATTATAATTAACAAATTGATTCATCATAAATTTATGTAGCTATTTATATTAAAATCATTTTTCAATTACTTAAATGTATCACGTTAAGTGTTAATATGTTTTTACAGTGTTAAGTTATATTTTGTCTATGTATTTTTTATATTGTTTTTTGTCAATTGTGTCAATATGTTTTTATATTGTTTATGTAGGACTAGGTATACAGTTTAAGAAGAGTCATCATAAATCCGTCGGGGCTCCAGCTCTCCCTTCACATCAGTTACCTCCCCATCCACCCCCACCCCTCATTCACCAAAGATCACTTAGTTTGCCATCCCTCATTCTATGGAAACAAGATAAAAAACTTTGTTGTTCAGGTACCCATTTTTCCATAAACGATGGTTGTTTGTTATTTTTATTGTCATTGAACGCTCCTTAAGGTCCTATTATTTTATTAAAAAGAAAAGTTAATATTGAAATGTATACAATTTTCATTTTTCAAGTATATTGTATGTACATTCAAAAAAATCTTGAAAAGTAAAAGTAAATTGGTTAAACTTTTACCTATTAAATTATAATAAACATATAAATTCATCATAAAGTTATGTAGCTTTATATTAAAACCATTTTTCAATAACTTAAATGGATCACATTATAATTATTATTTATTTCGGAGGCAAAAGTAGCACCATAGTGTCATTCAGTTTTGTTGACAAATAGCCTCGAGTGAAATTGAATTATTCTGGTAGATCGAGCAGACTATTCCAACAGTAACGGAACCCGAAATGACAATATGGTCTGCGAGAGCGTCTAGAATAATAAGCAGAGCCTCAGCTGAGCCATACGCGGTTGTTGCGGCCGGATTATCTTGCCGAGATGAGAATCGTGTTATAGCTTCCATAATGTGGAATATGACATTGCTCCATCTTCGAATACATTCCAATGGTTATTGGGAAGAGACAAAGTTACATTAAAAATGAAATAATAATATTGAATACTGTAAAATAATGAGGACTCCACTACATAAATTGAGGACAGCTAAAAAAAAAAAAAAATATAATCAATTTGAACATTGACAAAAACGCTGAAAATCTTCTCTCTCCCTCATCTAATATTTATAAAATGTCAGTGCTCTCACTAATAAAGCATTTCTTTACATTAAACTTGGGATTTTTGGATGATGTTCTGAACAGTATTTTAAAAGTAATATACGCTCTGGAAAGTATATTTTAATTCAAAATTAAATTGAAATTTATACAAGGTATATTTACCTACAACCACTTTGTGAAATAGCATCATTTCCATCTAATGTTGGCGATCTAAAGATAGCTCAATTTCCTATCCCATAACATATGACTGAACCAATTTCATGTGCTGCAAAAGTATACTTGAGTAAATATTATTAATTTACTTCCACTGTTAGGTTATACTTTTATACTTCATGAGTCGCACTCTTCTACCTCTACCTTCACATCATCCTACCTCAATATCCCCCCCCCCCCGCCATAAGCACACTGGAGTTGAAATTTGTCATTCTGGGGAAATGGTATATAATTTGGTTGTTAAGGTTTGTTTTCATAAATGATGTCTTTTTAGTTATTTTTTATCATTTAAATGTTTCCAAGTTTCTTATACAGTTCCACACGGTTATTTACATTATGTATTACATTACATTATGTATTACATTATGTATTTTGACTACGTACCAATTTTTGTGTTCGGTCACATGGCTCTTCTCATAACTTAAATTAAATGTGGTAAGGGACGATATGGGTGAGTTAAATAAAACATAAATCGCAACCTCATGTTTTGCTTTCTAATGATTTATGAGTAGAAAGTTAATAGTACATTTCATTACTGGTCTCTAAAGTGATATATTTCGATGCAAGATCAATTAAGTTTACTAGTTAGGTGTTGCCTGAAATCGAGTAATTTGATCTGGACTATCCCGTGTAATTGCTAAAACTGTTAAATATAGTTTCTAATCAATAACATCTTACCAATTCAACATTGTTAACACTTAAAGGTGTACATTAAAACAGATGTTTAAAAAACTAAACCAAATCCCAACGTCATTTAAAGCAAAACTTCCAAATTTTAATGACGGATAGCGACTTTATTTTCAATGAATAATAATGATGAATTACAAGTTTATCACTTTTATAAACATTATTTTAAATAAGGTTGGTTAAAATTAACAGTAGCAAACAGTATATGGAAAATAAATAATAAAATTTAATTTAATATTAATGAAATACCGGTTTACTCCGAAAGCGAAATCAATCGAATACTAGCCCGACCGAAAGCTGAGTTAGCTGAAGCGGTATTGGATGTCAAACGATCAGGAGAGATCTGCAGCAAATGGCCCCGTCCAATAAATAATGGACCAGACCTCGATGTAAACATCTCAACTCAGGACCCCAGGTCACGCGGTCACGTGGTCATCTGTCGACTCTCGACTACTCTCGCAGCTTATTCAACCACTTGTGTTGTTTATTTGCCAGAGTATTTATATTACCTAGGGTCGAACATTTGCTCTGTTAACTTAAACAGTTCTTTGTAGTCATAGACATAGCAATGTCAATCAGGGACTGTATGCTAAAATGCCAAGAACAAAAGGCTTTTTTCTTACTAGACAAGCTCGTACTCTGAAATTCAGTCCGCTCACTCGCCATAATTACGAAATAGCCATAATTACCAACACAAAGTACTATTTAATATCTAATAAATTATTTTTACTATGGTATCGTTCAGTATAATTAAGTATTTCAGTTAGTGCTTCAGTGAAAAAACACATGTTTACACTGGAGCTCGTGGTTCGTGCTATGACAATTAAGACATCTTTTTCATTATTTCTTTGCCATTATTTTAAAGTCCATATGACCAATGATTATTTTTTTTTTTATATAATTCAAGATTATAACATAATAAGATTTTTCTTAGGATATATAGGCCTATATTAATAGTATGTTATCCACATTTTTTACTACTTTAATCATTATTTATAAGTGAAATATTTATTGTGAATGCAACTGTTCCCTTATGTCTTGACTACATGTACCGTTTGATATAACAAAACATTAAACTCAGTTCATAGTATTACAAATCCTATATACGAGTACTATATGTTTGTATTTATGCACACTGATCCCGAAAAAGGCTCTACAAATTTTCTTTAAACTTTGAAAATAACTTAGTTCTGATATAAAAACAATCTATATACAGGCCTTTACGTTAGAAAAATCTAATTTCTATATAATGTTTCATTCAAACTCAACAAACTTTTGTATGAGATTTGAGATAACGATCAATACAAAGAAAAGTTAAAAACAGCTGACTTGACTGTCAAAGTACAGACCACGTTTTCCAGTATAATGTATTCTTTCTTTGTACCTATTACTTAAATACCAAATAATTCTGCAATAAAAATAATTTATTAGTTATTATTATTCCTTCTCGATACTGATGATTACGTTGATGTATGATCAAGGAATTTGGAATATCCTACCAGGTAGCGGACATCAACAAACCCTAGTGATGTCACCGGCACCGCCAGCTGTTTAAAAAACAACAAACCAACGCATCTGTCAATCTATACTTATTTAATACTAGCAAACAGCCCGTCAAAAATGACGGGTAATTTTTATGATGATTATTCATGCATACCGTATGATGATTTACAAATCTGAAGGGTCACAAAATTTATTAAACATAATTTTTAACATAATACATAGCTGAATTCCTGTCAATCTACACACAGTTTACTCCTGACGACATACTTAAATTTTTCCATTCCTTTAGCAATGTGAACAATATATAGTTATATAACAAAATAATGGTTTATAAGTTAATAAATAGTTTACTAAAAAATTATTTTAAAATACGAGTATAGTAGGCCTATTGGACTTATGTATTGAAAAAAACCAAGATAGTAATGTTTTCAGCCGTCTTTCAACTTATTCCATTCCAGTTGTTTTACCATTTATTGGTATAGTTAATTTCGCTGCCTCAGGGTCCAATTTAATATCCCAGAGTCTGGATTTTGTATTTCATTTGCTAAACACCCAGATTTATCAATCTGACCAAGTGTTTCTTCAATCTCTGACTATAATCACTTTTGCCTCCTTACATGAAGTTTGTAGATCCACGCTGAGTCTAACGTCCCCATTTTGGTACCACCACCACCGCTGAGCATCAGACCCTGAGCTCTTCCACAGGACTTATGAAATCTAATTGAACCCTGCTTTCAAATTCTGACTTGAGTTTATCATATAACGGTAGAAGTACATCCCTGGGCGTACTAAGTGCTACTGGACGTGCATTGTCCTCTAAGTCTATCAATCATATAGTAGGTTTTTACACTCATTAAGACACTATTTAAAATGTTTTTTCTTAGTCTTTTGTTTGCACTTTATTCCATGTCCTTTTTTATTTCTTTTTATTTTTTATTTTTTTATTTTATTTTTTATTTTTTAAAATTTTTATTTTTTTTTAGACCTTCTTGTATATTTCATTACTTATTAATTCATTTTTCATAGTTCTGCATCTTTACATTTTTGTACTTCATTTTTTTTACATCAGTGAGAAAAACTAATTGTTAAACATGCAGAAGCATAAGCCTACATTACATTATTAAGATCTAAATTACGTAGTTATACGACAAAATTAAAAGTATTAAAATACCATGGTGAGTTTTACAATCAACATATAAACCTATGTTTTTGTTTATTTTTCAAAATATAAACCTCTTTAGTTGATAGTTAAGATATAAAAACATATGTGTAAACAAATATTAATATAACCATTGACTATGTACACTACCGTGTACATAGTCAATGATATAACTTATAAGTTTAAATAAATACATAAATTCAATCATCTAGGTTATAATAGGTAAACTTTCTTTATAGTATATCAAACAAAATTTTATCCAAGCACCAGCTGTTAAAAATTTATTTTTCTGCTTTTAAAATAACTGCAACCTTAGTGTCTTGTTTCATTTGTTATCTGTCAATGAGAATTAAAGTGGTCTGTTTGTTTACAAAAACTACCTTGTAAATAAATCAGCAGTGGTATAAAATTTAATTGCAAGATTTGGATCACCTGGAGCAGTAAACAAATCAACAAATTGACGTCTTAGATTGGTCTAAATAAGGTCTAATTTTCATTTTACGGAGTTATAAAGCATTTTCTAAGGGATTCCATATTTTTCCTATTATATAGGGACGATAAGAAATCCATAGACACCAAAACGACCACGATCCGTTCAGTAGTTTTCTCTCTAGACCCTTAAATGCACTCTTTTATTATATAAGATGCTAAGGGTTTTTTGTATAGCTAACTCCTCCTACAATTTGCAACCGATTTTAAAGTTTTTGGTAACGTGAATAAGGCTTGGTCTTTAGTTGTTTTCGCAAAAAATTTATGGCAATCGGACATAATATAAGGGCGCTATACGCCAATTAATTTTGAAAATTTCCCATTAGAATAACATTGGGTTTGCGTTGAACATTTTAAACATCTGATAATGTACAGGTGTAAAAATGTTTATTTTTTGTGATTGCTGATATACACAATATTAAATATTGGATTGGTCGAATGTCGTTGATTTAGAACTAAATGTTACTTTTGTATTGTATCAAAATTAATTGCTCGATTTTGAGCAACAAGTAGACTAGTTAAAATAATAATAATAAAGATGACGTCACTGACACCACTTTCGATGAGTCATGCGCAGATGTCCGGTACCGTCAGGAGCTTCTAATTCTAATCATCGTGATTATGATTGTTCAAGTAAAATAAAGCAAAGAATAAACAATGTTGGTTAAATGCGATTTTTTATATTAAAAATGAATATATAACAAAAGTTAAATCAGCTGATAAGTGAAGGAGTAAAACCTAAATGTTACATGTTTACGAGGTACATGTGTACCCTCGTAGTTTTAACATGTGGTTCGGTAAATTTATCCCAGAGTGCAGCACCTAAAGAGTCTGTAGTACCGGCCGCCTTGATTTTTATTCCCATATGACCAATGTTGAATTCAAACATTTACTTCGCCTTTAATATCGGTCATAAAAGATTTATCTTTATGCCATTTTAAAGGAGATTTTAATACCTAAGGCCCTATGAAATCAAAAGTTTCATATTATTAATGTTTTGAGTAATAAAAAAAAAGATCTCACTAACTTTTTTCGAAAATGGACGTCTTTTTCAGTAGTTTAATATCATATATCGCTCTCTAATCGTGCTTTCGATTTCACAGGGCCCTAGGTATTGAAATTTGCCTTAAAATGACCCAAAGATGAAATATGACCAATGTTGAAATCGTAACGGACGTTTGTCATTTGACATTTGTCTTAAGCAAATAAAAATCCAAGCCGGTTTTAGTCCTACCGTTCCTTGGGCAACACAAATACGCTCATCAACTAGGTGCAGGGGATTCTAATGGCACTGTCTATATTAGTGACTTTGTTGCGAGTTTTTGACTTTAGAATATCCCGTCTATCCAAATTGCGCGTTTTTGTGTCGCGCCGGAACTGCGCGACTAAATCGCCCGTGTAGATGGGGCCTATGGCTTATATTCATCAAGAGCAAGGGACTGAACCGAACGAGCTCGCCTTGAAAAGAAACAAGCTTATTTAGACTTTGTACCTAATACAATCATAGTACCTTAAGACCACCTGTGAATGAATTATTCCTTCAAAAGACTTGTGTATGTTTACCGGCCCCCAGGTTTGTTCTAAGATTTTAGTTGTTCATGTTCTTTGAGACTCTGTGATCCCTTAGAGTTTGCTTTTTATCAACATTAGTAATTATTTTTATTGCATTGGAAAGTAAAAAAGCTGTAGTAAAGAACGTGGTTGATGCTTTGCATTGCTCTGCACAGATTATTGCTATAATAATAATAAATTTTGTTGTATCCAACCAGGCTAGCTTATACTAATTGTACGTGTACTTTTACTTGTTATACTTTATAATTAATAACCAATTATTAAAATCAAACCTATTAGGCTACTCCATTATTAAACTTTACAACAAATTACCTCCAAACCTAAAATCCGTTTCACATGCATTTAAATTTAGAATCAATCTGAAACAGTTCCTTAAAAAAAAGAATAATAATGCAGTGTGTGAGACTTCTTGAATGATGATTTTTCTTTTTAGTTTTTAAATATGTTTATGCAGTCGACTAATCTCTGTCGATCACTTTAGAATGTTAAGTATTTCTTATTTTATTCTGTATTGTGGTTTGTTGTCAATGCTATAAGTTATAGTCTTATGACAATAACGATATTTGATTTTATAACTACGGTTCTATTTTATTTGGGTTATTAATATTTAGAGTATTGTTTCACCCCTAACCAGTGATATTTGCCTAAGCTATTTATTTCAGTAGGGTGAAAACGCCGGTCGCAGTACCGACCCCGGTTGTGCCCCATATTTAACCTCAGTACTGTCAGGAAAACACCAATTGAAAAGACTTTTTTAAACCGATCACTGAGGTGTGATATGAACAATTGATTTTTACATCCAATCACACCATGATATTTTAACTTGTTCAAGAGAATTTTCCGATCGATGCAGTAAAATGCTTTGAACTGATCGCAAAGAACCATTCCAGTGGATAGATTGTTTTAAAAATTATTCAGGACATAATTTACAAGTTCATTGACTGCATCGATCGTAGAAATTCCAGGCCTAAAGCCAAACTGACTTTTACAAAGCAGTTCATTTCAATCGGAAAAAGAACATATCTAATTTTTAATTTCAGTCTCATAGACTTTTGACATGACGGGTCCGGAGAGATTGGTCTGTAGCTCCAAGTCTCTTCACGGCTCCCCTTTTTATATACAGGAACTTGTTCTGATAACTTTCAGGAACTACCTAAGATAATTTTAAACCACTAGGGAATATTCCTTCACTTAAACCAGCATTAACACAAATGGAAAGAGGAACGGCAATGGCATCTGATACCTCCTTGAGCAGCATAGTGGAAACACCCTACACATCACAATTGGCAGAGGGCTTCAACGAGGACACTAACTGCATGACTTTGTCGCAAGACTCCATTTGCCATTTGAAGTTCACAGCAGGGGCAGTGAGCTGGATGCACTAAAGCAGTCAGTGAAGAGCCGGTTGAATTCCTCAGCATTAGGTTGAGCGTGAATAGCAGCAGACACTCCAGATCCTCTTTTTACTACTTACCACGCAGCTTTGCATTTGCTAAGGGCTTTGCTGATGAAATCATCATTGTGCTGTATTTTGGCTTGATCAACAGGAGATTTTAATGGTAATTAGTTTATTTGTGGGTATGATACACAAGACCAGTATTTATAAGACTGTTCTTTGGTTTTAACTATTTTAGACTGTAAAGTTAATTAATAAACGCCTCGGAAAAATTATCTCAGTAACAAAGAGAACGTAACTGTAAGAGTGAACATTAATTTTCTGAAACGTATAATGCTTGTATTACAGATACAGTACCAGGGGGACCGAGCTTAAGCTCGGTAAAATTATTACTTTCGTTTCTCACACAAAGCTCGTTCGCTCCGCTCACTCGCCAGGCGGAAGGTTTGCTGCACATTGGTATGATTTTCCTAAAACCACAGGTTAAAGATGTAACACATTGGTTTATTTTATCTACAGTTATCAGCTGATTTTTGTTCAGTTAAAAAATTTCCATAAGGATAACATGGGATCTTTGAAGGGCTCTAGCGCGAAAACCGGATTTTTCCCAGCTATGGGACCAGCTCCAATCGATTTCTGGTGGCCAAAACCCCCTTATTCCAAAATTTGAAGGAAATCGTCGGAGCCGTTTTTGAGATAATTGTGCAAGCAAGCAAGCAAGCAAACAAGCAAACATTGCTCGTATAAGAGTATAGGATATTACCTAAGTTTCAATGAACAAGTCTAATTAGGGAAAACATCTTTAGTGTGATAGATATTTCAGAGTTAACATAGCGAACATACGAGTACAAAGAAACTCTGTTCGAAGCTCATCGAATGTACCCTTCTAATTACTGCCGCTGAAGCATCACACCCGTCAATCTTAATTACAAGCCAAACATTTTGAACACGCGCCGCATTCCTCTCTGGCCTTTCCATTCTTTCAACCTTACTTAATGTAAAGAAATTTATCTCATGAAAAATAACAGAAACGTTCAATCCTCTTCACCACAGTTATTTTTCTCTTGATTGTATTTGGAAATTTCATTTTGTATTCCAGTGTAGTTTGTGGTACTGTTTACGCTGTAGTAGCCATGGTAAGACCTAATCCCGGGGCCATAATACTTTTTCGTTTTGAGGTCCCATGAAGACAAAAACACCGATCGTTAATTTTCCGTTTTATATATATATATAAACATTTTGAAACAAAGTACCCTTTTTCATTTTAAAGCATTTTATTTTATCGACAACTAGTTTCGGTCTTAGACCATTTTCAAGTCGATTTTAAACTAATACAGTAACCTTAAAAACTATAGATAACAAATTTATATCTTATCATCTGATAATATTCATGACATCTGTTTTCTTGATTTTCTTCTTTACTTGTAAGTATTATTATATAAAGTACACATATTTAATCCTCATGTTTCATTTGATATAATTTCTTTAAAATTGCATTTTCATAGTTAATGTTCATGGTGTTAAGCAGTTTTTCCGGGCATTCATTATTTTTTGTGTAAATCCAAAAGTCTTCTTTTACAATAAGTTTGTCTTTATTATTTTCGTATTCTAGTACTTTCAGATTATCATCAATGCTTGTGTAGCCGTGTTTCGATTTCAGGAGATGTTCTGCGTAGTTTGATTTCATGGATGTTATGTTTTTTTAGTTGTACGCTTGAATATGCTCTTTAAATCTTATGTTAAAACTTCTTTTAGTCTGTCCTATATATATTTTATCACAGTCATTACATTGAATTTCATATATTCCAGCTTTGTCGTAATCGTCTGCATTATTGTTCATCTTCTCATTCTTTGTTAAATTATTTTGAATCATTTTGAAGGCATTGTTTTTGGTTTTAAAGCTGACTTTTGTTTTAGAGTTCTTGAACGTTTGCCTTATTGCTTTGTTAAAGGTAGTATTATGAGGCATACAAATGTAATCTGTTTCTTCGTCTTTGTTTGATCTTGACTCATTTTTATTTTCAATTTTTCTTAGTTTGTTTTTTATCATTTTTTCTATTATTTGTGGTTTGTAGCCATTTTTTATTGCTATATATTTAATGATTTCTTTTTCTTTCCTGTAATTGGTTTCATTCATTGGGACGTTCAAAAGTCTATAAACCATAGCGTGAAAACTGGCCATTTTATGACACCATGGGTGGTTTGAATCTGATGGTATAACTATATCAGTGGTCGTCGGTTTTCTATATATTTTAAACGAATGTTGCCCTTTTCCATTTGATATAGTTATATCTAGGAAGTTGATTTCTTTTGTCTGGACTTCAGATGTGAATTTGATGGTTTTTGACAGTGAGTTGAGGTACAATAGGAGTTCATTTGATTCTTCTATGTTTCCATCAAATATCACGTCATCTACATATCTGAACCAGTAAGTTATTTTGTTGCGTAAAGGGTTAATTTCATTCATAATTTTTCTTACTTCAAGGTTATGGAGGAATACTTCGGCTAATATCCCTGAAAGAGGGGATCCCATTGGCAGTCCTTCTTTTTGTAAATAAAAGGAGGTGTTATATCTAAAGTAGTTTTGAGTCAATGATGTTCTTGTCAAATTAATAAGATCTTCAATTTCGTTTTTCTTTAAAGATTTACTCTCAGTTAGGTCAGTTTTCAGTATATTTAAAGTTTCATGTATCGGGATATTAGTATACATATTTTAGATATCAAATGATATTAATAGAGAGTTCTGTGGTATTTTGACGTCTTTAACTTTATCAATAAGGTCATAAGTGTTTGTTATATCAAACCTATTTTCCCAAGTAATGTTTTCCTTTATTTTAACTTGTATGTATTTACAAAGTTTATAAGTGGGTGCTGTTTGATAATTCACAACAGGTCTAATAGGGATACCTTGTTTGTGTGTCTTTGGCTGGCCTCTCAGCAATGGTGCTTTTGGTTTATCCATTTTTAGCTCTGCTTTTTCTCTTCTTGATAATGTTTTACATTTCAGGATAGTAGCATTCAATGCTTTCAGTTGGGTCTGAGGTCAGTATTTCAAAGCTGTCATCTTTCAGAAAATCTTCTACTTTAGAATTATATTCTTCTCTATCTATGATTACAATTGCGTTACCTTTGTCAGCTTTGGTAATTATCGATTTGTTTTCTTTTAATTTTGTTGATATGGAACTCACCAACTTTATTTCTTCTTTAGCTTTTTTCTTTATGTTTGGCTTCAGTGTCGATGCTTTGTTTTTTTCCATTTCATGAATTAAGTTGTATCTAATAGGGTCCTGGATGTTTACGTTTTTCTTCCTAATAGCGACTTCAATATCTATAAGGTCTTCTTTGATTATTCTCTTTGAGTCATCAAGGTTTATGTTATATTTTATCGTTTTGTTCAGTAAGGATGTCTCATCTTCTGTAAAATCAATTTTTGTGAGGTTTTGTAATGCTGGGGAGAACTGAGTTTGATACTTCTCATAGGATTTAAATTCTCTTTCTTTTTGTAATGTGAGCAAACTATTTATTTTCTTTTCATGAGTTGATCTTATTTTCGTAATTATTGGATTTATCCAGTTCGAAATATTAAGCAGAATTTCTTCTATGCTTTCGTTATGATATTGCATTGTCATATCTTCAAAAGTATTTTTCATTGAATCAGTAGTTCTTTTTAACTTTGCATATAAGTAATTTACTTCTTCTTTCACCCAGATTTTTCTAGCAGTCTCCAATGTTCTCATAGCAGCTTGTGATGTCGATTTAGTATGTAGTTGTACATAATTTGGAATCAAACCTTTTGATAGACATGTTCTGTTAAATTTGATATCTTCTCTTAGTTTTTGTTCTTTTAGCCATAGGTATTTGTAAGTATGAACAATTTACGAGTATCAATTTCTCTATATAAATTAATAATAATAATAATAATAATAATATATATATATATATATATATATATATATATATATATACATATATTATTAAAACAATCATTTCAACACAGCACTCTGTTTAATAATTTAATTACATAATTTAATTATTAATTTAAGTGATCATGAGCTAATGCTTGAAACATGTAGGTCAAATTAAATTATTAAACAGAGTGCTCTGTTGAAATGATTGTTTTAATAATATTAATAGCAGCTCTAATTAAAATTGATAACCCTTCGATATATATATTTGTCCGTAGTACGAATAACTTTTGAAGGGGGCCTCCGATTTTGATGAAATTTGGTGTGAAGGTGTAAGACCAGGTCTATTTCCATGAGTTCGCGAACCAGCATGATCGGGAAATGGGAACGGGGTTTTATGAGGTTTCAAAGGGGTCAATCAATGGGTTTTTGGCATTATCTTAACCAATTTTCAAAATTTAACAGTTTTAACTTAAACCATTTAAAAGAGGTTAAAAACAAACAATATAGAATTTAGATTTTTTAACTTGGCTTTACAGATAGCGGAGAAAATCCAAAATTTTGTTTCCCATGTTATTTTAACTTGTGATAACAAAATTTAATTGTCTATTGGAAATTATAAAAACCCTGTATCTTGCTAATTTATTGATATGATTTAGTAAAATGTGGTATGTTAATTCACTACATAGGGTTTAAATGATATTTGCTTACAACACCCAAATGGCAGCAAACCTCCATACTCACTCCCATGGGGTTTATGAGGAAAATTAACAAAGCTGAATATTGATAAAATTTGATGATTTACCTTACCTAACCATTACATTTCCTAACAACTAATATTTACTAACAACATCCCATGGCAGTAAACCTTCACACTCATTCCTATGGTGTTGATGGGGAAAATACAAAATCTCAAATTCCTTTGGAAATTCATTGAGTACGCAGGACTACTGCGGCGGGGGTATTTTAATAGCTCTTAAGAGAATTTATGGAGCTCATGGAGATTCATGAGCTACATGGTGTATTGCCAAATTGTCAAGATAATAAAATAGATAAAAAAAAGTAAAACAAAGATTGTTTGGGGGAGGGTTTTGTTTCCACAAAAAGTAATTCATATTTGCTATGTAATTTTATTTTTTCTAAGTTCGTTTAAAATTAATTTTTTCGAAACCGTTTAAAAATTAATAATGTGGGGATTGTTTTGGAGATGTAATAGTTTTACAACATGACAGTAACAATAATAATAAATAATATTATGGTGATCAGAACTAAATCCTTTACTCCAATACGAGTAAGGTATATTTGTAAGTATGCCTGTATGTTTTCACACAAATTAAAAAAAAGGCTCGAATTAAAAGAAAAGAATTATTAACAATTATGATATCAGCTGTCAACCAAATAATTAGAATCCATTTGTTACAGAGACAACATGTGACTCAATTTGTGCAGCGAGCATAAATCAGGGTGTAGTGGAAGCCGACAATAGAGCCGTAGATTGCTGGCTACATTAAAACAGTCTGAAAAACGAGTGAGCGTAGCGAACGAGCTCGTATTGAACGGGAAACAAGCCTTTTTCACTTGGCATTCTAGTGCACTGTCTGTTTCGGATATTACTATAACGAACTATGTAAGTTTACCGAGTAAATGCTCCCCATGATAGTAAATTATTAAATTAAAATGACAGTTTTCCAAAGTCTCTTGATGGCCGTGTTACCATTTATAATTAAATTACATGTCAATTTAAATAAAGCAAAATACGTCCTTCAAGTGAACTGTGATCGACGAACACCGATTGAAACAAAGTAAATCAAGAATCAGGTAAAAACTAACTAATCCAGTAAATTTGTATTCAAAAGTTTCCCTCGCTAGAAATTTTTGGGGTAGTTTGGTTTTTTATCAATTTCTATGTTTTTTTGGGGTGCTGAATCCGAATCTGAGGTTTGCTAACAAAATTTCTTGACGGAACATGGTCAAAAATGGAAAAAATGTGAAAAAATTTGTACTTTTTGTAATTTTTGGCTTATAACTCAAGAACTATTAACTTTTCGTAAATAATATATATTATTAAAATTAAAGTACACAATATTTGCTACAAAATACACCCCCTACTTGTTATTCTCCGATTAACCGTTTGGGCTCCAGGGCTGTTTGAATATTGGAGTTTTAGCGAATTTCCCTATAGAGAATACGCTCTTACGGTAGTAGTCATGTTAAGACCTAAGCCCGGGACCATGTTACTTTTTTGTTTTGAGGTCCTCCAAAGCCAAAAACACCGTTCGTTCAAACTGATATATATTTATATATTATATATGTATATATGTACAAGTCAGTGAACACGATAACTTTTGAGCCAAACCTCCGATTTTGATAAAATTTGGTACAGGGGTGTAAGGTAGCATTTACTTGATTGAGTTCGCAAACCAGAATGATCGGACAACATTAACGGGGTTTTATGGGGTTTGAAAAGGATAACATTTTGGTTTTTGGCTTTTTTTGACCATAGTTTATAAAATTCAACAAATTTAACCTAAACTATTTAAAAGTTTAAAAGAGCTCAAAAATCCAAATATAAGTTTTCCATGGTTTTCTTATGGGAAATCAACAAAACAATCTATATTGCATACAGTATTTATTGACATAGATTTATAAATTTTGTTATGTACATTCACTAGAAAAGGTATATCCTTTATTTACTTGCAAAATCCATATGGCGACAGACCTATATACTTTCCTCCATCAGGTTTATGGTGAAAATAAAAATAACAGAAATTTATAAAATTTGGTATGCACTTTCGTTATGCAAGTTTTAACTTATATTTGCTTACAAACCCATATGGTAGTACCCCCGTCGCAACAGACCTGCGTACTTAGCGAATTTCTAAATTAGTAATATTAATGTTGACCAGATGTACCTGTAAACAAAATTTCATTACATGCTCATAAATAGGGAAATAAATGACTATTCCCCTAATAATACATATCGGAAAAGAGTATGCAGGTATGCTGCCATGGGTAACACTAAAAGTAGGTTTTTAGAGTAAAAAAATTATTTCGACCATATGAAGGTATATACTAAGTTTCATCAATATCTGCCCATAAGTAAAAGAGTTTCCCTTTTCTCTATATTTATGATTTAAATGGGAAAAGAGTATGCAGGTTTGCTGCCATGATGAGCACAAAAACCAAGATTTTTTATCATTAATGGATGAATCTCAACCAAATGATACTAAATACCAAGTTCCATCCAAAAATATTGGCTAATAAGTGCAATATTAACACATCATTATTCTCCATAAGATTAACATTGGAGTCCCAAAATACAATGTACTGTCTTTTGACTTTTTAATATCTCGGTTACCAATGGAGATTGGAAAAAGTTTCAAAGTACTAAATTGTGTGTGTTTTTAGCTAAATTAAGTGGTGAAAATAAAAATTAAAAATTGTTTCATGTCATGTGAAAAATGCATAAAAACATGTTTATTTCCCATAAGAAAACTATGGAAAACTTATATTTGTATTTTCTCCATAACCATATAAGCTAAATACAAAATTCAAAATACCAAATTGTTTGTTTTTTTGAGCTCTTTTAAATGGTTTAGGATAAATTTGTTGAATTTTATAAACTAAGGTTAAAAAAAGCCAAAAAACAAAATGTTACCCTTTTAAAACCCCATAAAACCCCGTTAATGTTGTCCGATCATTCTGGTTTGCGAACTCAATAAAGTAAATGCTACCTTACACCCCTGTACCAAATGTTATCAAAATCGGAGGTTTGGTTCAAAAGTTATCGCGTTTTTACTGACTTATACATATATAATATATATATACATATATATCAGTTTGAACGAACAGTGTTTTTTGGCTTTGGAGGACCTTAAAACAAAAAAGTAACATGGTCCCGGCCTTAGGTCTTACCATGACTACTACCGTAATAGCGTATAAAGTGAAATTCGCTAAAACTCCAATATTCAAACAGCCCTGGAGCCCAAACGGTTAATCGGGGAATAACAAGTAGGGGGTGTATTTTGTAGCACATTTTGTGTACTTTAATTTTAATAACATACATTATCTAAAAAAAGTTAATAGTTCTTGAGTTAAAAGCCAAAAATTACAAAGAGTACCAATTTTTCACATTTTTTTTTCCATTTTTGACAATGTTCCGTCAAGAAATTTTGTTAGCAAACCTCAGATTCGGATTCAGCACCCCAAAAAACATAAGAAAAAAAAAAATCAAAACTATCCCAAAAATTTCCCATCGTAAACACTAATTGACTGCATTAAACAGTGGGGATTAATTTGACACACAATTCATTTGGTTTCATTTACTTTATCGTGATTAGTTAGCGGAAAATTGTTGCACAATGTACGGTTATGAAAACCTTAACCTAGGTTTTACCTAAGAGAGTTCCAATTTTAATCTTGTCCACTTAAGAAAAACAAAACGGAAAATTGGAATGTAGTATTAACCCTTGTCAAAACATGTAGTAGCATTTACTATTCGCACTAACCAATGTTTCTCAACATGAATGGTTTTATAAAATGAAAGCAATTTAAATGTGTAATTTGTTTTTCTTAAAACTACTTTCATAGTATGGGAAACTGAAAATATAAAAAATTTCAAATAACTGTTTTTTTGCTGCATTTATTTTTTTTTTTCATGGTATTGCCGCACATCAGCAGTACAAACAAAACTTCGACAACAGGACTGATTCCAACTCTTTCAAATCAGATCTTTACAACAATACTATACTAGTCTCCGTTTATAAACACAAGACAAGCGCGTAGCAAATGTAGTTAGCTATCGTTAATTTTACTCTTATGTACTTTTCTCCGTTGATTTATCATAACTTCATTGAACATACTGTCAACTTCATTTGTACTTCATAACTTACTGTCTATAATTGAATTGTTTTTATTGAAGGAGTTTTAATACAAACCTTTTATCAATAAGTAACTTAGAATGAACTGTTCTGATCAAACTGGCGGAAAAATACGTCTGAGCATCCCAAAAATATAACATTGTTTACAAGAAAAAAAAAATTGCTATAGGAATGTAATCAGTATTTTGAGCCACAAAAGCTGGTCATATATTTAATAATAATAAATTAATTAAAACATTTTAATAAAAATATGCGGTTGGGTAGTGTGTGACCAGGTGTTGTTGGAAAAACTAATGAAACATTTTAAAATTATATACATATCGTAATTAACAAATTAATTTTCCCTCGTGAAGTAATTTCCCATTCTGACGTCCAAGAGAGCATGTCATTTGGCGGTTATGGAAATCTTCCGCTGGGGAACATGAGTAGACAGTCGTTTGGTTGAACTTAATGTTAATGTGTTCAACGTATTGACTTTACTACACTCATATAATGTATTTAACTTATTTGATGTTTTAAACTTTGTCTGCTTTTGTAATTGTAGAAAGTTTGACTTTTCTTTTCCTGTTATTTAAGTCTATTGTTGCATCTTATATAATAAAAGAGTGCATTTGAGGGTCTAGAGAGATAACTACTGAACGGATCGAGGCCGTTTTGGTGTCAATGGATTTCTCATGACCCCTAGATGATGGGAAAAATATGGTATCCCTCGGAAAATGCCTTGTAAAGCCGCAAAATGAAAATTAGACCTTATTTAGACCAATCTAAGACGTGATTTTGTCGATTTGTTTACTGCTCCAGGTGATCCATATCTTACATTGAAATTTGACACCACTGCTGCTTTACAAAGTGTTTTTGTAAACAAAACAGACAACTTTTCATTTCTATGATAATTGACAGATACAAATTAAATCAAGGACACGCAATGTTGAAGTGGTTTTTAAAGCAGTAAAATAAATATTTAACAGCTGATGTTTAAATAATTTTGTTGTTGCTATACTATAAAGAGGGTTTGTTTAATATAGGTGATTGAATTTATGTACTTAAACTTACGAGCTATTCATTAATATTTGTTTGAACATATTTTTTATCTATCAACTAATGAGATTTTTGTTTTTTTAAATATATAAATATAATATTTTGATTTAAAATTCTCCCCACCGTATTTTTATCCATTAACTAAGTTATATTACGTCCTTATACTCTTATTTTTCATCCTTTTAAGGTCGTGTAGGCTTAGGATTCTACATGTTTAACAGTTGGTTTATTGTTCCCACTGATATAAACAATTAAGTACAAAAATGTGATAATGTGTAACTATGAACTGGAAGAAATAAGTTTTGAAATATACTAGAAGAAATACTAAGAATAAAAAAGGAGATGTAAATAAAGTGGAAACAAAAGACAGAGAATAAACATTTTGAATAGTGTTTTAGTGAAGGTAAAAAACCTACTATACGATTGACTTAGAGGACAATTCAATAACACTTAGTACACCCAGGAATGTACTTCTATACCATTACGTGAAAAGTTCAAGTCAGAAATTGAAAGCAAGGTTCAATTAAATGCATAAACACTGTGGAAGAGCCCACAGAATGGTGCTCAGCGATGCCAAAACCTAATTGGGACGTTAGACTCATCGTGGATCTAACAAAATTAAACAAGAACGTAAGGAGGCAAAAATGCCAGAGGTTGAGGACAAACTTAATAAGATTGGTAAATCGCGAGTGTTAAACAAATAAGATACAAACTCCAAATTCTGGCTAATTAAATGGACTCCGAGTCAGCAAAATTATACAAATAAGTTAATTTGCCATACAACTTGAATGGAATAAATGGAAATGCGGTTAAAACCCTTTAATTATTATCATTTTTGGAAAGTCTCATAGGCCTAATATATTGTAAAACCATATGATAGTAAGTATTATAATCTATTTAAAATTATAAACTGTTAATGATATATAGAGGTCGCCTCCTGATCAAATTAGACCTAATTTTGAGTTGATCTGGACCCAAGAAGTTTAACAACATTTTATAACTGAAACATCTGTTCTTCCTGTTTTTAATAGTGTTTTTATAACAGCTGTCTAATGATTCAATCAATTCTCCGTCCTCCAAAAAATTAACATTGAAACTTTGAAAGCCTGTGGGGCGTAGGCCTGGAGTCCAACGTGAATAAATTATCATAGGATTCTGCTCATCTACTAGGACTATACCTTTCTAACGGTATGCGCGAATTTCTCATATAATGCACATGAGCTGAGAAGAAAGGGGGAAAAGAAACATGCTTGCCTATTAAAGAAGACTAGGAAATCGCCCACCGGTTGAATTTCGACAAAATATTTAGTTGATCTTGAGCTAATTGGTTAAAAAAAATTATATATAAAACTAACTGTTCTTAATGATTTGCTATAATTTGTTATTACAACAGCTGTTTCATGATTAATCAATTATCCTTCTCCCAATAGTTTAACATTGAAATAGTTTCGTATTTAACATATAGTAGTTTTCGTTTAAAAGTAGATCATAGTTTTTAAATTTGCATGATATTTTAT
>CM061531.1:47183633-47274160 GCA_030545055.2 Neoaliturus tenellus | reverse complement strand
AGAATATAAGGAAGGCCCAAATAAAGAGTTTATAAGTGCTATGTAAAATAACTTAAACTTATTCGATGTTTGTCTTTTGTAAAGTTTATAAATTCCCTGAGTTTCGGTTTTATCAATACTAAGTAGTAACTTAACACATATGAGTAGTGTAAATTTGAGAGAACTGGCACAGTTCAATGACCTTTAATTAGGTCATGACATCACGATGACGTCATCAACGACATGACATCATCACCTGCGTCATCATAGGTCATGGCGACCAAAATAATGACGTCACCATTTATGTCATCATTGATGTAATCTAGATCAAGGTTACGAAGAAAGATAATTCCTTTTAAGCTTTTGCGATTCCTTAAATTTGCTCAGGAGCAAATTCTATAAGGAACAACAAAAATGCAACAAAATTTTTTTTTAGCAACCTGACCGTAAACCTAACACATGTGTCGCACAACACCAGTTAAAGTCAACATTAATCAAAATTTCAACTTAACTTAGCCAAAACCCTCAGAAAAAAATATTTTCACTTATCCATTGAGAAACCAGCAGTTTTACTGGTTAAATCCTTGCGTGCGCATGGCACGACGCATAAAGTACAACGGCTGGACCGTGACTGACTCTGGCATACCGAGTATCGCAAGTACCTGACCCTATAGTGAGGATAAGGAGATGATGGGGGTAAGATGTCAATAGTAAAGAAAAATTTTATTTTTTGTACCAAGTGAGTATGTTTGACCTTATTTTGGAATTTCCAATTTTTGCATGCAAAAATTTGCATGCAAAGATTTGGTATCCTCTTTCGTCGAGTAATGTTAATTCCTCTTGAAGTTTATTGAACTCTTCCAAATTTCTTACAAAAACTTCTTCATAATTGACACACCTTATGGTTAGAGTCACCTTGATGTTCCTCGTGCGGTGGCTGGAGTCGGAATGAAATTCTGGGAGAACGCATCGAGGGGATATAGGAAAGTGTTAGGGATAGAAAGTTAAACACAGTCTGCTTCGATTTTTCTAACTACATTTTCACGACCACTAATTTTTTCCCAATTGTACAGATTGACGGAACAAACGGCACACATGTCTTTAGTCGTTTCGTAACTTACCACAGGTCCATCATAAACAAATTGACTACACCCTCCATCACTAAGAAATTGTCTGGAATCAGACACAGCAGCCTTACCACAATTTGTACAAAAACTATTCCGTTACCAAAGTTGCACCAGACATAGTTAGCATAACCTCTATTATCCTGTTTGTATATAACAATATAGTTTTTTATTTTAATAAAACATGCTAATATAAAAATTACTATGATATGAATGTAAATATTTGACGTTGCTTTTTTTCTTGGAAGTCTATATAAATTTAATATAATTTGTAATCCTTTCATGGGAATTTTACAACCTACTCCATTGTACTATCTCGTTGAATTTCCTAAACCTTAATTTTGTTTATAATTTAAATGCTTCATGACATATCTTTCTTTTATATCACTTTATATTTAACATTAATTATTGGTGTACATAGTTGTTTAACTCATTATCCATCTACTGGCCCTTCTGCTGGTTGGTCCTACTGTCGGTCCTTCTTCTGGTCGATCGTTCCTTTGGTCCTTATGATATTTGATCCTTCTGTTGGTCCTTCTTCTCTTTCTTCGTTTGGTCCTTCTGCTCTTTCTGCGATTGGTTCTTCTGATAGTTGGTCATTCTGCTGGTCGGTCCTTCTGCAAGTCCTTCTGATGATTGGTCCTTCTGCTGGTTGATTCTTCTTCAGTCCTTTCTACTGGTTCTTGCAAAACGTAATTGATGCTTTACTAATTTCTTCCGCCTTTATTTTGAATAAACGGTAATTATGTCTACCCAAAAAATGTTAGGTTTACCATCGTGTGAGTTATATTTGAAGCATTGGTGGATTTTCCAAATAGTATACAGTATATTCTTCCTCATCAAGACCAATCAGAGTACTAGAAAAACGTTTTGATAATTTATCTAAAACTGCAAGTACCTAACAAGATGTAAAGGGACATCAACGTAATCCTAATTTTCATAATGAAAAAGTGAAAAGTTTTTATGAACGGATTGGTGTGGTTGTTATCTAGCATGTGTCAAAGTAAAATATTCTACATGTCAGTGCGTGCGTGTGTGAGAGTGAGTGCGATGATAGGGGTTAGCAGGAGCCGCCCGCGCAGCCACTGCATCCACAGCTCAACCTGCTGAGCCGAGGGCTTACTGACTTTCAACGTTATTCATTATTACTCTGAACTCTTTATATACCCCGTCATAAGTTGATCCTCAGATTGAAAACCTCTGTTAAGCTGGCAAGTATTAAAAAATTATATATAAAAAATATTTTTTGTAAAAAATATATAATTTGTATAAAAGTATTTTAGACTTGTTACTACCTCAGAATAAAATAAGTAAACGTTACAAACCGTACAAACGCTCTTTGGGTCAAAACTGTCCCAAAAAGATAATATATTGCGCAATAACATGTGGTTTACCGAGTAATTTGCTTCTTAAGACTTATTTATTCAGTATAGTAATGAATAAGATTATGTCAACTATAAAGTATGGTAAGTGCTTATGTAATTCCTAAATTAGTATTATGCGATATGTCAAAAATCTTGCTGTTAAGCGGTAAGTTTTAAGACTGTACTAAATATAAGTATACAGTTATATATGTATATGGATGAAGAAGTTGCAGAAAACCACGTTGGGGCATTCTGCATTTTAAGGCTCGCCTTGGATAAGCAAAGGTTAAATTAACCCGAGCTGCAAACGACGAAAAAGTGAATTGCAGGCCTGATAAGTAAAGAGTAGGAAATATTCTTGCCTTTAGAGACGGAAGAGCCCAACACGGCGATCCACAAGAAAGGGCTCCCCGGAAAAAAACACTATAACCGGTCCCGGGGGAATAAAGCTTTGTATACACATGGTATGGCTCACATAAAAAGGTGGTAAAATAATTCCGAAATGACAAAGTAAAAGATTCATTATATATTGTATTCAACACCAGGAAGACTTTTATTATAGCTCTTCGATGAATTAAAATAATTCCTCCTGGCTGTTCTTACTACATCAGCAGTATTTTAATTTAAACCTGTAGATAATTTAAGTCCTCAAACGTCCTTAATGAAACAGTTGATATGGTTTATATTGCTATGAAAGCATGCAGTAATTATAAAAACTTGATTATAATACTATCATTCATAAATTTAGTGTCCTTTCCTTAATATATACACCTCATTGTAATACATTCAAACGACCAGGTAGTGGCCGTGGCAGAGCTCTGGGCAATCATCACCCAGCGGCCCGGGTTCAACTCCCGGCTCGGGGCCAAAATATCGTTCGGCCGCTCCCGTAGTTCAGATGTCATCTTAAACCGGTGGTTCACGTGCATGGTAAACAAACTAAAAATGCCTTCTAGCCGATAATAGCTGGTTGCACGAGACGTGAGAGAGCCCGCCAGGATTTGTTGTACACATGTGCAGTTTAACAGCCTGAATTTGAAATGAACACCTTAGTAATGATTTTACCGTATGCCATTATAATGAATAATCCACGCCTTGTTGCGCGAGATAAAACCTGCTCATATGTAGAACAAATTCTGGCACGCTGTCTCACGTCTCGTGCAACCAACTGCACAACTACAATTTGATTTTCGATCTCCTTCACCTTAAGTCGTACAATTGTTTTACTAACACATACTGTATATCCTGAACTCACACAGAAAATATGTTCACATTTGATATTAAGCGTACTAAATCTTCTATGTGCTTCATCGTAGGACGTGTTACGTTTATTGTTTCCGTACTATCTACGTACTATGAGTGTTCCAGTTAGGAGTACATTGGTATCACCAAAACTTCTTTACGAAACCAGAAGTTTACTTATTTCCAATTGTAAAATCTCTTTTATGGACGCAAACTCTCTCGCAATCTCTGTACGAAACGGTTCCAGTAAAAATAAAAAAATACGTCTGACTATATCCTCATATGGAAAATTAATTTTTCTTTGTTTAAAGTTCATTGTTGGTGATGGTGAGTTCTTGTTATTGTTTAGTAAATTGTTGCGGACATTTTCCATCACTGATTAGTAAACAAAATTCACAATTTTTCCTGATCTGGAATCTGATCCCGTCTTCAGGTGAAAGAAATACCTAGAACATCGCCATGTTAGTAAAAATACACCAGGCGAATCTGGAGAAGTCATAGCCAAACCTAAAAACAGAAAAGGCAGTCCCAAAAATTAATTTAGTGTTTTATTTAATTTTTGTGACTGCTTTTTCTGTTTTTAGGTTTGGCTATGGACTTCCCCAGGCTCACCTGGTGTGTTTTTACTAACTTTGTTATGTTCTAGGTATTTCTTCCACCTGAAGACGGGATTAGATTCCAGATCCCGAAACGTCGTGAATTTTGTTTACTAATCAGTGATGGAAAATGTCTGCAACAATTTTACTAAACAATTAATTCTTCCTTCACAAATGACATTTTCAGTTAACGTTGGATTAAAAATAGGGAAATAAGACTGCTTCTGTTGTCTCCATAGTTATTTTCAATATACATGACTCAGGATGATTTCAATAGAACCCGCACTTTCTTTTCTACATGATAAATTAAATAAAGTTTTTTCTGCCGTAGATGTAATAAAACAAAGTTTAGATGTCTTTTATTCATGAGTATTGTTAACTTTTTTCTTATTTATGGTATTTTTTGTGAAATTAAAAATTAGTGAATCAAACTAACATTTATATGTTAATTTGATCAACATTCTTTATTTAAAAATCAAATAAACAATTTTACGAGAATAAGAGGATATATTGTGGAGTTAACAGCCTTTCCGGAACTCTTAACTCCTTTTACCTAAAGCTTATTTAAAACAATATCACGTTGTTTTGTTAAGAATTTGATGCCCTTTGGATCTATTATTTATTTATTAACAAAAGGGTTTTGTTATACTGTAATACAGTAGATATTCGCTCAAAATAGAAGATATCAAAGATTAGTTTTATTGTGTTACTTACCTCATTGTGTGTCTCTACTGGTTTTCTGGTACATTAAGCAGTTTTTATTTAAGTAATACTAAACTAATAGGCTAATCATGAGTAAATGTTAAAAAACCAACGAGAAGCACCGTTCAAATTATTTTATTTAATAATAGGGTCAAGAGGGCGTTTTTTAATAAGGACGTTATAAAAATAGCATAAATCTTTGTTTGAATAAATCTCACGCTGTCCGTTTGGGCATTCAATTTCTTGCGTCTCTTAGATTATGTTGAATTT
Source organism: Neoaliturus tenellus (assembly GCA_030545055.2). Taxonomy (NCBI): domain Eukaryota; kingdom Metazoa; phylum Arthropoda; class Insecta; order Hemiptera; family Cicadellidae; genus Neoaliturus; species Neoaliturus tenellus. The sequence continues at coordinate 47,268,883 of CM061531.1, read as the reverse complement.
TTTTCAATTTACTAAGTATTTGGTAAATATTATGTTGATGGGAAAAGTATAAATGAAGCTTAAACAAGTATTTATTTATAAACTGAGGTATATATTTTTTTATTTACACAATAGAAATATACAATTTACACATACATTTGATAGGCAGGTGTCTTATTTAATTATACTGTTGAATTAAGACAAAATGTTCATTATCAAAATATAAAGCTATATTAGCGAAAACACATAATTTTACTTTATGACTCATAATTTGTGTGTACATTAAAAAAAATTTTTCTATCACTTTCTAATTTTTGGGACATTAAATTGCATGATTCAATAGTATATATAAGTAAAGATAAATTTTTATGTCAACGTCACATCATATGTGAATTAAATTTATTCTCAATAAAAATACGCGTGGAAATTAGCTCAATTAGATACCGTAAGAATGTTGTAGTCAAACAATCCACGATTATGAGCTAACGTCTTTCGGAAACTTGTAGCAAAATTTATCCAATTGGCACAACCACTCAATTCTTCAGACTACATGTTTTTAATATATCTTTCATCCAAACATTTTACTTTGTTAAGAAATCAATTTCATAAAATAAATATAAAAAGTTGAAGACCTTTAAACTAATTTTTATTTAATTTTTTAAGTTAAATACTCTAGTCAGTATGCATTTTTATCCCTCTTAACTTTTACAGTTTCCCTTTTTAATTTCATCAGTCATGGGATAACCACCAAAACGAAAACAATGACTTGCATAAATAAGTTACTTTTGACTCCAGTTGTATATTACAGAACCAAAACCAGAAATTGTAAGAATACCTTTTAAATATTTATATATGAAACCATACAAAATTCCCTCATTCATCAAATATAGTTAATGTTGGCACGGTTAGAGTAGTTGAAAACATGCATATTCATTAATCTAAGTATCGTCTTAATGATGGAAAGTTTTAAATAATTCAAGTTATATTGATTAAACCTTTTATGGACTTAATATTTGACACAAAGAAACATTTACAAAATAACTTTAGATGATCACTTACATTTCGAAGCTTAATGGCAATCCAAAGTCGATAAATGCCACAATGCAGCACCAAAATTTTAACGGATATTATGATAAACACAACCCATCATATTTCTTCATAAAAATTATTTAGAATATTTATACAGATTATTAAATTAGATCCTATTTAAATTTTTTCAAACTTATAAAAACGAATCCATGATCTGATATATATCATCTGAGTGGATCACAATAATTGTAAAGAAACGTCTTATTTAGCTTACAAAATATTTGGCCGGTAAAATGAATGTGATAGCTTTACTGTCTAATAAACTGAAATAATTTAAACGACTCTTTGTTCGGGTATAAAACGAGTTTTTCAATTCTACTTCTGCCATCTTCTGCGCTATGTAGATTAAGGCACTGGAACAGAAAAGATCTAATTAATATTCAAAGTATTGAGATTTCAGTTATTGCCAGTTATATCGTACTCATATCATTAACTACGAAATCGTAATAGATGTATAGTCATCGTACCAAATAAATAAATGAACCCTAAGTAAAGACGATCATTTAGATTTATTTTGCTCATCGCCTTACCTTGCCACGCTTGGGATCAACGAAAGATATTCCAATGTTATTTTCATTCTCGTTACTCTATTACGCCTCGTTATCTGAAATAAAATTATTTAAGGATTACTCAAAATATAAAAACTAAGAGAGTTGTACATGTTGAAAATTTGAAGTTATTATTCCTTTTAGTTAGTTAATGTCAGTGAATTTCAAAAATATACTTTTATGGTTTTTTTATTTTTTTATAACCCTAAATATTTGAAATACAATATAATACAATTTACTATACTCAAGAGCTTTTTTTAAACGATCAAGTTCCAAAATTAATTTAATTTTTTTTATATTTCCTGTAATATGCTTTAAATTACACTTTAAAACTTTCATTTAAAAAAATAATACGTTATTATTACATATATATAATTAAAAATTTTCATTCCTAAGCTTTCTAATTGCGTTTTATTGTATAAAAAAGAGTTATGTCTGAAAACATATAAAACAATAATAAAGCCTTTCAATTAGCAAATAATATGGCGATACAATACCTAAAAACATAAATCCTCTCTTTAGAATTTCACAAACCTTGAGGAATCTTACTATTGAAACACAATTTAACTTCGTGTTAAAGTACCATGTTTTAAACATAGTTAATGATCCATCCCATTGGTATCTTTCATTCTACTGATTTGCAATATACGCTTTTGAACTGACCCAGATGTCAACCTGTTATAGTAATTGTATTTCTTTATTTACGATGTCTAGTGACGCCTTACGTTTATAACGTTAAATGGGGAGTAGACATGTCTTAGCATGATTATTAATCCGTATAAAATGAGTCAATATTTTATATGTGATGAAAATGTACATAAAAATAAAACAATTAAACACCAACTATAGTCGGGGGAAAAAGAACAGGCGGGTTAACGTCAAGTTAAATAAATTCTTTCAACATGCCACTTAGTGAGAAAAAAAATAGCTGTCTTAGTAAAGGTAATTAAGAAGAAAATAACTGAATATCGATACTCTAGCGTTTCCTCTATATAAAATAGAAATTTCTTAGAAACAGACCTATTTTCTCGCATTTTAACTTTCCAACACCCTACCCCATTCTTAAATAAAGAATCAGATGTGTGCGGTTTCAGGTCAAGCTTGAGGAACTATTTGTTAGAAAAAAATATTACAGATTCTATGAGTATCTGGAATGTGTATGAGTACTTTTAAGGCGTGTTGCTTAGTAATTTAATATATGAATTAAAGATTAAACCTTTAATTTAGACAAATTATTTTCATTTTTATTTAAGTATATGTTGACGATTGTTAAAACTATAGGTATGTAGTTAATGACGATAAAGAATCCTTGATTATCTCAAATCAAAATTTGGTCCTCAAGAAATGCGAGTCATAACCAATACTAAGAGCAAATTGCAACTAGCCCCAGAATCGACCCTTTCAGGAATGGAATTAAAAGAATAGTAACTTTTTTGTGTAAATACGCTTGAGGAATTTTACAGCGTTTTAAAGAGGACCGGTCCGAGGACTTGTAACAATTTAACTTGTCAACTGATTTTTAGATAGCACGCACCATTAAATAATAGTTCAATGGCAAGTGGGAGCTGGGTATACTATCGAACCTAAAAAAAGCTACTTTAGGATTGAATGAGCAAAATTTGGACGAGCTCCATAACCAATCAGCTGTGGTTAACCTATCGGAGAGCCGGTCAGTTTAATAATTCACTGTTAATAAATGAGGTAATAACTCAATACAGTATTATTGATCACTAAGATGAATAACTATGATCTAAATTCAACTAATAAGGATATTTAAAAGGAGACCAGCCTGTTGCTAGACCGTGCTCTCCTTGTGTCTCTGGGCTGTCTGGGTCTCGGCGTTCCTGAGGCACGGGGCGACGGGCTCGCTGCTGGGCCAGCCTTTCTGCCATCTCACAGGCACGTCCGTGATCTGAAACATCCAAACTTTGTACAACTGGGCTCAAAACATGCCAAAAATTAAAAATATTAGCCGAAAGTAAGTGGAAAACCTTTTATTAATGATTTTTCAGTTAAAAATTACCAATTGTTGTTAAAGCAATTTCCCGTTGATCCTAATAGTAAATTGCCACAACATTTACCCTATCACTAAGTTAGTATTTTAACTGGTGTAAATATATCAATTATTATTATTGATATAAAAAAAAACTTAAAAATTAATACAAACCTAACCATTGACCAAGCTGACATCGAAATAAAATATAAAAAAATCTAACAGGTCACAAAAATATTGCCCTCAATACAAAATGCCGTTCAAGCGTTCTAGCACAATATAAATTTTATTGATTTTAAGAGTATATGAAAAAAGTATCCGGGATAACATTACATTGTACAACTGTTAATGGTGGTCTAAACACCTTTATCCTTGAATTTTTTGACACTAAATATAGACAAAACCTTATTAAAATCCTTTAAATAGTATTAAAAAATGTGAACATAAAATGTATCATGGATATGTGATAATACTGAAAACTTTAATTTTAACTTGTGGGTTGCATAAAAAACACTATATGTGAACGGCAAAAGTGCCAAAAATTTTTAATTTTCGGCTTGACCTTGACCTACAGGACGTCAGTGAAGTCATCGCTCGGGTGACCTTGAAGTGGCTCAGCAGCCCCACTTTGCCACTACTAAAAATAAAATTATTAAACCAATATAAAAAAAAATACCTTCAACTTTTCAAACTTACCTATTCTCTACTTCAGCTTCATGTTAACTTAATAATATTACAACTTTAATATTTTGTTACATTAAATATTTTTTCCATAACCTCGTACACAAGAGAGGACTGACCACGTGTGTGTAGAGTGGCAGGGCCGTGGCGGGGGGGCAGAGACCCTCGACATGGGACGTGTCCCACGGGGGCACCGGGGACAGCTCCACTCCCACCTCCATCTCGTCCACCTCTGCAAACACAACGTTACAGCTGTCTCACTGAATAAATATAAACCGGCCTGCCTGCTTCAACACTCACGATTCTGTCAAAGGAAGTGTGCAGTGTAATTCATAGGGTTAGTGATAAACAACCCGTTCACAATTAATGAGTGGTCGAAAGACATTATTTTATTTCCAACCACAAGGAAAGTTCTCTCAATGCCTGTTTTAAACATTTTCTTCACAATCACATGTTATTTTAATTTTTTCCCTTGAATTTCAGACTAGAGATTAGCCCTGATGATCGTGTCAATACTCCTAATTCCTGCTGCAAGCGCCTCCACGTCAAAATAATAATATTGGTTTACGATAGAGCACAACTGTTAATTGGCATTTAGTGACATGAGACTTTGAGATTTAATTACTGTATTCTCAGTGTTTGAGATTGGTTGGATTCTCATTCTCAACAGCTGTGGATGAATGGGGGAAAATGAGGACATTAAAATCTGGGATTCGACAGCACATTTATTTTATTTTAAATGAGGTTTAACTATTTCCTAAGTTATTTCGTGATAGAGGTTTAACTCTATCTGGTAGGCTGAACTCATTTTCAACTAATACCTTGCATTAGAGTTCTTTAATTTGTATTGACGTGCACCATTCTTTCTGTTTTTCAAAATAAATTTTATCGGTGTTTTATTTATTGGTTAACTGTTCTAGCTCGTGATGCATGAGAAAGTAGTAAAAGCTAACTGTTAATTTAAATATTGTACTACCAAAATAACTTTGCTAGAGCTCGCTTCGTCTGGGTCATTAAAACACGATATCGGGACAGCAAACAGTCTATTCTGCCATTTGTGAAAAATATACTATAGTACCTATAGTTAAGTAATAACACAAAACCTAACCGGTGGTGTGAGGGATGACGTCAGGGTTGCAGTCGTCCTCCGTCTGCGGGGGTGGCAGGCTGACCGATGTCTGGGCTGACGTGGCCTTCTGATACTCGACGGGCTTAGGCTCAGCCTCACACCGCCGCCGCTTCAGCCGTAGCGTCAGCAAGAATATCAGCATGATCAGCACGAGCCCCGCACATGCGCCGATACTCATCAGCATGAGGGGGTCCACATCATCCATGCCGTAGTCTAAAGCAAAAACTGTGTTAGTGAATGTTAATGTCATGAACAATGCATTAATGTTTCAGTAAATTGATTAAAAATTTATCAAATAACATCAACAGCGATTTGTAATAAACATAACGAATATAAATTCACATAAAAAACTTCAAAATAATTTGTAATACAAGTTTATTATTTTCTTATTATATTTTTTCTATCTTATTTATTACAGAACAAAGATTCACGGCACACACAAACACACATATATACAGTATGTATAGTTTTAATAAACACAGCAGACAGGTAATGTACAGGGTGTATCTGTTTCTCAACAGCTTTTAATTTTATGTCATTTATGATACGTGTGACTTAAGCTCTAACTGCTTTTTTCTTCTAGTTTTAAAATCGTTAAAATCATAATAAACTATGTTTGTTTTACTAATCACAGTTTCCTTTTTGATGTGTAATCGACGACTAGTTTATCTATATTTAGTATAATCACAAGTATGGATTTATGTAGTGTAGTGTGAAATTAATTGTTTGCAATATTACTACAAAGTTAATGTAACGTCGAAACACACCTGACACCCTTTGATACAATATGGTGTGTTCGTATTTGTCCGTGGTGGCCAGCAGCTGCACCGTGTCCGGGCTCCGCCCCTTGCCGTTGCTGGAGTAGATGGTGATGTTGTACGTCACCCCGGGCTCCAACTCCGTCACGTTGAACTGCACTTGACCGCGGCTGCTGATGTTGCGGACCAGGAACCCGACGCTGTCGCGTACCTCGGCCACGAACTGCTGAGGCAGCCCGCCGTCGAACCCCTTGGAGCACCAAACCTGCAGCGTCCGGTGGTCCCTGTATGCGACCGTGCAGTTGGACGGGGTGTCGGGAACACCTGGCATGAGGAGGTTACATTTAGGTAGGGTTGTTTCTTTCACAGCGGATTACACAACTTTACTATGACCAAGAAGATTAAATAACTAACAATAAACTTACAGGAACGTTAAACGTTTGTAACAATAAATAATGAGTAAGTATCCTACAGAAAATGTTATACAAAAAAACAGAAAAACTCAAATACGGAATGAGAAATCCATTTGATTGTTAGAGTTTGTTAAAGATTAGACACTAAAATCTAAACTGAAATTTACTATAAGAATTTTTATGGAGCCATAGGACATTTCATGGTTTGGTGTCTGACTCAAACTTGACCATGTCTGGCTAAGACACTGAAACATTCGAACTGAATAAAATAACAATATTTATGCCTTTTCTTTTTATTTATATATACATATTTTTATGTTTAATTATTTTAACTTTTTATATATCTACGAGGCATTTTATATCATTTTGAAGAGGATTGGTCCAAAACCCGGTCTCGTTAATATCTAATATCGAACTGATGTTAAACAGAATCATTAACTAATAGCCCTACTTGGTCGAGTATAGAATCTTTAATAAGATACTAACTACTCAGGATTGAATCAGTGATCTTTGGATTCAATGGTAAGCACTATAACTGCTCAGATACCCAGCCAGTGTTATTACTTAACGTGTATTATAATTAAATTTTCACTATTATTGCAAGTGTATAACGGATTATGCGAGCCCAAGCATTTTCTACACGAATAAGTTACTATATTTACAGTATTGAGTTGTATTCGTTTACAAAGTTTTATAAAAACTAACTTTAAAATAAGTACGGTATGAGAATGAAATGATGCAAACCACAAAAATCACTTAAATAATTTGAACAACATCTAAAAACCATAGCTAGAACTTCATCCACAAGGCGCATTTTCTAACCAGTTCTTCTGAGTAAACAGAAAAAACAATTTAGACTGGTTGTTATTAGTAAACTTATATATGCAATCTTCTGTTTAATATTACATTATGTAATAAAGAAGGCGGACGGATGAAGCTTTATTGCCGATCCGGAGTGTATTTGCATACGGAGGTTCTATAAGTCCTCGCATCAGCAGTCAATTTCAAAGTATATTGCTAAAGTCGTGCCGAAAGACATAATATTGCATGTTTATTCTCTTCCAAACTTTTATATTTCTTATTTGTGAGATAGTTTTGATAGTCCTTTTCGTCTACAAAAATGGTTCGGCAAAGGAAGGTATTCAGATTTATAGGAATGACTTTACTGGACTATCTATATAGAGGTACTAAGGAAGTCTAAAGCTACATCATGCGATATATCCCTAGGTTTATGGGCATGAAAGAACTTTCTAAACATTAAGATTGAATTTTTCTGGTGTATTTTAATGCTCTATTAAAAACAAGCTCAGCATCAGGTATTATTTATTTTTTACATATTGTTGGTAAATAAAAAATATTTGATAAATAAGAGAAAAGCTGAATAAAAATAAGAACTTAATGAATTCTTTAATTCTAGGAATATGTTAGCATTAATTAATAACTAATATTGTGCATTGTGCACCATCATTTTATCGGTTTTATATAGTTTTCAAAATAATTGGGGTAATATTAAAATACCCTTTTTCGAATATAAAACTAAACGTATAAAATTAATTATTTGCCACTTCAATTCGAATTTGTTAGTTTATTTAGCCACAAATAATTAACATTTTTATTTAACACACAAAGTTAAACACACTTTACACTCAAAGTTTCAATGAATAAATCTCTTTGTGGGTTTTTAGTGTACAAATAATTTAAATAGTTAACGACTAGGTATTTTAATGAATAATTTTTTACTAATTTTTCATACGTTATCTTATAGCATTGACTATGTACACTAAAGTGAATAGACCTCTCATCCAATGCATTTAGTTTGAGGCAAAAATTTGGAAGTTTCGTGTACGCGGCGCCAGAGTCGCTGCCATAGATGTTGTTATTATTTAGTGGAATTTACAGTTCTGCAAAAACATTTCGTCACAACATAAAAAACCTCTGTTATAAAATGTTTAATCGTTGATTGAGAAGAGTGGTAGTACTGATTTGCCTATCATATGATTCTTGTACTTCCATGTACACCGCACAAGATCGCACCACCTTCAATAGGTTTCAAACACTATGCTATGAGAAAACTACTAACGTTAGTGTACATAGTCAATGCTTATAGTTAACCCACCGGCAGGAACGATGTGGAAGACGCAAGGCACGGCTTGGGAGCCGATCTCGTTGCGGCCCCAGCACAGCAGGGTGCCGTAGTCCGACTCGACCGCGGGGGTGTATGTGGCGACGCTGGTGCCGCCGGCCGGCGCGGACTCGAAGCTGTCGATGGCTCGGCCCTGCACCGCGGAGTTGTTGAAGGTCCAGCGGAACCACCGCACTGGCGGGTTGCCGTCCACATGGCAGCTGATGGTCAGCTTCTCCAGACGTGCGGCGCCGTACACTCGCTGCTGAGTGGCGTGGCACTGCGGCCCGACTGGGAACAACAACAACCAAGTATGTCAGGGCATGATTGTTGTTGTTGTTGATGGTGGTTAAGGCGACCCCTGCTGAACCGCTAAGCACGTCTGACTCGGTCGGGCATTTTTTGCAACTCCCACTGAAGGAAGATATATCGAAGGCTGAGAAATGGGACAGCAGAATGCCCATTGCCCGCTCAGAGGGCCAACTCCCCTGCTCCTTTTACAACTTATTGACAGGCTTAAACCCACCGTCTGCTCCAATCCTATAAATGGCCAACCAACCGACTGTCCATTCATGTTCCTTTTATAGAAGTTTCCATGTCCTCCGAAAGACATCAACCTCATATAATTTTGGGGCAACCATATGGGAAGTGAAAACGCAGCTCCCGAGTAACAGATTATGCAAATAAGGATACAGTCTTTAGTATGGAATTAATTCGACTTTTCCTGGGAGTGTGGCTGTTTCTAAACTGATTTTTTGGTCAAAACACTCTTGTATGTAAAGGTTAAGCAAAATTTACCCGGTAGATTTAGAGATCATGGAACACACATCCCTTCAGACATTGTTCGTATTATAGTATAGGATATTATTCGTCTGCACATGGAACTAACAAACGCTATCACGTCATATTAGATTAAAACTTAAAATCGTCGAATCCATTTTCCATGAAATACCTGTGAAACTATCTAAACAGGATCGGACGGAAAGCCGCCTTTATTAAATGAATATTTTAAAATGACACTCTCTAATGAGGACGATGTAGTAAACACAATAAATTTAACAACGTCATGTTGAAATGTCTATTGTAATTGATCCAAAAAGCAACTTTGATTCAGCTCCGGTTTTCTTACTTCACACAAAATTGAGTTAATCTTTCAACTATTTTTTAAGGTGTGTTATTCATTATTTTTTTTAATACAGCATGCATTAGTACTGTACTGATTCTATGTTATTGTGACGGTAGCTAAAACTCTTTTTTTAGATTAAAAGTCCTTTGGAATACACTTCTATATGTGACTATATGAATGGTAGAGAAATAAAAAAAAGAAATAAATAATAATAATAACCCTAATCTAAAACGTATCATATGCAAGACTATCTTCAGTTCAACCATGTTTTAACTATTAACTATAACACTCTACAAAATGATTAAAAATAAAATAGATCAATAGTTACATTTAACATCTAGGTGGAAGGGTGGGCTCTCCCCATCACCCTCGGAGTTGGTGGCTACACATGAGTAGCCGCCAGAGCTCGCCCTGGTTACAGCCTGCAGCACCAGTGTCTTGGTGCTGATGAAGGTTCCTGCTGACGCGTTGTTGCTCACCGGCCGTCCCTATCACACAACACAACACAGCATAACATTTCAGTGGAATATAACAACTACTCGCCGGGAATAAAGAAATGTGTCTTTAATTCATCCGACATGATTTTGTAGCTGAGTGTTTTAGAGCTTGCCTTCTTATCAGATTGTGTGCTGTTTTCAACGTGTTAAATGTTATTTACATCGAAACTGGACCCAGGCTCCCATTTTGCTATTTATTAATGCTCGTGACAAATTAATCAACTAACCATTTTAGTAATCAAGCTACCCCTCATCTGTTTTATAACTTTCCCCCTCTAGTCATACCAACCTTTAAAATACTCCACAATATCGGCGACTTGAAAAATGTATAAGTTTTGTAGTTTAGATGAAGATTATTGACTATGAATAATCGAGCGTTTTATGTATTCGTAGTCAAAAGGTAAGATTTCACATTAAAAATTATAGCTAAGTTATAGGGTATTTTCAAAGGTCGATTTCCGAGTAAAAATATCATGGAAAATTTTAAAATACTAAACATACTCAAAATTGAAAATCAACTAAGCTGATCTTATGTGGGCAATCAATGATTTTTTCAATAGTTGTAGAGCCTCCTTATTACTTCGCATATTAAGTTTCATCTAATTCACTTTTTGAGTTTTGTTTCACATTCCGAGAAGGAATATTTTCAGGCGGAGCAACAATTGAAAAGGGATCTTGAATGGGATGAGAAAAGTAGAAGTTCAAGTTGAAATAATAAAACGTCTTCCAACACTACTCGATATATTTACACTTATACTGTAATTGTTTACAAGACGGTAAATATATATAAAAGATCTTATAATGGCCAACATTATAACAACATGGCCATTATGGCCAACATGGTCTTATAAAAGTAGAAGTGATATCTTTTTTTACAAATATTAAAATAATAAATATTTCAATACATTAGGTTGGCACATATTCTCTAGGAATGTTTTACGTATACAAAATCAAGTAGAGCCGCCGTAGAGCATTAACATCAATATTGTTTCAGTTATGTTAGAAAAAGCATAATTTTGAGCATAAAGTAGCTTAACACCACCTAAGAGTACTGAGAGTGGGCAATTACACTTTAACGCTTTAATTAGATTAAAGGATTAAAAGATTTTAGGATCATCAAAGTAGTTTTAACTAATCAAAGTATTGATTTTATTGTTATGTGAATATTTTAATATTTGAAATATTTATTATCACTGTATACGTAAAATCATTACTTTTTGACCTATGAGAATACTGATACTGATGTGTACCTCTTGTTATTTTACATATTTAGCTATTAGAGACAGAAATCATCCTCACCAAATAAAATTAAGTGCCGGTGGGAAAAAATGTCTTCCCCATATGGGTTATTATTATTTTTATTATAGTGGAAGAGCTAGAACCAAAATTTTGTAAGATATTTTAAAAATTGGCACACGGCAAAAAAGAAAAACATTATTTTAACCGTCGGTTACAGTAAAGATAAGGAGAGATCTTGGCGATCAGTCAAAAACTGAAAAATGCATAAATTTAATATCAACTCACTTTCAGTTCTTTGTTGGAATAAATTGTCGAGGGTTCGACATTTTTCCGATACGGAATGGTTTGTTTAATGATTAATTATATTAAACAATGGAATCGTTTTAGTGATTATGGAATAGTGGATAAATTGTTAATATTGGAACCGAGTTTACATTTGCATTAAAAACTCTGCTTATAATTGAGAGCTAATCATGCCCACGCTTCGAACATGTCAATACAAACGTTTGTTTTAAATAAAGAAATGTAATAAAAAATTCTAAAATGTCCTTGGAGGAACTTTATTTTAATGGCTCACAACGCCTGTGAGTTAAAATCAAACGCGGTAGATGGAGTGGCTGTGAACCTTGAAACTGTTTACTGCTTAGAAAACACCAAGCCACGTGAGGCCTCAACTCTTGACGTTATAACGTTGTAAAAAGTGCAATAAACGTTTAAATGGCTCATTTCGAACTAGGTTACCGGTTTTATTTACAATTGAAGGAACAACTATGGTGTAATCCTTGTTTAAAGTCCAATTCAAATGTTCTATCACAGTTTAAAGAGCTGTTTGTCAATGAGGAGAGTTCGATCGTGTAAAATCACAAGATTGTAAAAATACTCGCTAAAAAATAATTTCAAGGTCAAGAGTCTTACACTCAAGAAAAGCTAAATCAAGCTCTTTACTTTGTTTTTTACACCTAATAACTTTTATTTCCGCAAAGGATGAGTTTATATTATTACTTTTCATATTAAAATGAGTAAGAATTTTTAATCCACTTGTAAAATTAGGCACTGTCAAATGACAAGTACTGTCAATACGTACTTGAGTAGGCTTCTCTCAAGTAAGTATTGTTGATATTGGTTTTGCTCCAAACAGTTAGTTGTTATTTTATTTTCATTCATAATATTAAATTGTAATTAATTTAATTACCAAAATTGGTTTTGAAGTATTATAATCATGTACTAGATTTGGTTACTGATTAAGTAGTAATTTGTAGTTTTTTAGAAGACTTGGAAAAAGTATAAGTAAAACTAATCAGGCTGGGAAATTAGATAACTATATCTAATTATTTTTGTCCAATTATTGATCTAATGATTTTTTTGTCAAAAGGTTAGTAACCTTATTTTATTATATTTATTTATGTTATTTATTTTTTATCATCTGATTGATGTTGGCAAATAAGTAGCCTAAAACATTTTTTATATCAGACATTTTTTTATTTTTTATTTTTAAGGATGCATAAATTAGTTTAGATTGAATAATAAAATAACAAATTAACAGACAAATATTTAATTCTTTAAACAATTTCTCACATCTGAGCATGATCTGGTATTTAGAATGCACCCTAGATAGTTCTTATCAGTAGTATTGTCCCAATTGTTGATAGCAATAATTGCACAGCAGGAGTACTGTGGAGGCTGGCATGTTCACTCAGAAATCACTTTTATATTCTTCAAAAATTCAATTTCTTTCTTTCTTTTATTCTTTAAATTATTTATTTTTTTAATTTTTAAAACTTGGTTTTGTTTTGCATGGAAATATTAAAGAAAATTATAGAAGAATAGAATGCGTTAAAGTTGAAAATGTACTAAAACTTAACTTACTATTATCAGCTACTCAAATACTTCAAATTGTTTATTTAAATATAAGCAGCTACAGGAAAAATGTTGATTTATTTTTATTTATTTAGCAGTCATAAAATTTAAATTTGCTTTTATTATTCTTGGGGAGACTTGGCTTGGGGGAATGCTGGTGGGGTTGAGCTTGAGCGTTACAGAAAATTCATTACTGAAAATGTGAGAAATCAAAATGATGGTGTATGTCTAGTGTATGTAAGAGAGGATGTGAGTGTTTGTGAATGGTGTAGCCTGGAGCTGGGTGATGTGTTTGGACTGAGCATTGGCTTTAACTTTCATATCAAAAAGTGTAATGTTTTGACAGTTTACCGCACACATGACAGTGATCTCGACAGTCACATGGGCAGATTCAAAACATACTTATTTGTTGGTGACAGAAACGCCAATTTACTTATCACTGACAATAAAACTGAACGTTACTTGGACACCTTGTATGAAGCTGGTTATACTTGTGGCATTTCAAAGCCAACCAGAGTGTTAGATAATACTAAGCCTTGGTCACATTTTCATTATACACTTTGATTACGGTACCGTGCGCACAGGAGCAATTAAAACTGAGATCACTGACCACTACTCAGTTTTTCTTGAAATTTATTTCAGCTAAAAAAAGACCAAATTGGAAAGTTTTCATTCATTGACAAGGAAAAATTGGGCAACTTATTATCAGATTGCGACTGGTCTGTCGTAAGCAATGTCACTGGCAAAAATAATGTCATAAATAATTTTTGCTTTAATTGATGATTGTGTTAAAGTTGCAAAAAACCGAGTATAAAACATTCTCGCTTTAAAAAACTTAAACTATGGATTACTGAGGAACTAGTTAGATTATTATTATTATATATTAGGAAACGTGATAGCCAAAGTAAGTTAGTACAAAAACCAACCCTTTAATCCTGTTTTAAGAGATCTGTTTATAAATCATAGGAATAACTTTAATAACCTTATCAGGGCAACTAAACAATACTTTTACTAAATAACTTCTTGATTAGCATTATACGTGCTGGTACTTGATATTCAGGTTAAAATATAAAACGTCTTCCAACTCTACTCGATACATTTACACTTATACTGTAGTTGTTTACAAGATGGTATATACAAAAAAGATCTTACAATGACGATCGATTCCGACCAGTCACACCGGTCATCATCAGGCCCAATCTGAAACTCTTGGATGAGTTCTAGAATTGGAATTTTCTTAAAACATCGCTCATTGTCTCCGTAGCCTTTATCATTTTATGGATAAAAACCTTGAAGATTTTTCCAGAAACTGTGTACTGTACTTTGAGATAGACTTAGAGCAAGTGAATTATTAAGTAATAAAGTTTTTTAATTGTATTATGAAAATATTTTGCCTTGGCGGAAGACAGTTTGATTTCGCACTCAGTTGGTTCGTTATCGACACTTTTAGTGTTGTAACTGTGTTTGGCCATTAATCCATATGGCCTGTTGTTATGTGCACGTCTCTACGTGAAGCTATGTGGATTTATTATTGCTGAATTAATGATGATTTATTCTTGCTGTGCATTCATGAGTAGAATTAAGATTGTCTGATGGACTCGTGGAATTGTTTTGTTTAATTTAAGGAAATTTGCCTACTAGTCATATACATAAGGGTTGATTATTTATTGCCTTAAAAAATGAAAATGACTAAACGTTTGCGCAAAGATGAACTTCAGCATGAACTCTTAGTTTGAGGTTTAAAAAATTATGGGGATTGCGAAGATCTTGGAAAACGCTTGCAACAAGCGCTCACTAATGAGACTCCTGTTGATACTAATGCTAGCGGACGTCTATTGATGTCCGCGTTACAGCAAGTGCTTCTTATGGAGCAGAGGTGTGGGCAAACGCTCTAAATAAAGAGTTATACAGGTTGCGGCTCATCCGCGTTCAGCGTCAAGCGGCACTCCGGGTGTGTTCCACCTGACGGACAGTGTCCGAGCCTGCCGTCTTGGTTGTCGCCGGAGTCATCCCTGACAAGCTCTTGGCAGGAGAGAGGAAGGTGATTTATTAGAGACAAGGCGAGATCGACAAGGACACGGCAAGAACAGATGAGCGCTCCCGAACCTTCCAGCAGTGGCAACACAGCTGGGAGCACGGCAACCGAGGATGGTGGACTGCGCGACTTATCAAGCAGGTCCAATGGTGGAACGGCGGCATGGGGGAGGACTACTACCTGATACAATTCCTGACAGGTCACGGCTACTTTCGGTCGTACCTGAACCGGACGGGCAAGACCTGTTCACCGGACTGCATTTATTGCGCGGGAGTTTCCGACGATGCGGAGCACACCTTCTTCCGTTGCCCCGTTTGGAAGGACCCCGTCTGGAGGCCACACAATTTGTTTTGTGAATTTTCTGTGGACACGGTCTGCCAAAAGATCTTGGAGAATGAGGGCTACTGGGATTGTTTGACACAGTGCGCCCAGAGCACCCTCCTTAGAAAAAAGACTGATCTTGACCGCTAAGCAGCTCAGATCCCCTGACCGTTTGGCTGGCCAAGGAGTTTTGCAGAGCAGATTTGCACTAGCTTGGTTACGTTGTTGATGAGAATGGATTAAAAGTAGATCCACAAAAGGTTAAAGCAATATTTCTAAATTCTTCATGGTATCGGCGATTTATTCAAAATTTTGCATCAAGCATTGAACCACTTACATCTCTACTCAAGAAAGATAAGACTTTTGTCTCGACTGAAGTTGCTGACAGGGCTTTCAACGATATCCGAAATAGCTTAGTAAATTCTCCTGATGTTATAGCTTGTGATGCATCAGGCATTGGACTTGGGGCAGTATCCTGCCAGTCGCCAGAGGAGGGCGAAGTTATGATAGCTTATGCCAGCAGAATTTTGACAAAAAAAAACAATAAGATGACCTTTTCAGCTACAGCAAGAGAATGTCCCGCCGACATTTTTGTGGTAAAAGGCGTAACTCGAGCAGTACTCAGAAAAAAATATGAGATTGGATTAAGACTATAAACTTTTTGTGTAAACCGTGTAAAGTAATTAGAAACGGTTTGATTGACTTATTGAAAGATTTATGTAATAGTATTTTTCTTGTATTGTGATGTAAACTGTTTAATATGTGCTATTTAAAAACCAATACTCAAGTTTTATATTCGTTGTTTATTTCTTTACTCAAACATAAAATGTTTCTAACTATTTATAAAAACTCTTATAAAACACTAGGCATACTTAAAAAGATTTATGCTTATAGTTGGCAAATAAATAATCAAATGAAAAACAGAAACATTTTTCTAAAATATATTTTAAATGATTTGGAGTTAACTCACGTTATGTACCCAGGAAACCTTCCTGGCCGCCGGGTTGGCGGTGACGCTGCACTCAAAATAGACGTCCATGCCCTCGCGGATGTGGGATGAGTTGAGGTTGCTGCCCAGCTCCACACCTACCACCGGCGCATCTGTAACGGATGTCAAGTCTTGAGAATGTAATAGACATTTCTGGTCGCCGGGTTGGCCATGACACTGCACTCGAAGTAAACATCCCTGCCCCCGCAAATGTGGGATGAGTTGAGGTTGCTCCCCAGCTCCACACCGGCACATCTGTAACGGATGTCAAGTCTTGAGAATGTAATAGACATTTCTGGTCGCCGGGTTGGCCATGACACTGCACTCGAAGTAAACATCCCTGCCCCGCAAATGTGGGATGAGTTGAGGTTGCTCCCCAGCTCCACACCGGCACATCTGTAACGGATGTCAAGTCTTGAGAATGTAATAGACATTTCTGGTCGCCGGGTTGGCCATGACACTGCACTCGAAGTAAACATCCCTGCCCCCGCAAATGTGGGATGAGTTGAGGTTGCTCCCCAGCTCCACACCGGCACATCTGTAACGGATGTCAAGTCTTGAGAATGTAATAGACATTTCTGGTCGCCGGGTTGGCCATGACACTGCACTCGAAGTAAACATCCCTGCCCCCGCAAATGTGGGATGAGTTGAGGTTGCTCCCCAGCTCCACACCGGCACATCTGTAACGGATGTCAAGTCTTGAGAATGTAATAGACATTTCTGGCCGCCGGGTTGGCCATGACACTGCACTCGAAGTAAACATCCCTGCCCCCGCAAATGTGGGATGAGTTGAGGTTGCTCCCCAGCTTCACACCTATCACTGGCGTGTCTGATATGGAAGTCAAGTCTTGAGAATGTAATAGACATTCCTGGCCGCCGGGTTGGTGGTGACGCTGCATTCGAAGTAGACAACCATGGCCTTTCGGATGTGGAACGATTTGACGCTGCTCCCCAGCTCCACACCTACCACCGGAGCGTCTGTAACGGCAGTTAAGTCTTAAGAATGTAATAGTCCCTCCTGGTTTGTGTGTTGGCTTTGACGCTGCATTTGAAGTAGACATCGATGCTCTTGCAGATGTGGGACGAGTTGAGGTTGCTCTCCAGCTCCACCAAAGCGTTTGTAACTTTCCATATCATAATAAGTTCTTGTAAAAGTAATCAGTATACGTCCTAATGAGATGATTTATAAAGTATTGTCACACTGTTGTATAAAAATAGCAAATCAGACCCTTATACACATTGAAATTCTGAATGATTTGATTAGACATGATCGGTTTGAGCTGGTACAATAAAGTTTTGTTACCTAGTTTAGCAAAGTACATAACAGAAAGATAATCATGTGAACATACAGGAAGAATATAAAAATTAAGGTAATTTATTTACAATGGTCAACTAGTGAGTGAACATTCTACTTTTATCATGGACTTTTTATAATTCGTACTAATTCTTTTTGTAGAAAACAAGACATACGTGATATTTTAAAACCGTGCTCTACAATATAAAGAAAATTTGTCGATTCTCAAAACATCTCTTATAGAAGCAGTTGCAGTAGATTTTCTCTTTAGACTATTAAAAGTTTTGAAAATTACCTGCGAATGTTTCTTGGTTTATACTTCCGCTTTGGATGTAGTGACAATGTTACATTTCCCCCTGATTTGTATTGCCTGATTGTTACTCTAATGGTTTACTTTGTCTCTCTAGGAAGGAAGAATATTACTTTGCTTCATTAAGGGCCGGTTTCTCGAAGCCAGTTTAAACCTAAAATCAAGTTTAAACCAAAATTGCCCATATGATTAGCATTGAGTTAAACTAAGTTTAAGTTAAACGTGTTTGGAGAAACCGGCCCTAAGGGTACAAAACAACCTTTATATTTCCCTAATTACAAGGAGTAAAATTTTACAATTGACTACATACAATAACGGAAATAAACGTGTTATCCAATCCATCTTGGGAACACAAATCGTTTATTCATTTGTTTGATACCAAAAGTTACGCAGGTTCATGTGAGCCACGCAAGAGGAGCTGTAATCGGTTCAGCTGGCGTAAAAGTGCTGCAAAACTCACAACATACCCAGCATTATCAGCCAATTGTCACATTCTTGGTTTTAGCTATTATCATATGTAACTTGTATTTCATGTTTGCCATGGAAGATCGGTCACCTATACCAAACGTTAGTGTTATCAGGTGTTGCAGGGTATGTTAGTAGTGCAAAAAGGGCACACCTGGGACATGACGTCATCACGATGACGTCAGCAGTGATGACGTCATCAATGACGTCACGAATGACGTCACTAATGACGTAATATGACGTCACATGACGTCACACCTATGACGTCATGGTGACGTCATTATTGCTGACGTCATCATGATGACGTCACTGACGTTAATTAGGTCAAGGTCACGCAAGAATACAAAAAAAATTTTTTTTTGCACTTTTGCGATTCTTCAAATTTTGCTGAGAAATTGAAATTTCTCGAGGAATCACAAAAGTGCAAAAAAATTTTTTTTATTCCCTAGCGATCAGACTCTCGACCTAATATATCCGTCAGGGGTCATTGACCCGTCCCAGAGCCCCACTTAAAAAAAAATAATTTTTTTATTTTACTTACCCACCGAGAGACTGAGAGCCGAAGAATAATTTCTTCAAACACCCGACAGTGCGACAAACGACACGCGATCCGAACAGCGCCGCGTCCGAAGACGTACTGACTTGTACACAGACGGTATCCCAGGTACCCGGCTCAGTGGTGGGGATAAGGAGGTGGTGGGGGTAAAGTGGTCAGAAGGAAGAAAAAATTAAAATTTTTGCAACAACTCATCCGAGCCTGTCCGTTACCGTAACTCGGATTGGAAATATTTCCTGAGAAATATTTAATTTTATTCTTTCTCAGGTGATCTTGGAACTTGTGAAATTTCAATCAAACCAAAAGTGAAAAAAAAATTTTTTTTGTTATTTGAAACTTTGCCGAAAAATTAAGAAATGTTTGATATCTTGCTAAATATTTAAATTTAAACTCAATATAAGTAAATTGAGTGCAAAAAGTGAGATGTGCACACCACAAGAGTTGAACAGCAACTGAACAAGTCGCTCCGTGTATCTCAGGTACTCGGTAGAGTGGTGGGGATAAGGAGATGGTGGGGGGAAAATGGTCATATGAAATGAAAAAATAAAATTTTTTTTTTTGCAAACTATACAACTGAGTTTGTTATTCAGCAATAGGCATAAGAAAAAAAAATATTTTTTATCCACATTGCTCAACATGTTGAAACGTGTTCAAGGTCAAACATTTGAAGTTTAAAAAAAAATTTTTTTTAATTTTATTTACAAAAATCCTCCTTCATCCCCATATGTGCTGTCCGGACTTGTGCTTGATGTTGTTGAAGAATTTTCTTCACAGCAACATGTTCCTTGTGTATTTTGGACTACCCCTTCTGCTTCATCCATACTGTCGTCGATGAGTGGACAGTCGTATTCCAAGTTCATTTTTATTATCATCCCTGGATTTTGAAGTAGCCGCATGTGCAATTTTTCATAGATTTCTTTTAGGTATTGAAGGCTGTCAACAAGTAATTCCCACTTCATTGTGTGTAGTGTAACCTTTAGCGTAGCTGAGTTGGAAATGAAGCCAGACTTGCATGTAGGATTGGTCTTTTGGAATTGTAGTGGTGGGGGTAATTGATACAACCAGACAGGTTGAAACATGTTCAAGGTCAACCATTTGGAGTTTTAAAAAAGAAAATTTTATTTAAAGAGTAGTGTTGAAAACTGGCAATTTGGCTGCTTTATCTGTACATTCGATGCATCTTAGGCAGTATACAACTGCGTATACCAAGTAGAAGAAAATTGCAATTAATAAGGCCAAGATTATGAAGAGATCTAATTTTAAAATTTTCTGAATTAGCATATGGTCCTTCCTGATCCGTCTTTCTTCCATCCTTCTTTCCATCATCTCCACTAGATCCACATGCTGGCATCTCCTCCTCCCCAGGCTTTCCGCTTCATCGGCCTCATATATTGGTGGTGGAACATCCATGTTTGCAGCTCAAAAGATGAAGATGTAATGAAACACATTGGTGCCGCATCTCAGGTCTCCAAGAGGAAAAGTGGTAGGGGAAAACCTGAACATGTTAGAACATGTTCAAGGTCATCCAATTTGTGTTTTAAAAAAATTCTATCTTGCTACAATACTGTAGCAAGATAGGTTTTTTTTTATTTTGTTTTTATTTTATCATTCCTTTATTACAATACAAAAATATGCATATTGAAGTACAATGAGGATACAAAATATAAATATTAGTCAGGAGAAATATTCCAAGTTTGGACTGGCTTGAGTCTTCATGGATGATCTGGAGGAGTAGGCTGAAGAAGTTGATGATGGTGACCTAGGCGGCTCGTCATCCCTGGGGACATGAGAGCATTTTGTGTTGCAAGCAAAAATTTGCATGTTCAATCGGTATCCCTGTTCGATTAGTGATTTAAATTCTTGAACAATTTCGTTTAATTCTTGCAGATTTCTTACAAATACTTCTTCATAATTTGCACATTTTACAGTCAGAGCCATCTTGATGTTTTCCGTATGATGTCCAAAGGCGGAATGAATATTAGCATGGTCGTTTGAAGGTAGTATGAAATAGTGGTGGGGGGGAAGTTGTTTACACGCTGTCTGATGAGAGGTGGTTAAATTTTTGCCAACTAAACATATTGATTGAACAAATGGCGCAAAGTTCTTTAGGTGTATGGTAACTTAAAACTGGAGCCACATGACCATATTGTAAACATCCATCATCTTGTAGGAATTGTGCCGGGTTGGATACAGCGGCCCTTCCACAACTTCGACAAAATTTTGTACCATCACCAAACTTGTACCAACCAAAAGTGTTGTAACCTCTGTTGTCTAGCTTGTACTGTTTGATAAAAATTTTAATTTGTTGAGGAGCGTTGGATCGTAAAGTATGGCTAAATAGCTGTTGATCTTCAATAATTTTTCTTACACAAAGCTCAAATAGGGTGCTCATCGTTTGACAGTTGCAATCAAACTGAACTTCTTTACAGTCTGTATGCTGGTAACCTGAAATGGTGGGGGAAAACACACACACACACACACACACACACACACACACACACACACACACATATTGCTGTTTGAAAAAAATTTATGTTTAATTTGTGCAAAGGTCAAAGGTCAAGGTCACCCCAGAGCTTTAAAAAAAAGGCAACATATCAATATGCGAAATTTTTTTTTTGTTTCACATATTGATATGTTGCCTTTTTTTTTTTTTTTTTTTTTTTGGTTTTTTATCTTTATTTAAAACAGTACAAACAAGATTACATGACAAAAATATATATAGTTAAAAAATACAAACAGATACAAGAAAGAAAAAAATTATTTTTTTAACACTGCTGCTTGTCTGCGATGTGGATGGTAAGCTCGGTGGAGTTGCTGCCGCTGCATCCGTGGGACACCAAGTAGAGACATCCTGGTTGTATGGAGCGGAGATCTTCGTTTTGGAGTAGGTGTACAAATCTTTTGGGCAGGTAAATTTGGAATTTTGCTTCATCCCCCGGAGTATATGGTGCTTCGCTGAGACTGCAGCAGATTGCTTCGCCGACAGTAGTTTCCATTTTCTTCAGTGCATGTATAATATAATGTTTTTCATCCTTGAGTTCAGAACATTTTTTTACCGGCAAAATTGTAGACTTGGAGTGGGCGTTGAATTGTTCCACCAAAGACTGCAGAAACTGGTTGGATGCCATGGTTGTTCTAGAGGTCCTCACTGTCTTCTTGCTCTGAGATGTTGTCGTCTCGGAATCTCGAGTAATACTCGTGCCAGGTCTCGGTCTGCTCCTCGCTTTTATAATCGCCGTTACCCCCACCACCATCGCCGATTTCTCCATCTTGCAGGTAAGTCGCTAATTTTAAAGCGTTTTTTAACGCACAGTGCCTGTCCCTTTTATGTTCCACACTTTGTGTGCAAATACAAATGTTTTCAGCAATAAATTTAAAATTTTTATCTATTTGCACATCTTTAACTGGAGTAGATGTAAATTGTTCTATCCATCTTTTCTTTTCAAGTCCTTTTGTGTAAATATTAGTAAATCTGTTTGAAAATTGATGCATAATATGATACAAGTCTGAATAACTGGTAAAACCGTCATACCAATCGATGTGATGAAAATATTTCCAAGTCCATCGGTTTGTTGTTGCGGCTTTGGTGGTTAGTGAAGAAAAAGAGCATGGTGGTTTAAATAAAAATGTGTAAGGAATATTTTGATCTAAATCGTAAAATACGAGTTCTTTAATTATAAACCGATCATCGTTACCACGAAAAGCTTGAAATTCAATAATACCCGGCTTGGACTTGATTTCTTCTTCCATGTCCATTTGAAAGGTCACCCGTCTATCCATCACGGTGTCAGAAGGTCAACTGTTTTCCACACCACGGTAGGCATTTATTTATGCCAGGCCGTACAGTTGAAGGCGCGTTGGTGTATATTTAACGTGGGCACCATCCCCGGTAGGCCTACACCCACAAAATTTTGAATTTTTTATTGAAAATTTGCCAATTCAAGTGTAAAGTGTTGTGAAAAATTTTAAAATTTTATTTAACTTTCCATCTGGTCATTTTTGTTGTAGTCATTCTCATCACTTTGATCCTTTTCATCACTGAAATGTGTTTCTTCATCAGATTTTACAAAATTATTTTTTTCTTGCACATATTGTTCCAATTGTCTCCACATTTGAACTTCATGAGGAATTCTATTGAATATTGAAGTGTCCACAGGTCCATACAAAATTGGTGCATCCGGTTGTTTGTCCAAAGTGTCTGTTAAATAATCTTTAATAATCGAACTGGAGAATACTAGCTGTCTTAAATATCTTGTTATCGGTTCAGTTGCACATGTTAAAATAAAAAATTCTTCTCTGTTCAGCTGAATTTTTATGTCATGTTTGGTCGTATCTCTGAATCTCATTTGATGTTCACCTCGGTGTTTAATAATATCAATTTCCAAGTCTGAATCCAATAGTCCTACTTTTGTTTTCCTGCCAAACATGTTGCTATTAAAATAACATTCCAACAAATGGAGGTGTTTCATAAAAGATTCCCAAGCGTTGGCTGTAAACAAAATCATTTTTGTTCCGTGGGTTAAAATTACTGTAGGTGAATAGTCGGTTGATTTCATAACTCCAATTAAAACACTTTTATCCAAACTTGAAGAGATTGGATAAAAAATTCGTAAAAATACCTCCATCAAAATATTTGGTGAAATATTTTCTTCCACATTTCTCTTCCTCTTGGATAAATATTTCTTCTTTTTACCTTTTTCTTCTTCTTGATCTGCGCCGTGTTGCTGTTCATTCATGTCCAAAAATTCTGAAATTTCTTTTTCTATATCGCATTTCGTTGTACCACTAGTAGAAGCCATATTGAAGATGATGCTACCCATACGATGTCAGGCAACAAACTGATCAGGAGCGGTCTGTGCGCTCCCCTTTTATAATCGCGCCGATGATTGAAATCTTACAAAAATGAGTTTTTATAAAACATTTTTAACAATTCCTGTCAAAGGTGTGTAAGTGACAATTTTATCATGTAAAATTAAACAATATGCAGTTGTATTTGCAGGTATAGGCTCGTTGAATTCCATTTCTATCTTTATGTCAACACTTGATGATTTTACTGATTCATTTTGTTTAGAACAATCAATTACAACTATTGTGTAACCATCTAAGTATTCTTCTGGTGATAATAAAGGTGTATTTGTTTTACCGTAATATGAATTTTGGAATCTCGCATACATATCGTATAATATACTGTACTTTTTATTAGCGAATGACACATTTAAATTGTCGTAGGGGAAAAACTGTGAATTCAAATAAACTTTAATATTTTTTAAGTTGCAATGATCAAATTTGCCTGCATGTTTTGTGATACTGTCTCTCCTACCTGTTTGTAAACCAAATATAATATACCTGGCTCGTTCTACGTAATTAGATGTTTTAACAGTCCAAGTGTGTCGATCCGTAGCAGGTAAACTGGGATGTTCATGGAATTCCCAACTTCTAAAAGGAATTACAATATCACGATCAGCCTTTAATTTCCTTAATAGTAGCATTCTATGCTCGTTAGCTAATTTAACATGTGGAACTCTCCATACAATTTTGTCTAATGTTAATTTCCATTCTAAAGTTGCATCTGTTGTACCGTCTGGAGCTTTAATAATGTCTTTATCGTTAGAAGATCTCAATAAAACTAATTCTTGTTTAACATTTAATATTATTTTTCTATAATCTTCAGCAAATCCAAGCAACAAACGTAATGGAATATGAAAATCAAAATATCCCTTTGTATTCGGAGTGATTGTGTCATGTTCAGGTAAAACCCATCCGGCAGGTTGAAGTAAATTGGTTTCATTAGGTGATATAGATGTTATCCCTTTTAAAGTTGTTGCAATACCTACTTTTTTAGTGGAATCAACTGTTACACCTGATATTTCATATCTAATTTCATCAAACAGGAAAGCCATAGGATTATTTATAAATGGAACTGTTGTACCAGTAGTAGAACCATCCTTTTTAGTAACTTTTCCTTCGATATACAAGTAACTTTCACATGGTAGTGTGTAAATGTCCTGATGTTGTATAGGAATACGAATTTCGTCGTTATTGTTCAATTTTGATGAAGTGTAAGGGTTGTGGGTGTGATATTCTTTTTCCCATAGGGTTTCGTCGAATGTCGGACCCTGCGCTATATCCAGTATATCCATAATCGGTTAATTTTAAACCAATCTTTTCTAAGAAACGAATGTTCTCGCGTGTTAACTCCTCCACAGCTGAAGAGCTACCAATGCGGTTTCCCGTAGGTTGTCCACTTTTAAATGATAAACCCATGATTTTTGTATTAAAGTGTCGATTTTAAATGTAATCTAACTGTAATTGGCTCTTCTCGGAAATCTATCAAGTTACCGTCTTGATCCAATACGTTCAACACGATGTCTGAAATGAAAGTGGTGTTCAACGGCAGATATACTAGGTTTTGTGGCTTTTCAACAATTTTAAATCCTGGAGGTACACTCGGGTAAAAAGTATGTATTATATGGGTATTTGCTCCATCTCTGTAAGCTCCCTGTATAATGTTACAAGTTATATCTATACTATTGACTTTTAATATTGTTACAGTTTGTTTACCGGAATGTGTTTGATTTGGTTCTAAAATTGGTCCATCTTTGGGAAATCCTAACAATTCACCAATTGAGTGTTCCTGAGTAAAATCTATATAATATTTGGAGTTAATTTCAGCTTTCATCGTATTGTTATTACCTTTTAATGTTATATTGTCTTTTCCCATTTTATTTTGCAAAAATTCATTAATATGATCAATTTCATAAGAACCTGTGGGTAAACTGCAAACTTCTAAGTCTGTAAACTTCCCACTGGCATCTTTTCCTTTATAGTAATGCAATAAGTTATTTTTATCTTCCGTAACATTGGGAATAGAGTTGTAAGTTGTAAAATCCAACAGTGCCGCTTCCCAAAATCTTCCTTCTTGCAAGCGTAACGCTGGAAAAAGGATACTTCGCAAAGTGGACGATTTTCCTGTTAATGATACCGTATAGGAAGACATCTCAATTGTGACTGATACTTTTAGCTAGGAATTCCAAACATAAATGGCCGCATATTAAAGTGTTATCAGGTTGTTCTCTTTTATAGTTGTAATATATGTTTTTAGCAGATTTAAAGTAATGCTCAAGTTCTTTAGGTGGTGGTAAATTGCCGAAACTATCAAAGTAATATATATTTTCACCTAATTTCTTATAACAAACCCAATGAGTGCCAGGACCTTCAGAATTGTCTAAATTTACAATACCGGTTTCGTTTTTCCACATTTTAACTGGTAAATCATCTTTCATAAAGACACCGCGAAAAAATGGTATTTTTAAACATGAAATGTATTTAAATAATTCGATATTTGTTAACGCTTTATGTGGTATTACTAATTGATTTCTTTTATTTAATATGCACGATATGGTCTTAGGTATAGACCTGCCCCGTTTTTTACCATTGACCATACTGTTGGTTTTTTGCTACCCTTTCTGGTGGAACGTCGTTTTCTTCTAATATTCCCTCCATGTTTTGTTTTTGCCGATCTCCTTTTCACTCTTCTCCTCCTTTTTCCACCTCCTACCGTTGTTTTAGCCTTCATACCTGCTGTTACCGCTAAAGCTGCTGCTTTCTCTGCAATAATAGCGTCACTAGACTTTACTCGTTGCCAAGCTATATCCGCGAGCTTTTTATCAGCTATTGATCTATTTTTTGTATCGCTAAATGTGGAATATGCTATATCGTGTTCTTTACAAGCCTGATCTAACTTATTTATGCCTGGATCACCTCTTTCCAGTCGTTTTTTCAATTTAGTTCCTGGTCCGCAATACTGATAACCTCCCGGTATGTGAAATTCGTATGGTAAAGCGTCTATTGCTCTATTTACGACAGATCCTACTGGAATTCGATTTAAAGCTTTACTTAACAGAGAAACCGCTGTGGACGTGATACCGCCTCCTTTCCGTATAGTGTCTCGATATGGACTGGTGTAATGAAACGTCATGATTGTCTTTTATATTGGAAAAGCGTAACCTATGTGTTACCTCTATGACAGGTTGCACATAAATGAAGTCATTTATTGTGTTCTTTTATTAAATATCAATATCACCCCAATTTGATGATCTAAACTGTTGTGTATTAGGGTGAATAAAGTATTTTTTAAAAATTTCCCGTTTAATCCAACCACCTCTCGCGGCTTCATCCCAAATTTTATGACCTGGTCCTCCTTGAAGAACTTCCGGTGTGAAATGATTGTGTAAATCAAATATCGCATTACCTAAAACTTTTACAAGAAAATTAACAGTGACGGCATCATCTACATGTTCAGGGTCTCTAAGCTCTGTTATACGTTTATTATTACAAGTATACACTTTACTATCCTTTAATGATGTTGTGATGGTCTGTCCTACAGTTGCAGCATCATTTGGGTGTCTTCCTGCTCTCAAGTTTGTAATATTGTTATCATTACATGTAAAAACTGCAAAGTGTAAATTTGGATCTAAATGTACGGTTTGTGATAAAGCAGCTGCATCATGATCCTCATGACCCCATGACACATTTGATAACTTTTTATCCATGCAATCCCAAGCATTATTTTTGTATGTTAATAAATTAAATTTTTCATTACCTTGAATGAATTCATCCCCTTGCTTCGATACTACTTGATTTTGTTTTACAAAAGAGGTTGTTTCTTGTTTTAAGGTTTCCATCATTTGACCCACTGTTGCACCATCTGATGGTGCCGAACCATCTTTAACATTTGCTAAACAATTATTAAAACAATCTATAACCCCTACATCACGTATGATACAATGATCTTTAATATATTTTAGATTTACAGCATCGTTTTCAGTTTTTGGATAACCGATATCATTAATAACAAATTTATAAAAAGAAAATCCATCTTTTGTCTTTTCAGGTATTAAGGAATGTAAATAGCGTCTATTCACGCTGTCTTTTTCATCTTTAGGGTCATCTACGTTGGATGTACGTTTATTGTTAGCACTATACGTTTTTCCATTGAATTTTAACGTATTTTTTAATTCAGATGACAAATAACCTTTGTTTATTGCATCACCGTTTTCATTTGGTTTACCAACGTTGATAATTCTATGATTTTCTGCATCATATGTGTTATTGTGTAGTCTTAATGTTGGTGATAGCTTTTCCTTTACTATTTTTAAATTTACTGCATCGTTTTCGTCCGTGGGATCTTTTATGTTTTTTAACCTTTTATTACTAATATCATAATCTCCTTCAGGTGTTTGTGGTAAACCAGCACCTCTTTTTAAGTTATTCGCGTAATATAATCCATCCGAGGAATACCGTCCGAACTTGTCGACACTCATGGTGCAACTGAATAGCATTTTAGGGGGTAACGCATTTTTATGAGATTACCCCGCGGTTTCTAAGTTCATCCACTAAAGCCACCCATTCGTTTTCCAATCCAGTATGACCCGCTTCTTTGGCTTCATGTATTAGTTTCATTCTATCCACCAACTTATTGATATTATTGTAATAAATTACGTTTGTATTGTATAGTTTCTTCATCAATCCTTTACCGGTGACTGATTTGCTTCTTTTTCTCGGTTCTGGGGAACTTAAATCAAAAGTGGATGCTACTAATCTTCTTTTTACAGGTTTTCTTCTTATAATTGGTATTAATTTGGAAACAAAATCTTTATATTTTACAGATTTATTTCTATATATGGGTGCTTCAGGTAAATAATTTCTTTTATATGCATTAGTTTGTTCCAAAATTTTGCTATACACTTCCAAATCATCATTTTTTACCAATGCTTTTAAAGGTTTATTTTCAAATAATAATTCAAATAGTCCCCTTGTTCCCTTATATATTTGACCACCTACGTGAATATTATCATGTTCATCGACATCTAATTTGCTATTACCAATCATTACACCTTCTTTGGACATTCTTGCTCCATAACTGTGGTATTTTTTAGTAGAATCAGTTCCAATTAACAGTTTTAACAAGTATTTTCTTCCTAAAGGTCCTTTTGTATGAATATTTTCACCCAATAAGCTTATGTTTGATGGTTCTCCTTCTGTTTTTTCTTCTTCACTACCAGCATATACATCTTCTTTTTCTGCCGTTGTATCACTAAATATGGAGGCTTCCGGGTCCTCCTCGCTAATATCTTCTGATATTACACTTTCCCTTTCATATTCTGTTATCGGAGCAATAATATCACCTTGAAAAGAAGGTTTAGTCAATTTTTTGTTCAATTGTTTCAAAGGCTCTGTAATAGGTTTAAAAGTAGATTCAAGAAATTTCTCCCTTTCGCTGATACCTAACTTTAACGCTCTGTTTTTAGCCCGAATAGAATCACTAAGTGATTTAATTTCCTTTACTAACTTTTCTTGGTTAACCATGTTTGTAGCAAGACGTGCTGTACAAGAATGATTGCATGATATAATGGTTAGTGAATTAATATAAATTTATCGAAACCTATCCTGTATCGACCGTTATTTAGTGGTTGTTCCTTCATAATTGTCAAAAATCCATAATTTTCAGCCCAAGCCTTACCACATATGTCTTTAAACCGTTCATATGACATATCCGCATTGACATGATCGTAATATATGTGTTTTAAGTTGGTTTCATCCTGTTTGAATACAATTAACACATTTGCGTTGTCTCTTATCAGTTGTTTTGGTATTTTACTATAAGTCTGACCTATGTAAATGCTATCTATATTGTTATGTCGCCCCATAGCGAAATAGCTCCTAATAGTGTTTTGGTTTTCACAAGATACATCATCAAATATAAAAACTGAAAATGGTTTAGCTTCATGCGGTTGCATTACACTTTCACTTGCATCAAACTTGTAATATTTCACTTCTGGCACATTATTAAATATTTTTTCTAATAATTGGTATTTGGGTTGTTGTAATGATTTGGAAAAGACATACAAGTTATTGAAACGCAATCCTTTTGGGTTTGTAATCAAATTGAATACTACATTTGTTTTACCACAATTGGATGGACCGGTTACAAGACAACGCACCGTGTTTGGTAACAAAACACCATGTTTGCCACTGTTTAATTCTGAATTGTCCACCGTGAGTTCATCAATATTATTAATAGGAAAACTATCCTTTTGCGGTATTATCTCCATCCTTTGTAAAGGTTCAACCTAAAATGATGCTCCATCATTATATGAGATCCTTTTTAGGTATCCAAGAATCTTCACTCTTATTAAATCCTAACCATCGCACTTTCACTTTATCTTTTTTCCGTTGTAACACCTTTTCAACGAGATATACATCACCTACTGTGGATTTTAACATTTCATGTCCATAAAACCCCCCTTCGAGCAATTGTCCTTTATTATCTTTTAAAATGTAAGTTTCCGGTACTGTAGGTTGCACCTTAAATACGGTAAAAACCTCATTTGTCCAATTTGGCAGATATCTTTTACTGAATACACCTTTGTATTTGCTTATTCGCACTTTATCACCAACATTAAACACTTTAGGCTTTAATTTTTCAACTTTTGGTTTAGTATTTATTTTTATACGTTTTAATACGAGTTTTTCATTTTTCCTAGTCACTTGGTTTGGTTTCATACCAATTGTTCTATGGAACTTGTTATTGTAATCTTTTATTAGTTTTGGTAACATATCAATCCATACGTGCGATCCTCTGTTTGAAAACATCTTGTACATCGCACCTTTTAAAGTTCGATTGAATCTTTCTATGATTGATGCTTTTACCTCTGAATTAGTCGAATAATGGTTTATGTCGTGTTTTTTCATTAAATTTGAAAATTCTTTATTGAAATATTCTTTACCATCATCGGTTTGTAAATGTTTTATGGTATTTTTGTCTCTCTGTATCGCAGTTTCCATGGCTTTTGTTACACTCTTGCTGATTTTATCTTTTAGCGGTAAAGCATCTGCCATTTTTGTAAAACAATTGATAATAGTCAATATATATTTAAATCCTTTATTTTGTTTACTATAAGGAATCATTTCGATTAAATCAGCTTGATATAGATCATTCATTCCTTTTATAACAGTATTTCTTCGGGGAAATTTCCTCCTAGCCGGTTTATGAAGTTCATAAACAATTTTTTGTTTCAAATCCATAATTTTATCCTTCCTCATTCATGGATGAAGTAAAAATAAATTTTTTATTACATTATACCCATATTTAACTGGGTCAAGGTCATTCAAATTGATGTAAAAAAATGGGGAACACGGCGTTGGACTTGCCGTGTTCCCCATTTTTTTACGGAAGGAAAAGGAATTTAGGTCGAAGAAGGACGAAGAGGGACGAAGAATAGGTTAGTTGTTGATAGGGTTGAGAGAGTAGTGGCCAAAAGGAAGAGTATCAATTTGGTTTTCCATAATGTGACGTTTGTCATCTTTGTTTGACAATGCTTTTTTTTACTTCTGTAACACTGTACACTTTGTGTTTTTCACTCCTTATGGTGTTGAATTTAGCAGTCAAGGTGGTGTCGTTAAATAAACAGTTTTTGTATTGTTCAAAATTTACATTTTTCTTCAAATAACTTGTCTTCACACCTTTTGCTTTTTTCGTGGTAGATGTTTCTTCTTGATGTCCTTTATATACTTTAAAAGAATATAATTTAGACATTAGTGCAACGATTTCTTCCATGCTTGCTCCATTGCATTCATCTTTGAATTTGCCTAAAACTTTCTTATTATTTTCATTAAAGTTCGGGTGATTTCTTGGGTAGTCGGAAAAATCAAAATCATCTTTGTGTATGAACGTCCGAAGATCTTCATACATGTCTTGTGTCTTAATCCAATAAATTAACGCATCCGTGTCCATGTAGGCTACTCCAATATTTTCTCTTCCATAATGTTGAACCATTTTGTTGTAATGAAAGTCATACATGTGCGTTTTACTTATATCCAATATTGACATTCCTATGTACAACGGTCTATCCATTACTATCTTGGTTTTCTTCATGCTGACTGCTACCAAGTTTTCATTAATTATCATACTTGTTCCAAAATTTGGTTTCTGTACAAGTTTCTGCATCTGTCTGGGGTTTGTTACTAATTTTACAATTTTGTGTTTCCTTTTGTTTTCTAAAGTTTTTCCAAATATTGCGTTGTTCATGAGCTTGTAAAAATCTTTTTCAAAAGCTGATGTTGCTGCTGCTCTCCTTGCAGTGTTTGAATCAATGTATGGTTTTAAATAACAAGATTGTGAAAATTTTAAAACTCTATGAATTTTGGTGATAATCAATCCTAATTCCAGGGCTTGCTGAACAACAAAATAATGTGCTACATATCGGTTTTTGTTGTTTAATGTCATCATTAATTTGGGCCATTTTCCTGTCGGTGATACTTCAGTTTTAGCCAACAGTGGCAAGTCGTAATGATGATCGTGTAGGTGTTCTGGATACTCGAAGTCGCAGTCAAAAATGTAGCCGGTCGGTCCATCTTGTGGGATCTGCATGATGTCCCCAATGCTGTCCGGGTCTACCCACTGGAAGTCGCCATACGGAAGGGGTTTGGACATCGCCCAACCGTATAAATTATTGGCGTCAAAATATCCAAGAAAAATCGAATCTTTAGTCTCATCATAATTTGGTAGAAATTTATTGTTAGCTTTCACATGTCTTGTAACAGCCTGGGTTAATCCACCTCGTACACCCGATTCAATCATTAAAACCATATCGATGTCGGTTAGCAATTCCAACTTGCACTCGGTAGATTTTAGCATGGCCTGCCAGGCCAAACCGGGAGAAGTAAAAGAATGTAGCGGGTCCAGTCCGTAAGCGGTGAAACAGGTGTTCCTAAATTCTTCCATTATGTCACACAATAATGTTACATCTAGTTTTACATAAAAGTCAGAATAATCACCCAAGGTATTCATTCCTAATTCATTCCAGACTTTCTGAGCATGATTATAATCTTCAATTGAAATTTCGGTTTCAGTTAATTTACTTTTAAACGCTTCGATTGGTGGCAAACATGTTTCATCAAATTTTTCTAGTCCAGTAATGTAATCATATGGAAACACACCTTTCCTTAACACCAAGTCCATTTTATCTTCTGGCACAATTTTTCTTGTTTCTTTTAAATCCTGTCGTCTTAAATTTTTAGTTAGGTTGGCAAGGCTAGATGACATGAATCGAAAAGAGTCCACGAATCGAAGCTTTATCTTGCCAACAGTCTTGGAAAAACTAATATAATTCTCTAAAGTGTTGGCCAAAACATCAATTTTCCCATCATCCCTGCCCAATTCCGGAATAATAAAATGTGAATCATAACCACTAAGGTTATGCAAAACGACTGGAATGAATTTCGGAAGTTTATAATTAATATTACATGAATTGCAAGCAGCCCCTCTGTAATAACCAGTAAGATGATCATGGTCATGAACTTTATGTTTCTCAACAGTAAATTCTTTTTTACACAAGTAACAATTAGTGGCATTGATATATTGAATTTCCTCCTCTTCATCTAGAGGAATCATAGGGACAATATTACTGTACACTTCTTCAACCTTATCAGCTATATAATACAAGTTATCTACAAAATGTTTAGCAGTATCCTCACCTCTGTACAAAATTGGTGTTGAACTTAAACCAAAATTTTTCAAATGTTCTTCTGACAGTGTGGATTTAACAAGCAAACAAAAACTGTTAGGTTTATGCAGCTGGTATTTCGTCCTACTGGTAATTTCCCCTTCTGGATGTTCTTGGGGTACCAGTGTAGACTCAAAGTCTGCATAAATTACAAATGGTACCCTATATTGATGGCTAATCTTTTCAAATTTTACAATAGAGCGAGTAGGTGCAGGCAAACTAATTTTGCATTCAAAGTTTTCATTACATAGCCTTTGGTGTTCACGTAACCACTGTGCTCCTCCCCTTCTTTCATCTTTCAACACAAAACAGAAACATCGCTTACAAATTGTTTTCCTATGTCGTTTTTTAGTAAGTTGGTTACTAACAAGTCCTTCAAAATTTTTAATATAAACATAATGTGATATTTCACCATTGGTTATCAACAATAAGTCTGTATGGTTCCTAAGTTCAGTTTTAGATACCCTTAAGGGGTACACATTATTTGCATCATCCAAACCAAAAATATTTACACTAACACCAGGATTGTTTTTCTCAAACTTAGAAATATCAGAAATTTTTACAGGGTAAGATAGTCCTACAAAATTATACCTATTATTTACATTTACATAATGTCCACTTACTCTACAAGGGCGCTGCTCTGGCAAAATATATTTACATAACATAGCATACTTAAAACATTCATTATCTACATTTTGTACATTTATACATGCTTTCGTTTTCTCAATGGCTTTTGGTAGAGGGACGTAGCTGCTTCCTCTCATACCAAATCCGTGCTTATGTACTCTTAAATCTACACCCTCTACAGATGTAAGCATCCATCCTGAACCTCTCATTTCATGTTCCTGCAGTTTTGTTAAGAGTTCTTCCAAACATTCCTCAACAATTTTATTTATATCAGAAGCATACATCAAAGTACGGTTTTTCGTTATAAACCCCCTCACTGTTGTTTCACCATCCGTATTAGTAAATAACGCATCTAAAACTAAACCAAATTTTAAAAAATTTAATCTTGCCAATTCTTGTCGCAAAGTTTGTCCAATCAATAATTTTGCTTCAGTTAAAAAATTTTCAAGATCAAGCTGTACATTACTTATTTTGTGATGGGTTACCGTATGTCCGGGGAAAGCTGTTATACGAATCTGGTTCACTCCTTCTTCTTGTTCCATGTCTGTGTCCGTGTCGGTGTCCGTGTCGGTGTCCGTGTCGGTGTCCGTGTCGGTGTCCATGTCCTCTGTAGGTCTCCTTCCAAGTCCTGACGGTCCAGCACCTCCATATTGGATAACACTGGGTCTTCTGCGTTGAATCTGTTGAAGTTCACTTTGCCAATTGTCCAGGTTGCGGTTAAATTCAGCCAAAATGTCATCAATCCAGTCCATGTCCATTTCGTTAGCCGTTTCACTCGCCGGGTCTTCCATATGTAATTCTTGATGTATAGCTAAAATGTCTTCATCTGGGAAAAATTCCCCACAAATATGGCAAAGAAGCATTTTAACACTTTTTACCACTAGCGTCTTTAGATGTTACCTCTACAAAAGTTCACCAAAGAATGAGAGACGCTCTTGGCCGACCTCCTTTTATAGCGGGTGGTGGGGGGTGATCTTTGGGAAAACCCGTTCTGCGCATGCGCAGAACAAATCTGCACATGCGGAGAACAAAATGTATTATATTTATTTAAAATTTGCTATTTAGGACAAATATATAGGTCAAGGCCACCTTAAATCTGGTAAAAAAGAGGGAACACTGGATAAGAGATGGTAGTAAGATCAACTTTCTAACAAATACTTTCAATAATATGTCAACTGGTTCAAAAGTTAAATATTTTTATTATTTACTACTCAACTTGTTCAAAATTAAAACTTTTAAATATATTTGTTTGAGCAAATGCTTTTGGCACACTTACCACACGCCAAAACTCAAAAAATGTACAGAATTAAGACTGATCTCGCGGGGAAATACTGATGTGCTACCTAACAGTTTGGTAGAAATTTATTATTAGCTTTGACATGTCTTGTAACGGCCTGAATTAATCCACCGCGTACACCTGATTCGATCATCAAAACCATATGGATATCGGACAGTTTGGTAGAAATTTATTATTAGCTTTGACATGTCTTGTAACGGCCTGAGTTAATCCACCGAGTGCAAGTTGGAGCTGTTAACCGACATCGATATGGTTTTGATGATCGAATCAGGTGTACGCGGTGGATTAACTCAGGCCGTTACAAGACATGTAAAAGCTAATAATAAATTTCTACCAAACTGTGAGGTGGCTACATAGTATTTCCCCGAGAGATCAGCTTAAATCCTGTACTTTATATGAGTCTTAGCGTGTAGGAAGTCTGGCAAAAGCATTTGACCAAAACAAAATATATTTAAAATTTTAAGCTTAAACAAACTAGCCAGTATAAAAATAAAAAATATTTCCTAACCATTGACAACCTGTTAACATATTGCAGTGTTAAAGTATTTGCTATTGAGTCAATCTTACCATCACCTCCGATCCAGCGTTCCCTCTTTCTTACCAAATGAGACTGAGGCTTGACTACCCGTATATATGACGTTTCCCCCACCACTAATGCTCTCCCCCACCACAATCAATTCTCAAAAGTGGGTCAAGGCCATCGGAAATTATTATTTTGAGCGGAGGCTAGAGCATCTGCTGCTCTATCCCCCGCTCATATTCTTTTTCTTCTTTTTTACAGTTTTATAATTTTTTTGGATTTTTGTAAAATGCAAAACAAAAAATTATTTACAAAAAAGTTATTTACAAAGGTGAAACTTCATCACTGCTATCCTCGTCATCACTACTCTCCAAAAATAATCTTCTACTACAAAATACAATTCTTTTACACAACGACATTCTGTCCAATATAGCTCCAACTTGAGGGGTGTTCTGATCTTCCATTTCTTCTTCTTCTGATGACGAGTCCAATGTTTCATAAGCATATAAGTCAATATCTGTTAAATTATTTTCTTCTTCATCCAATTCTTCCATTGCACTTTCATCTTCTGTAACATTTTCTTCTTCCTCTTCCCCATTTGTTATTTCAATTGGTATGTCTTGTAAAATTTCAAAAATTTGTCTGAGAGGCACATTAGTGTTGTCCAGTGGAGGCATCTTAGTGGAATGTTTCACCTTTGCAAACAAACTAGAGTTTTATATAGATATGTAAATTATTTACCCCCACCACCATTTGTCCGTAAACTAAAACTCACAAACCATGTCCAAGTCGTTCTGAAATTAAAATTATTTTTTGAAAAATATAGCCATTTTAGCATTCACCCGATTGTCAAATAAATATTTTACAAACTCAAAATTTGTTGTTTTATCATTTAACATGGTAGACAGAAAGGCTTCAACAATTTTTTGCGATCTCTCATCCTGAGGCTCGCATCTCACATTTTCAATAGTCCCTTTCCTTGTCGTGTCTTCTATTAGCTCCACAATCTCTACCAAGTCCTCCTCCAAAAGAACAAACTCCACGCAGTGACTTACCATGATGCTTCTTCCTTGGATTTAGCGAGAGTGATGTTCCTCAGCTGATGTCCACCACCTATATCACTTTACCCCCACCACTTTTCAAGACCATACATTCAACATCATAAGTAAGATTTTATTTTTTAAACTAAAACCTAGGTACTGCCCCTGGCCAACGAAATAATAAGCTACTCTTAGGCTCCACCTGGTTTCTGCTGTATGTATGCCAATCATGTAAATAAGCCGCACAAATATCACACCTTTCTTGCGGTATTTCATCTCTTTTTATGTTAGAAATTCCAGTCATCATCATGTAGCCACCGCTTTCTATAAATTCTGTCATGTCCTCACATGCAGCAAAACCACAGTCTTTACAAAATTTAATATTTTCGTTTCTGAAAACATAAGCAAAATAATTTGTGTAGCCATTTCTTTCAAAGTCAAACTCCTTAACTAAAATTTTAATTTTTGGTGGTGCACCAGACTGATGCACCACATACTTGAACAGTTCGGTGTCATCAGAAATTTTCATTAAACACAATTGTAGAAGACTGGAAGGAGCCATCTCAAGGTGTGCGTCTCCTAGCTACACTGAACTGAGACTGATCAACCTCCTCAATACCCTACACCTGGTTAAACTTACCCCCACCACTTCTTTTAAGTAGGTCAAGGTCAAATAAAATTACCCTGTGAGCGGGGGATAAAGCACTAAGTGATATGTTATTCCAGTATCACAGAGTGCTCTATCCCCCGCTCTGTTTTTTCCACATACCAAACAAATAGTCCATGTCCAAGTCCAAGTCGTACAAAATAAAATAATTTTCAACACTTACATCTCTAAATGTTGGCCCCCATAACCATCTGATTTTTTATTTTCAAACCCTTCTAAAAATTTAATTTTTCTTTCCAGCTGCTGAATATAATTTGCAGCTCCTATTAGAGTGTCCAGCTTACTGGAGCGAAAATTCACTGTTGGCACGATCAGTTGTAGCCGGAAAATTGCCAAACGCTCTTGGTAATTTCGCTGTTGGTCCGCCAGCCGCTTCTTCTCTTTATTTTTTTGTCTCATGTCCTTAACCAACAAACTTCTTAATATACTTTCTTGCTCAACTTCAGTGGATGGGCCAGGTTTTGGTGATGACTGTGGTTCAGGTGAAGAATTATTTTTGTAGTCCAACAGCATCGGAGCATAGACGTGACCTGATGGTAAACGCTCCAACTCCAAGTCCCCCGCAAACGGATTGGGTCCTAAAATTTTTACTACCCGCTTGTGGTCTGGGTGAACTTTTCTGTTGGGCGCTTCGAAAGACACTTCAGTCATGTTTCCGCTCATAATGTGCTGCTCGGATGAAGGAATAAAGCAGAATGAGCCAAGTGAGTAGCACTAGGAACTGAGTGAGATTCAGTAGTAGTGGGGGAAACTGGTTGTCACGTGACCTTTCACTAGTGGGGGAAACCGGTTGTCACATAATCATGTACTGCTTCACCATAATGCTAAACATCTGTTTGGTTAATAAAATTAATTTGTTATAAATTTTCTTCACCGTCCAGGACACTGGTTTGGGACGTGTCTGAATAATGTTTTTCTTTTTATTTTTTATTTATAAATAAAAAGAAAACATTATCCCCAGGTTAAGATATTATATAAATGAACTATTTTTTTTTTTTTTTTTTTTTTTTTTAATAGCTCATTAATATAATACCCCCCTCCCTTATTTCAAGAGGGTGAAGAAATAAATTTTGGAAAAATAATTTTGAAAAAGGTAATTTGGAAAAGAATGTTTGGAAAACAAAACTTTTGTCAAGTCAAAAGTTTACATTTACTCCTGCAAACGCCACACAGTCCTACGTTGACCCATGATCACCGTTCGTATCAAATACCCTCTCATGGTCATAAATTTTTCTTTTACTAAATGGGGAGCAACTCTCACATGAACATTTTTGCCCTCATGCCTCATCAAAAAGATGTGAGGCTTTACTTTAAGGTGTTTTCGAAAAAAGTATTTATCACCAAGATAGAGCCTTCGATAACGAACCATAGGAATCTCTGTTTGCGTTTTAGGAGCAATGTTTAGCGAAAAAGGCCTTACTATGTTCCGGGTGGAAGCTGAGTCACGTTGAAGATGATAGCGGCATAACTCTTCACCGCTAACAGCCCACCTGGCACATTTCTGGTTAAATTTCGCTAAAGTTTTCCAAACAAATGTACACTGGCGTTTCGGTGCCGCCGCCTTTTTAGACTTTATTGTTTTACGCAAACCCGGCTTGATTTTATTCAATGGGATACTTACTTTAATTTTTTGTTGCTCCACTTCAAGTTGAGGGTCTTTAGATGTCAATGGAAGGGAAATAAATTTTTGTTTGGGTTTAGCAGGACTTGTTACAGGAGTGTCTTTAGATGTGGATGGAAGGGAAATACATTTTTGTTTGGGTTTAGCAGGACTTGTTACAGGGGTGATAGGAGTGACAGGAGTGGTTGGGTCAAAGAAAGATTTGAAATATGTAAGGATTTCTTCAGTGGGGGATGCGGGTGTTGGCGGTGATGGCGGCTTCTTTGGACTCACAAAAATTTCTTCATCAGAACTGGAATCCAAAGAAATTACACTCGGCCTAGCTCCACTCAGCACACTCGTCACTGTTGTCGTCGTCGCAGTCGTCAGCGCAGTCACAGCAGTCAAAATTGTTTTCACCAAAGTGTCTTCGGTAATTGTAGATCCAGGTCTCAAGTCCACAATAATTTTTTTCCCCGAGGCGATAGAGGTTGGCAGTGGTGACAGGCTTGGCATCGAAGCGGAAGACATTGAGGCAGAGGTACAAACAGCAGGCAAAGCGGGTGGCAATGAAGCGGAGGTCGAGACGGCAGTGGTGGTAGGCGGATAATTCTTGAAGCGAGGCATGGCGCGGAGCAGGAAAATGTTCAACTTACTCGTAGCGATACTGTAAGCAGAATGAAACAGCTCGCAACCTATTGCAATATTCCAGCGCGCTATGTGGTGGGGACAAACAAGTCTGTTGCGTAATACCCGGATCTACTTATGCAAACACATGGCCAGACATGTCAATGGAAAAGTACCAGAGGCCTCCACCTCCACCTCCCTCGGGGGGGGGGGGGGGGCGCAGTTTTCGTCCGGAGCAAAAAATTTTTGGTCAAGGTCAAAATCCCAAAAAAAAAAATTTCGGGGGGGGGCGCAGTTTTCGTCCGGAGCAAAAAATTTTTGGTCAAGGTCAAAGTCCAAAAAAAAAAATTTCGGGGGGGGGGGCGCAGTTTTCGTCCGGAGCAAAAAATTTTTGGTGAAGGTCAAAATCCAAAAAAAAAAATTTCGGGGGGGGGCTCACTTGCCGTCCGGGGCTCGGGGGGGGGGGGGTCACCTACCCCTAGGACTTTAACTCTTGGATACCTGCTACCCTTACTCATGTGTCAACATCAAATAATATTTTGTTCCACCACAGTGTGGACAGCCAACACTTAGTCGCATCTCGCTCTAAGTCCTGAGGAGTCCTCAGAACTCAGGCAAAAATCCGCCTAAGTCATGGCTGACCTACATATTGTGTGGAACAAAATATTATTTTATTCACACACAAATATGGGTCAAGGTCATCCAAAAGTTAAAAAGAAATCCCCCCGATGCCTAAGACCGCCGGCGGTCAGAGGCATCAGGGGGATC
Organism: Neoaliturus tenellus; assembly: GCA_030545055.2. NCBI lineage: Eukaryota > Metazoa > Arthropoda > Insecta > Hemiptera > Cicadellidae > Neoaliturus > Neoaliturus tenellus. Next base: position 47,227,767 of record CM061531.1, on the reverse strand, counting down.
TCAACATTTAGGGGGAGGTGATTTATTAAAAAATTATTTATTTAATTTTGAGTTTCCTTAAGGGAAACATGCTACAATAATTTGGAAGAGGCCATGCTAACCATGACCGAGGATCCCGTCTTAACCCGTAGGTACTGACTTTTGCCTAGCACACCGGTCAGTGTCAGGATCCGACGCCTCGTGCTAAAGGATGCCAACCACCCATCTAGAGTGATGAGGTCCAGTAGCGCCCCTGACCGAAAGAGGCCTAAGGGTGGATCCCCAGGGGCCTACCCCCGGGCTCGTTAGGCGCCATGCTATTGTTGGTAACAAATAATTCTTGAGGTTCTAAACCTCGAAAAATTTTTATTTTACAGAGACTGTTAAGTCTCAAAAGCCTAACACTTTAACTGCCAATTTACAGAGGAGTACCTCCAAAATACGAATTTTGAAATATTTCTACTTGGGGACAACCTGTGAAGATTAGTACAAAGAAATATTTTTCAACACACAAGACTTAGACTAAATATATCCAACACCAATACCTAGCAGAAGCAGCAAGCGCAAAATAAAATATTTCTTAACACTACACATGCCATGCCTTAGACTAAAGGAATTCCCAATATAATGCGGCGCCAACATTACATTGCGAATCCTGTAGGGCAGAGCTTCAACCACTCAGCTGAAGTGTTTGAAACCAACTGCGAGGAAGCAAAGCCTCAGAGAACCGAAGCTGAGCCGGTCAGGAGTGGGGGAACCGGACCTGGTTACGTAAACAGCCAGACCTCGACACGTACTTGTTTGTGGCATTGGACAATCTCCAAGAGCCACACCTGAATACATTACTAACCGGATCTCATTATACAACACGTGTCAAGGTATGGCAACGCCTCGGGCTATGCCACCTCCTCCTCCCCCGGGGGGGGGGGCTCACTTCTCGTCCGGAGCCGAGGGGGGGGGAGGGGGAGGGGTCTTGGGACTTAGAATATTTTCGGTCCAAGTCAGGTTCAGTATAGACTAATATTTTAGCTTGCCGGATTCAGCACAGCCGGCAGAGACGGTTATATAACGCTTATATAACAGACTGGTTTCTTTGCCAACTGTAGCTCTACAGAAGGTAAGTCAGTTTATTCGAAGCCAACAAACACGCCACACCTCGCCACCGCTGGACTTTTCTGTGAGTAAATTTTTATTTTTACTTCTTATTAAACTTAGCAAACAGAACCTACCCTGTTTTGCACAAAATTAATTTTTGTTACACTGCTACACTTACGTTTACTTAACAAATTATTTTCCACTCCTTATTTAATATTTTATTCCTTACTTGTTAAGACTTACAAACTGAAATGTTGGAAGACTGTTTGATACAAAGTTAATTTTTATTTAGCTATACAGGTCTCCTAATATTTTCCTACACTTCTATTTTGCAGGTGTGGCTAAATATTTTTCGCTCACAATTTAATTTTATTCCACACAAGTGGATTTTGAACTTTACTACAAAACTGATCCATGCCCATCTCCTACAGAATTATTTTTCATTTCACTCTACCTCTTTTAGTCTTACATTAAATATTTCTTGGAGTTACATTTTACACAAGTCTCTCGGTTAATTTTTCTGCACAGTACGTGTTACTCCTTGGACAGTTCCCGGCAAACTGTTTCTACACTTCACAACAATAGTCCGCATTACCCCCTCCACTACTCATTCCCCCCACTATAGCTCTGTTCCCCCACTACTTCCAGCTAAGGTGCAACACTTCACTGAGTGTTTCAGTTTTATCCAAACCTTACTGTGGGATACATCTATGGCTGAAACTTTGCGAGAAAAATTATTAAGAGTAAAATTTTTGCTGGCCAAGCAAAATAATTCTGTTAAGGTGTCCAAGACTTCCACTTTAACAAAAATGAAACGTTGCTTCAAAAATAATCCAAAATTTTACTCAAGGAACACAAATATCACTATGGATGATAAAATGTTTCAGAAACTTTTAGACGAGCTAACTTTTGCCAGTAAGGTTACGTTGGTGACTCCAATTCCCGACCAAGTTCCAAGATCACCTGAGGAAGAATAAAAATAAATATTTCTGAGGAAATATTTCCAATCCGAGTTACGGTACAGGACGGATTCGGATGAGTTGTTGCAAAGATTTTAATTTTTCTTCCTTCTGACCACTTTACCCCCACCACCTCCTTATCCCCACCACTGAGCCGGGTACCTGGGATACCGTCTGTGTACAAGTCAGTACGTCTTCGGACGCGGTGCTGTTCGGATCGCGTGTCGTTTGTCGCACTGTCGGGTGTTTGAAGAAATTATTCTTCGGCTCTCAGTCTCTCGGTGGGTAAGTAAAATAAAAAAATTATTTTTTTTTAAGTGGGGCTCTGGGACGGGTCAATGACCCCTGACGGATATATTAGGTCAAGAGTCTGATCGCTAGGGAATAAAAAAAAATTTTTTGCACTTTTGTGATTCCTCGAGAAATTTCAATTTCTCAGCAAAATTTGAAGAATCGCAAAAGTGCAAAAAAAATTTTTTTTTGTATTCTTGCGTGACCTTGACCTAATTAACGTCAGTGACGTCATCATGATGACGTCAGCAATAATGACGTCACCATGACGTCATAGGTGTGACGTCATGTGACGTCATATTACGTCATTAGTGACGTCATTCGTGACGTCATTGATGACGTCGATGACGTCATGTCCCAGGTGTGCCCTTTTTGCACTACTTATGTTGTACTCACAGTGTATGTTGAGGGTCCACGAGTCCTCGAGGGCGGAGGCCGGCACGTTGGGGTTGGAGGCCCTGCAGGATAACGATGACCCCAGGTCCTCCACGTCCGCGAGGAACGTGATACGACTAACGCTGGAGTTGCCGTCGTTACTGGGCTAACAACAATCGCATCATGTGACTGAGATACGGACTCGAATAACAGCTACTGCCCTTCAGGTCATGCTTTGTGGCACTCATAAACTATATTCTATGTATGAAATCTGTCTTGCAACTGAAAAATTGTAGCTTTTCTTTAAGTTAATATAAACCTATAATAGGAAAATATAAACCAAATATTTTATATTTTCTCAGAATATGCATCTTTACAGTAACATACAAATAATTATGTTTAGTAATCGAATATCAAGACCGCTTCATGAAATTTTCAAAAGCGCAGCACATAGTAGTTTCTGTGATACAGAGTCATGTCTGTAATAAATTTACTGGGACACATTTGATTGTATTTGTAACTTGTGAAATGAATGAAATTTAGAGATTAGTTGAAGTTAGCCTTAGTTGAAGTTATTTTTAATTCCATTAGTAGTGTGCTTTCAGCTTCAGACCAGTTTAATAAAATCTGAATGATCACGCGTTGTGACGGCAAGAAGTGACGTCATCAAACCGATAACATAAGACCAGCTAGAGATGAAACCTCACATAAAGTCTCCCAATTGTCATCATCGATGTAATAACTTTGTGGTTTTTATCAGGTTGTTCAAAGTCTCCTAAGACACAGGAACCTTTGAAATTTCTTTTAAAAGTAAAAATACTTCAAGGGTGTCAACAATTTACATTATGTGGTGGCCTTGACATTTATGACGTCATTTTCTTGGCGTAATATGAAATGTTTTAACTAGATAGTCACATCAATTTGCTGGCGTCACTTCCTGTCCTGATAACGCGTTACGTGATTTACAGGTGTTTATTTATTCATTTTTACTTTGTGTTTATCTACGCAAGTGTCATTTTTAGCGAATTTCCTTTAGAAATAAGCTATTACCGTCGTTTTCATGGGACTCATTTTTATTTGATTACCTTTTAGTGTACACCATTAGATTCAGCTCGAAAAAACAAACAATTTGGTATGTTTAATTATTGCTATACGTCCACTGGTTACCGAGATATTAGCGAATTTCCTTTAGAAATAAGCTATTACCGTCGTTTTCATGGGAGCTGCCGTTTGTATCGATGTAGGGACACCTCTGCGATTACATAATTATATATATTATCTTGTGGCTTTTTATGTGTACTTTCTGGATACGTAGTGATTATTTGTCGGTAACACATTTAAAACTGCTCAAATAACGATTTACTAAAAAATTTAACATGGGCTTATATGGGAAATAGAATTTTCAATTTTGAGTGCTTGTGAACACGATAACTAGTGCAAAAATCGTCTGATCATCATGAAATTTGGTACAGGCATGTAAAGTTAGATTCTCTTGGATGAGTTCGTTAACCAGTAAGATCGGCCCAACTTCAGTAGGGAAAGTGGGGGATTTTACCCCTCAAAAGTGGGTTTTTTCCACTTTTCACATAGATATTTTTATTTGATTACCTTTTAGTGTACACCATTAGATTCAGCTCGAAAAAACAAACAATTTGGTATGTTTAATTATTGCTATACGTCCACTGGTTACCGAGATATTAGCGAATTTCCTTTAGAAATAAGCTATTACCGTCGTTTTCATGGGAGCTGCCGTTTGTATCGATGTAGGGACACCTCTGCGATTACATAATTATATATATTATCTTGTGGCTTTTTATGTGTACTTTCTGGATACGTAGTGATTATTTGTCGGTAACACATTTAAAACTGCTCAAATAACGATTTACTAAAAAATTTAACATGGGCTTATATGGGAAATAGAATTTTCAATTTTGAGTGCTTGTGAACACGATAACTAGTGCAAAAATCGTCTGATCATCATGAAATTTGGTACAGGCATGTAAAGTTAGATTCTCTTGGATGAGTTCGTTAACCAGTAAGATCGGCCCAACTTCAGTAGGGAAAGTGGGGGATTTTACCCCTCAAAAGTGGGTTTTTTCCACTTTTCACATAGATAGCTATTACATCACATAAGCTATTACCGTCGTTTTCATGGGAGCTGCCGTTTGTATCGATGTAGGGACACCTCTGCGATTACATAATTATATATATTATCTTGTGGCTTTTTATGTGTACTTTCTGGATACGTAGTGATTATTTGTCGGTAACACATTTAAAACTGCTCAAATAACGATTTACTAAAAAATTTAACATGGGCTTATATGGGAAATAGAATTTTCAATTTTGAGTGCTTGTGAACACGATAACTAGTGCAAAAATCGTCTGATCATCATGAAATTTGGTACAGGCATGTAAAGTTAGATTCTCTTGGATGAGTTCGTTAACCAGTAAGATCGGCCCAACTTCAGTAGGGAAAGTGGGGGATTTTACCCCTCAAAAGTGGGTTTTTTCCACTTTTCACATAGATAGCTATTACATCACATAAGCTATTACCGTCGTTTTCATGGGAGCTGCCGTTTGTATCGATGTAGGGACACCTCTGTGATTACATAATTATATATATTATATTGTGGATTTTAGCAAATTTCCATATAGGGAATACTTTTTCGTTTTGAGGTCCCTAGAAGCCAAAAACACCGTTCGTTCAAATTGATACATATATATATATATATATATATATATATATATATATATATATATATATATATATCGATATGAATGTGTCCGTGAACACGATAACTTTTGAACGGAACCTCCGATTTTGATGAAATTTGGTGCAGGGGTGTAAGCCAGCGTCTGCTAGGTTGAGTTCGCGAACCAGAATGATCGGACCATGGGAACGGGGTTTTATGGGGTTTCAAAAGGGTAAAAAATGGGTTTTTGGCTTTTTTTAATTTTATTTATAAAATTCAACAATTTTAACTTAAACCATTTAAAAGAGCTTAAAAAAACAAACAATCTAGTATTTTGAATTTTTTACCTAGCTTAAATGGTTATCGAGAAAATCCAAAAACTGTGTTTTCCATGTTATTCTTATGGGAAATTAACAAAACCTTCTATCTTGCTTGTTTATTGACATATCTTGATAAAATTTGGTAAGTACATTCATTCGGAAGCGTTTAACTTATATTTGTTTAGAAAACCCATATGGCGGCAAACCTACGTACTTACCCCTATGGGGTTTATGGGGAAAATAAAAAGAACACCATAACCGGATAAAATTTGGTATGTACATTCCATAGGGTGGGTTTAACTTATATTTACCAACAAAACCCATTTGGCGGCAAACCTACATACTCTCATCCCCATGGATTTTATGGGGAAATAGAAACTATGCCAAGATTCCATTGGAAATTCGCTGAGTACGCAGGTCTGCTGCGACGGGGGTATTTACTTTTTGACAGGGAACTTTATAAACTCCAGTACTGTTACTAACATTGACCAGTTGTAAGAAAGCATCATTAATTAATTGTCCAATGACAAATGGCAACTGGGACCGGCCTTGAACTTTTAGAAAGCTACAGCACTAACTTTTTTCAGGGTCAAACGGGCAATCTTTGGATTCAAAGACGAGCACAATAACTACTCACCTACTCATTGAACTGGTCTGAAACCGAGAAATGCACGCTACTGCCAAGAAAGTGTACTAAAGCTATGGTGGTGACTCACAGTGACGCGCGTGGGCACGTCCAGCCGGGAGCCGCCCTTCCACCAGGTGATGGTGGCCGGAGGTCGCGACCCCGCGCTCTGACACGCCAGCTCGTACTGGTGACCGGCGCTCAGAGGCACGTTGCGGCCCATCAGCCGCACCGTCAGCGGGCCCACTGCACACACACACGGGTTGAACAACTGTACGATACAACATTTTTATAATTGGCTCCTGAACTGGAAAAGGAATTTTAAATTTTGTTTTACAGTTCCGATTCTTTCCTGTTATTGTGTGAAACCATACGATTACTGCAGTTTCGACATAATTATGTCATCATCAGATCCACAGTATGGTAACTCACAATATCTTCGTCACCAATTAAAAACTTCAATATTTACAAAACCTAAATACATTCCAACGAAATAAATAGGACATAGACAAGGTTGCTTCTTTCGTGCTGGCCAGCAGGTATCAGAATTAGCTAGGAGTTACTTCACATGCACATACATTTTGGTACAATTCTTAGAAACTTTCCAAAATAAAAATAATTTAACTTTTGAAACATTTGATATAGATTCGAACTCGATATAACACAAGTTATATAAACAAAACTGTGAAATCAAAAGATGATCGGAAAGAAATGTAACAATGTTCAGGAGTTGAAATGCAGTTGATGTCCTGTTTGTTATTCCAGACGAATGTTTGGGACAGTATTAGAATATCACACCCCGTTACATCCAGAGTATCCGAGCCAATTGCGAGAAAACTTGGGGACCTACATTTATCACGCTGCATTGACGAGAGATTTGCTTGACACTTTTAAAACTTTATATCGTAAAATATCATTACGAAATTTTTTCATATAATGCCCGTTTTATTAGTCTTATGATTAGTATATCAGAATTTAATTATATCTTATATTACCTAACCACTTTTAGCGAATTTCCCTATAGGGAATACGCTATTACGGTAGTAGCCATGGTAAGACCTAAGCCCGGGACCATGTTACTTTTTAATTTTGGGGTCCCCAGAGGCCAAAAATACCGTTCGTTCATTTTCATATATATATATATATATATATATATATATATATATATATATATATATATATATATATATATATGTGTGTGTGTGTGTGTGTGTGTGTGTGTGTGTGTGTGTGTGTGTGTGTGTGTGTGTCCGTGGTACTGATAACTTTTGAAGGTAACCGCCGATTTTGATGAAATTTGGTATAAAGGTGTAACACCAGGTCTATTTTCATGAGTTCGCAAACCAGCATGATTGGGTTATGGGAACGGGGTTTTATGGGGTTTCAAAGGGGTCAAAAATGGGTTTTTCTAATTTTTGGACCTTAGTTTTTAAAATTCAACAATTTTAACAAAAATCATTTAAAAGAGCTTAAAAAAACAAACAATTTAGTATTTTGAATTTTTAACGTGGATTAACAGGTTACGGAGAAAATCCAAAAATAAATTTTCCATGTTTTTGTTATGGGGAATTAACAAAACCCTGTATCTCACTTATTTATTGGAATAACTTGATAAAATTTGGTATGTACATTCACTAGGTAGGGTTTAACTGATATTTGCTTACAACACCCATATGGCGGCAATCCTTCATACTCACCCCCATGGGGTTTATGGGGAAAATTTAAAAGTGTCGAATATTGATACAATTTGATATTTACCTTACCTAACTATTACATTTTCTAACAAAACTAACATTTTCTAACAACATCCCATGGCAGCAAACCTACATACTCATTCCTATGGTGTTTATGGGGAAAATACAAAATATCAAGATCCTTTGGAAATTCGCTGAGTACGCAGGTCTGCTGCGACGGGGGGTATTTAAATTCTCTTACTACTGCGCTCCTTTAAATATATCCACAACGGTAATAGAAGTATAAAACAATGGGGGATTCTTAAGATTCATATGTATGAGTTTAATACAGAATAATAACACAATATCAGTATTAAACTGTTCATAGGATTAGCAATAAATTTTAGGCAGGATTGTAATGATGTTTTCCTGTAGTATGCAAAAATAAAAAGTTAATATGAAAAACGTTTTATTAGGAGCTTAATTCATTCTTCTGTTTTCATACCCAATATTAAACAAGGTGAAAATTTCAACTGTGCTACGATTGATAAAATCTAAATAACATTTTTACATAAATCTTTTAGTAAGACACCTCGCCCAGTAATTGTAGGTGGTTAAAAATTATAATTTAGATTTTTTCAACTCGTCCGATTTAAAAAAACAAACATGAAAGCTTAAATTAGGAAAAAATAAAATTTTAAGATCAAAACTTCATTCACTACGGTATCAAAAATGTCATTGCTTAAGCTTAATCGTAAATATTTCCCTATAAAAATATATCAGGGTGAATTTTTGGAATTACAGAAAATGTCCAGAGAGACGGTTACTCGGAGTGCGGCGAAGTTTTGTGAGGTATAGGCCCGGCACTCGTATGTGGCCCCGTAGTGTTCTCTAGTGACGTCGATCAGGAGTAACGTGTTGCTCACTTGGCCTTCAGACTGGGAGTCCATCACAGGGTCCACAACCTCGTCCTGGCGATACCACGTCACCACCGGCGTCGGCCAACCTGCACAACAGACTTGTCATGTGACTTGATCGTCAGAATGAGAGTTCATCACGGTGTCCACAACCACGTCCTGGCGATACCATGTCACCACCGGCGTCGGCCAACCTGCACAACAGACTTGTTATGTGACTTGGCCTTCAGACTGGGAGTCCATCACGGGGTCCACAACCTCGTCCTGGCGATACCACGTCACCACCGGCGTCGGCCACCCTGCACAACAGACTTGTCATGTGACTTGGCCGTCAGACTGGGAGTCCATCACGGTGGTCCTGGCGATACCACGTCACCACCGGCGTCGGCCACCCTGCACAACAGACTTGTCATGTGACTTGGCCGTCAGACTGGGAGTCCATCACGGTGGTCCTGGCGATACCACGTCACCACCGGCGTGGGCCAACCTGCACAACAGACTTGTCATGTGACTTGGCCGTCAGACTGGGAGTCCATCACGGTGGTCCTGGCGATACCACGTCACCACCGGCGTGGGCCAACCTGCACAACAGACTTGTCAGGTGACTTGGCCGTCAGACTGGGAGTCCATCACGGTGGTCCTGGCGATACCACGTCACCACCGGCGTGGGCCAACCTGCACAACAGACTTGTCAGGTGACTTGGCCGTCAGACTGGGAGTCCATCACGGTGGTCCTGGCGATACCACGTCACCACCGGCGTCGGCCGGCCACCCTGCACAACAGACTTGTCAGGTGACTTGGCCGTCAGACTGGGAGTTCATCACGGTGGTCCTGGCGATACCACGTCACCACCGGCGTCGGCCACCCTGCACAACAGACTTGTCATGTGACTTGGCCGTCAGACTGGGAGTCCATCACGGTGGTCCTGGCGATACCACGTCACCACCGGCGTGGGCCAACCTGCACAACAGACTTGTCATGTGACTTGGCCGTCAGACTGGGAGTCCATCACGGTGGTCCTGGCGATACCACGTCACCACCGGCTTGGGCCACCCTGCACAGCAGACTTGTCAGGTGACTTGGCCGTCAGACTGGGAGTCCATCACGGTGGTCCTGGCGATACCACGTCACCACCGGCGTCAGCCACCCTGCATAACAGACTTGTCATGTGACTTGGCCGTCAGACTGGGAGTCCATCACGGTAGTCCTGGCGATACCACGTCACCACCGGCGTCAGCCACCCTGCACAACAGACTTGTCATGTGACTTGGCCGTCAGACTGGGAGTCCATCACGGTAGTCCTGGCGATACCACGTCACCACCGGCGTCAGCCACCCTGCACAACAGACTTGTCATGTGACTTGGCCGTCAGACTGGGAGTCCATCACGGTGGTCCTGGCGATACCACGTCACCACCGGCGTCAGCCACCCTGCACAACAGACTTGTCATGTGACTTGGCCTTCAGACTGGGAGTCCATCACGGTAGTCCTGGCGATACCACGTCACCGCCGGCGTCGGCCAACCTGCACAACAGACTTTTCATGCGACTTGGCCGTCAGACTGGGAGTCCATCACGGTGGTCCTGGCGATACCACGTTACCGCTGGCGTCTGCCACCCTGCACAACAGACTTGTCATGTGACTTGGCCGTCAGACTGGGAGTTCATCACGGTGGTCCTGGCGATACCACGTTACCGCTGGCGTCTGCCACCCTGCACAACAGACTTGTCATGTGACTTGGCCGTCAGACTTGGAGTCTATCACGGCTCCCACAACCTCGTCCTGGCGATAATACGCCACAGCCGATGTCAGCCAAGCTGCACAACAGACTTATCATGCACGTCACAGCAGTGTGGTGTGTTCACCTGGTCGTCAGACTTGGAGTTCATCACTCTATCACGGGGCCACAACCTTGTCATGGCGATACCCCGTCACCACCGGCGTCGGCCACCCTGCACAACAGACTTGTCATGTGACTTGGCCGTCAGACTGGGAATCCATCACGGTGGTCCTGGCGATACCACGTCACCACCGGCGTCGGCCACCCTGCACAACAGACTTGTCATGTGACTTGGCCGTCAGACTGGGAGTCCATCACGGTGGTCCTGGCGATACCACGTCACCACCGGCGTGGGCCAACCTGCACAACAGACTTGTCATGTGACTTGGCCGTCAGACTTGGAGTCCATCACGGTGGTCCTGGCGATACCACGTCACCACCGGCGTGGGCCAACCTGCACAACAGACTTGTCAGGTGACTTGGCCGTCAGACTGGGAGTCCATCACGGTGGTCCTGGCGATACCACGTCACCACCGGCGTGGGCCAACCTGCACAACAGACTTGTCAGGTGACTTTGCCGTCAGACTGGGAGTCCATCACGGTGGTCCTGGCGATACCACGTCACCACCGGCGTCGGCCGGCCACCCTGCACAACAGACTTGTCAGGTGACTTGGCCGTCAGACTGGGAGCTCATCACGGTGGTCCTGGCGATACCACGTCACCACCGGCGTCGGCCACCCTGCACAACTGACTTGTCATGTGACTTGGCCGTCAGACTGGGAGTCCATCACGGTGGTCCTGGCGATACCACGTCACCACCGGCGTGGGCCAACCTGCACAACAGACTTGTCATGTGACTTGGCCGTCAGACTGGGAGTCCATCACGGTGGTCCTGGCGATACCACGTCACCACCGGCTTGGGCCACCCTGCACAGCAGACTTGTCAGGTGACTTGGCCGTCAGACTGGGAGTCCATCACGGTGGTCCTGGCGATACCACGTCACCACCGGCGTCAGCCACCCTGCACAACAGACTTGTCATGTGACTTGGCCGTCAGACTGGGAGTCCTGGCGATACCACGTCACCACCGGCGTCAGCCACCCTGCACAACAGACTTGTCATGTGACTTGGCCGTTCGACTGGGAGTCCATCACGGTAGTCCTGGCGATACCACGTCACCACCGGCGTCAGCCACCCTGCACAACAGACTTGTCATGTGACTTGGCCGTCAGACTGGGAGTCCATCACGGTGGTCCTGGCGATACCACGTCACCACCGGCGTCAGCCACCCTGCACAACAGACTTGTCATGTGACTTGGCCGTCAGACTGGGAGTCCATCACGGTAGTCCTGGCGATACCACGTCACCGCCGGCGTCGGCCAACCTGCACAACAGACTTTTCATGCGACTTGGCCGTCAGACTGGGAGTCCATCACGGTGGTCCTGGCGATACCACGTTACCGCTGGCGTCTGCCACCCTGCACAACAGACTTGTCATGTGACTTGGCCGTCAGACTGGGAGTTCATCACGGTGGTCCTGGCGATACCACGTCACCACTGGCGTCGGCCACCCTGCACAACAGACTTGCCATTTGAAGTCACAGTACTATGATGTGCTCACTTGGCCGTCAGACTTGGAGTCTATCACGGCTCCCACAACCTCGTCCTGGCGATAATACGCCACAGCCGATGTCAGCCAAGCTGCACAACAGACTTATCATGCACGTCACAGCAGTGTGGTGTGTTCACCTGGTCGTCAGACTTGGAGTTCATCACTCTATCACGGGGCCACAACCTTGTCATGGCGATACCCCGTCACCGCCGGCGTCGGCCACCCTGCACAGCAGACTTGTCATGTGACGTCACGGCACTGTGATGTGCTCACTTAGCCGTCAGTCTTGGAGTCCATCATGGAGTCCACAACCTTGTCCTGACAGTGGCGGCCACCCTGCACATCAGGCCTGTCACGTGACGTTGCTCACTTTGTAATCAGACTCATAGCAACATGTAGGCTATTACGTTATCCTCCTTTATTAAATAAACTCAATACAACTGATTCGACCGAATTCTAGCTCTGACTTCTTTAATTTAGGATGTATTTTGTGCGAAGACTGAAAACCTCTGTGGCTTTTTTAGATCTGACTGCAGCATATGACTCTCTCTAGAGGAAAGGCCTCCTAGTTAAATTTTACGACCTGATGCCTTGCCCTATACTGTTTCGTCTTCTCAATTCGATGCTCTCCAATAGGATGATGAAAGTATATCTGGGACGCAGAAAAAGTAATTATAGGCAACTAAATGAAGTTAAATATGTGTTCATATATTTAAATATGAACACATATATTATAGGTCAAACCGCATATGAAGCTGTTAAGTATTTTAAACATTATCTAGAAGGTCGTCATTTTACTATTCAAACTGACCACAAACCCTTAAGCTATGCTTTTGAGCAGCGTACAGAGAAAGCTACTCCTAGGCAACTAAGACATCTGGACTATATTGGTCAATTCACAACAGATATTCGATACATACCTGGAAAACAAAATCATTCTCCGGATGCCTGTTCTAGGATTTCAGAAATTTCTTTCTCATCTACTCTCATTTCTGTCTCTCTTAATGACATTGCTCAGGCGCAGAACGACTGTAATGAACTTAAGCATCTTCAAGAGTCAAAATCAGCAGCGTATTCGTTTAAGACAATGAATCTTGACAATGGTTTGGAATTAGTTTGCGATTCATCGACTGGTTAACTACGTCCATTCAAACCTCTGCGCTATCGTAGAGCTCTCTACGATTCAATTCACAACTTGTCCCATCCTGGTATTGCCAGTTCCGTGAAAATGCTTCAAGAGAGGTTCTGCTGGCCTTCACTGAAACGTGATGTTACCTTGTAGGCCAAAACTTGCATTCCTTGTCAAATTTGTAAAATATGGCGACACACTTCAAGTGAAATCGGTTTTTATCCTCCTACCCAAAAACGATTTACCCATATCAATGTGGACATCGTAGGTCCTTTACCCCCTTCTAGAGGATATCGTTACCTTTTAACGATCATAGATCGATTCTCCAGGTGGACAGAAGCAATTCCTATCACAAATATAACTGCGGAGGAAGTAACTCATTCCATCCTACAGTCATAAATCTCTCGTTTTGGCGTTACTCGTTTTATAACAACTGACAGAGGCAGACATCTTGACTGTGAACTATTTTCAAGTTTGACAAGTATGCTTGGGATCAAACATATCAAGACCACATCTTACCATCCGGCCGCAAATGGAGTTATAGAGAGATGGCACCGTTCCCTAAAGTCTGCCCCAAAAGCTCAGATGAACACAGACTGGGTATCCAAACTTCCTACAGTTTTACTTGGACTACATTCTCATACAATTCCTGAAGTAGGAGTTTCGCCTGCCCAACTTGTCTTCGGGGAACCCATCATACTTCCTGTAGATTTTTTTTAAGATACAATATGTTCAAATCACGTCCCCACACTGCTACACCAACTGCGGGAACATACACAATCTGTTCGCCCTGAACCTTTTCAACATCGTATCAAGAAATCGATCTTTATTCACCCTAAACTAATGAACTCGTCACATGTCTTTATCAGACAGGATGCTCACAAGAAATCTTTACAACCAACTTACGAGGGACCATTCCGAGTAATTTTAACAAGTGACAAAGTTTTCAAAGTCGAACTGCCGAGGGGAGAAGACTCAGTTTCTATAGACCGCTTGAAACCGGCATTCCTCTTACAAGATTTTTACCCAAAGACGGAAGAACAAAGAGAGGACCTCATGGAAAGTGAAGAACACGAGAGCACTGATAATAAGGACAATACAGAAATCAACAAAAGTCCAACCAAAGAACCGGAAAAGAAGACACGCAGTGGACGCACAGTGCGATTTCCTTCCAGATACAAAACATGAAGCACGTTGTTACTGGGAGGGGAGTATGTGCCTGCCTCATATGTTTACAACATCTGTCATTACAATTTGTTTATTTTGATCATATGTTTACTCAATGTTACTTTTCTAGATTCAATTCTTTTTTAATGTTGTTGTAAACGTTATTGTAATTTAAAGTCAAATACACCTTTTGATTTGTAGTCCATGGTTATTATAATTTTATAATGGCATATAGCAGAGGAACAGCCACAATGGGTCAGTACTCGCCCCACTGCTCTTTAATGTGTGTACTGCCGACATTACTGGCACTCGGTCTTTAAGTTTTATCTATGCAGATGATATTGCATGGGAATATCAACACCAGCATTGTTGTCAAGCCGAGGAAACACTAAAAAAATGACCTCACGACACTCGGTGAATACTTTGAAGCCTGGAAGCTAAATCAAATCCAAAGAAAAACTGAGGTAGCTTGCTTCCACTTGAATGAGAGACTAGAAAACCGAAAACTTAAATTCGTATTTAATGGTGTTGAGTTAAAATTATAATGACCAGCCACAGTTTCTGGGAGTCACTTAAATCGGTCTCTCATGTTCAAAGCCACTTAAAAACCGCACCTAACTTAAGAACCAGGACTAACATTGTCCATCACCTTGCTAGCTCCACATGGGGAGCTAATGAACAAGTTCTGCGAACCACTGCTCTGGCTTTGGTATATTCAACTGCTGCGTACTTCGCTTTCTTGTGGTTAAACAGTGTGCATGTTAGAGAGATCGAAGTCCAGCTAAACAGGACCATGAGAGCCATCACTCGTACACTTACGGCAACCCCTGTACCCTGGCTCCCGGTGATGTGTACAGTTCGCGCATTATTACTCCGACTATGGTCAAGTCAGTTGGCCTTAAAGTAATTGGTAATCCTGTATTAGAACTATGTTTTCCAAAATATGTAGTAGCGGAGTGGCCATAGTCGGAGAAATAATGCGCGAATTGTAATATCAATCCACCTGAAATAAGACGAAGGGATGCACTCATTGGGGAACGCACTAAGATATTATCTGCCCCACAGATGCCCATCCATGATTACCCACCTCGAAATGTGGGTCGATTGAGGTCCCGAAGCCTCTACGAACAGCCTTAAAGTTGATGGACAGAAACTTTGCCATCCATACAAACTGGACTTCCTCCGGAACACTTTCCAAGGTCGAAACCACTTTTTGGTCGTTGACCCGACCGTAGCGGTAGGTGGTATGAATCTTCTTTGGAAGCAGTGACTATACTCAATTTCTTCCGCACTGGAGTGGGAAGATGTAATTATTGGATGTACGAATGTGGAATGACACAAGACCAGCCATGCGACTGCGGAGTGGAGTATCAAACTACGGAGCAAATAGTCGTAGAGTGCCCTTTGAGTGATATCCCCGAATGATTGATCAATCTATAGCTCAAACTGAAGCTGGGCTGCAATGGCTTTGCAACCTGGATTTAGCTTTATAAAGAGAGATCTAATTTGTATTTTATTGTTTAGTTTTGTACCTATACTGACTAAGGTGCTGTGCACCGCAGAATTTGTTATCTTATTCTTAAAACTTTGTGGCTGGCTAAATGAGCCAGTTATGAGATATAATTACTAAATGAGATATAATTACGTAAAATAATTTTTAATATATAAATAGTTATTTTAATACACTGGATCTTTAAAAGTTTTTATATAATTACTACGGAACTTTTAATGTAGTCTCTGTTCATTTTATTGCAAGATAAAGAGTTTTTTTATATATAAAATGTTTCATCATCTATTAAAAAGTCTTAATTACAATGACATTTTTATAACTTGATAAAACTTGAACTTAAGCTATTCTGCTTTCATTCAAATCCAGTAAAGTTGTAATTGTGTGTTTCTCCCAACTTGGGATAAGGTCGCTGGATGTCACGTGACCTCAGGGGACGCCAGTAATTGATTTCAGTCCCATTTCAATTTGTTACAGCAAAAAAAACAAAGAGAGTCACATCGGAAAGAAAGTTCTTTAGCCGGGGTTTATTTTTATTTAATTATTCCAGGGAGCTCAGCTGTTAGATTTTTTAGTTGAGAGAGCGAAAGAAAATACTAAAATCGTTCTTATTACTGGAATATAAAAATGTTGTACATATATATCCATCATACATAAATTAATAGAAACAGGTAGTAGAATTAATAATAAGTTTTTTTATTAAAATTTTAAAAAAATCAAATTTTTAAAAATTATTAATTACTATTGGTTTTTTATGTAATTTTATAGAAATGTATTTTTTCATTTGTATGTAGTCTAAGTTACATTCTTTACTTGTAAATGTAAGATATTTTTAAGAATCCGTAAACAAAAATGTACCGATTAAAGGAAGAAAAGTTTGATATTTCTATAACTTTTAGATTTATATCTTGAGAGGCTGGAGGACGTAATCCTCACGCTTGCTGGACCGTGTTTACTTTTCACTTCTTTCCAACTTCGGGGTAAGCATTTTCTCAAAACGATCTAATTCCAATCTTCAAGGTAAGGTCTTAATAACTTTAAATAATAATAATTTTAGTCCAAAAACATTTTGTTAATTAAATCCATCTATACATATTTTAAAAATGGTCTGTCCATTTTAATCGTTTCACTCATACATCTAGTGTGTAAAGTCTAACATTCATAGACATATAATTACGTTAACGTTTAAGCGTTGATAAAGTGATATAATTTAGTGAGTGATAAGTTACTATGATTGAACCCTTACCTCCTGTGGCAGTGCACACTATTTCTACATTGGTCCCCTCCGCCACTGGTCCAAACGTTGGTTTTACTATTTTTCTTCCTGTCATCCCGTCGAAGAGCTCCAGACTTTTAGGCGGAACTGAAATAACAGAAATCTCAGTTGACGTCACCCTACATCATATTTTTTCAATCCTCTTTATCTTAATCCTTTATACAAATCAAATCCAAAAAACCCACAACTGCTCAAAAATTATATTACGTGCAAACAAAAAGTTATATGGATAAATTATTTTTATCATTAGTCAACTCATAACAATTAATTTGAAAATATTTCAGAAAAAAGTTTGTTTTATGTTTCTTAACGCAAAATAGAAATTATAGTTGCCTTAACAAGCTAAAGCAATGATACTCAATATCTATATTCAATTTGTTTCACTTTTCCCACTTTACCTCTACCACAAAATCAATCGTTTGGTCAGTCGCCGGTCGGCTCTTGTGGTGTGCACGTCACTATGCCGGTGATGGTTTTCAGCCAGTTTTGGTTAAACTTCGGCTTTTGTCGCAGGTAAGTGAAAATGTTACTTCAAAGTGGGGTTGCTGGGACGTTAAAGGCAGTCACGAGGAAATGAATATATTTTTCGCACTTTTGCGGTTTCTCATCGAATTTTGCTCGGAGATTTCAAGGTCACATTTACTCAAACAAAATCTCGGAGCAAAATTTGAGAAACCTTAAAAGTGAAAAAAATTACTTTCTTCGTGACCGTGACCTAAATATTGTCAAGGACGTCATCATTGTGACTTAAGATACAATGACGTCTTCAAGAAGTCATTTATGTGACTTCAAATAACGTAATGTAAAAAAATTTCAAAACTTACGGTTTTATAAGACCATTTTTATTAAACTAAATCCTTCACTAGTTTAATAATTTGTGTCCTTAGTATCCTTTACTTTTTAATATTTCAAGGTGGTGAGAAAATAAGGTGAAAACGACTTGGGTTTATCTTTGGTGTTGTCGTTTATAACTAACCACATCGCAATCACCACTTTTTTAACAAGCAAACTAATTTCTCCTTATTAAACTTTGTTAGAATGTTTGATAAGGCGGTGTTGGCTTAGTTCATACACCTTAACAGTTGCATAATATTAGCTCTTGCAAAATCAGTTAGGGCTCCTCATGGAAGTTAACTAAGTCATGCAACTATCAGGTTGATACCCACTTGTTAACTACCCACCTTCGAAACTATACAAGTGGCAGTGACCTGATGAAGAACATTCCATTGATAGTATGTTTAAAAAAAACCTGTGTGTTTGAAATACAGTACCAATAGGTTATGATTTATTTTTATTTAGTATTGTTTTTGGGAAATTATTCATAAATACAGTAGTATCCTACATTTTCAAATAAAACAAAACTATTTATTGAAAACAAAGAGCAATTATTTTATTAATTCAAAGTGTAGTACTAAATCCAGCTAATATTGGCTTTACTAACAATTATTCTTTGATTTTTTATTTTATTTTAGAGAACAGTTCCATTACAACGTTATTATGTTTTTGATATTCTATCAACTACGCCTTATATTAATACTTTCCTAAAAAACATTTATAACCACTTTTAAAGTTAACATCTATAAAGTCTGTACATCGAGAATGTCGCTAATACTATCCCAGATATTCTGCAATAACATTTTAACCTAGTAGGATATAAATGAATACAGAACCCGGAATACAGCTTGTTATTTAACATAGTTGTCAGATGAAAGGTTTTAAATAAATGTTATAAAACAGCAATCAACTAATGCTGGTAAGTTTTTTAACTTTTAAAATATTTATTAAAAAAAAGCAAAGGGAATATTTTACTAGGAGAAATTTCATCAAACAATTATTGAAATGTGATTATTTACTACATATATAATGGTATCCTTTTAATTTTTAATACTAGTCTTAGTCAATTTTTTAAGTAATACTATCTGTTTTAAATAAGTTAACTTAACTTGATTGTGACATTAAACATTGTTAACTAAAGTATTTGATCTCAACTCCGTTTAAGATAAAATTTTCCCTAGCACTACCTCCTTATAAAATAATTAAAAAAGTGAGCGTGTAACTCCCAAATAATCACTAATGACAAACAAATGAAGATTAAGTACGGTCAACATCTAACCAATAGTTCATTTGCCATAGTAATAAATATTTTGAACGGAAATACTTTAATCTCCTTTTAAGCAAAACTAAACTCTATCCTTACAACAACACTTAAAATGATGTGTTTTTAAGCCATACCCAGCACGGTCAGGTTGACGTAGTAGTTCTTGGTGGGCGAGTGCTTAAAGTCCACCCTGCACTTGTACACCCCGGCGTCGGCCTCGGTGACGGGGCCCAGGCGGAGGGTGGAGGCGGGGTAGTCGGCCGTGTAGCCCAGCCGGCCCTTGTACATGGGGTCCTCCGACCAGTGGATCGCCTCGTCCAGGCCACGGCCGCGCACGTCCATGCTGCACACAACCACCACAAACGAATACAACATTCAACTTTAACGTATAAAACTACTGCACACCTTCCATCTTGGTGGGTTTCCAATGGTATTAGTTAATTTATTGATTTTTACCATAAATCCTAAATATGGTTTAGCCTAGTTTTGTTGCTATTTGGGGACAAATATAGTTCAATTCCTATCTAGAAAAGGTCCATACCAAATAGTATCAAGACCTGAGGGTTTTTCATGATCCGCTTGGGGGTATGTCATATGGAAGCTGTAAGAAATTGCAATTTAAACCACTTTTTGCTCAGTTCAATGACCTCTAAGTAGGTCACGAGGAAATTACGTAATTCTAATGACGTCTTCGACCAAGACGTCAGCAGTTTTTTGCACCCAGTGACGTCATGACTATGACGTTGCGAGTGACGTTACGAGCTACGTCACCACCATGACGTCTCTCTGACGTCTTGTAATTTAAAGTCACCCCAAAAGTTGCGACTCCTCACATTTTGATATGAGTTTCATACACAAGTCCTCTCGGGGTGACCTTGGGGACTTTAAGTAAACCCCAATGAGAAACACACAAAATTATATGAAGTTCCAACAATAAATAAGTGAAATAAAGTGTTTTTCGATATTTTATAAAGAATTCATGTAAATGATTTTTGCATTTCCTCCGTTTTTAAAGGCGGGTTAACATGAAAATATAAATTGTTTATTTGATTTTTAGCGTTGTTTTGGAAAGTTTTAGTTAAAAATGAAGAATTTTTCTATTTATGTAAAAAAAATCCTAAAAGTATTTTTTTTATCGTTTTAAACTCCATAAATCCCCGTTCCCGTCAATGTATATATTTTAATATTGTGATTCATCACTTAGGGTGTTGTTTCATCCTTAGTTGTTTTTACATGCACTACCAGATGTAGGAACTTTTCAATTGAGCCAGGTCTACTTATAACATACGGTTTGATGTCAAAATCGTTACTTTTTGGTTATAGACACCATAAAATTTAAGGTTGTATACTGAAAAAAATTAAATATGAAAACACTTCCGTAAAGCACTGACTTTTTACATAATTTTGCACAAAGTTCAGTATTTTAGAAGAACATACTTTCTATAAAATAGTAACAGAAATTACAATTTCTGTATGTAAACGTGTAGGTAGATTGCGTCACCAATATGGTTAGGTTAAGTCAGGTTAGCAAAGGTAAGTCAATATTGGTTCTGTTATCTTCCTTCACTCATTCATGTAAAAAGCGAAACTCGATTAAATTATAATCTACAGCGTAAACTAATTAATCGTGCTCACCATACGTCAAGTAGCAACACATGAAAGACTAACAATGAGCGCCTGGCTATTAACAACCTTTCTACCAAAGAATCAGACGCATTGTCAAACAAACGGTAACGAAGATAACAGAAAGATTTCCAAAAGTATATTAAAGACGACCCAACCTAACTAGACTAGAGCACACTTGTAATTGGTAGTGCCTGTAACTGGTAAGTAGGCCTACCTTGAAATCAACTGTTAATGCTGATCAACAATATGTTGATAAGTATGAGACTATGAGATTCGTAATAACTATGAGAGGACCATTAATTATATCATATTTCATCATAAATAATATTTATATAATAACAGTAATGTGAAAAATCTGGCACATGATTGTTTATACAATTGTCAATATCAGACAAAGATGTAGTTTGGAAAACTATTAGTAGACACAATATTCAGTATCTCTTGAGACATCTCTTCCCTACTAAGCCACAGCTCCTGGTTATTGTTTAAACCAACTAAATAGCTTGATGTCTACAAAGGAAGTTTTTAATCAATTAAATATCTCAAACTGGCAATACGGTGTGTTGCAAGTATTGTTTACTTTACCGCCAGTGTTAAGGTTCTGAAGAGCCGGATGTGCTGCTACCATGGCAACAACTGATAAACAAAGTCTGTTGACCACAGCGGTTAGAGATCACAGTTTTCACATTTGATCCTGAGAGATTCTTTACTTATTTTGTCAAATTTTTAAACTTGACAGATTTCAATCCGAATGGCCTATTCAAAGGAGGCAAAAACTAATTAAATGTAACTTAAACTATTAAATGTAACAAACTAAATGTAACTTTAAAAGTACTCAAGCCTTACTAGAAACGGTTTTGTTCTTAGGAGTCTTCCTCAATATATAATTGTATAAATTTTGGTTTAGGAATAATTTTGGCGTAAATTATCCGTGGGTTTAGTTCAATTTACCCCATTCTTATTCTTGTTTATGGAAGATAATGAGATTGATAGGTATCTTCTTTTTTCTTAGTTAATATGAATTGCATTTATTACGGTCTCCAAATACAGCTATAGACTATCGTCACAGTTATCATTAATCACCTATAGAGTAAGAGCGTCATTCCTATTAGCAATTGCTACACTAAAGAATACTAATACTTTTTACTAACTCTATTACCCCCTGAAAGACAGGATCAAACTTTAAACATCACAATTTTTGTGCTTTTTGCATCTCGATAGTGATAACACCATTACCCTAAAAGATCTCGCAGCCAAAGATGGTTGTTCTCTGAGTTTGTAGTTTCAGGAATGGTCCAGTCTATTGGGGGTGTAGTTAGTTGTTAGTCCAAAGTGAATGGGAGCGGCAGACCAGTGGTAGAGCTCTGACTCTAACCTCACAAGCCAGCGGTCCCTAGTTCGATCCCGGGTGACGACATTTCACGAACAAACATAAGCGGTCACCTCTATATAGCCTATGTGACTTGATGCTGTGACCGTACCTTGCTGTCTTTAGATCACCGCACAGGCATATTGGCCTAAGGTGACGTTCAATGGAGGTTTTTAAAAATTAAATAGAAATATTAAAAACTGGCTGCTCTGGCAGTTTGATACTTGCAAGGGACTAAGTCTTTGTTGGTAAGATTTAACTCATAAATGGTTTGTCGAGATACGACTAATTTGGTGTCACGATGAAATGAACAGTGTTGTTAGACAAATAGCTTATGCGTTTGATAAAATACTTAAGAAAGTAGTAAGAAAATAATTCTCGTGGAAGATACCTTACAAGTGACGATATTCATAATTGCTTCATTGTTTAGTTCAAAGTTAACATGTCTTTGAGTAAAAACTTTAAATGTCACACTGTTATCCACACTTCCCATTTGTGAGCATATTGTATCCTTCATTTTTTTTATTTTTGATATATTCTTAAATATGGCTGAATAATTATCGAACAGTAGCTGGATTTCCATCGGTTACATGAAGAATTAGTTGCCGATGATAAAGTCAAATATAAAAGGGCCCCCAAAATGCGTCCAAAAGTACTAGCAATACTTACAATTAATTATAATGGTCCATTGGCATCTGGACCATTATAATTAATCTACAAGGTTTGCTTACAAGGTCCAAGCAAACTAAAGTACAATGAACCAATGAACAAAATAGTTCGACTGAAGTTGTAACAGATGAGTCTCCCACTTATCCCCTCCAGTCCTGCATTGTTGTTATTTATTTCTTATACACTCATGTCAGGCAGAGTCGGGGTAGCAGGGAGAGGTTTGACAACAATACCTGCCCTCTAATACCTGCCTGACCTCTAATTTGATTATTTATATGTTTTTTACTTTAGTCTATGAACTTTCGTGATAGCAAAAATTGTACATCTTGCTAAAAAGAGCTAAGTGTAATTTTTTAATACAGTAGTAAGAAACCCGTGTTTTATCCTTATCCAAAATATTGAAGAGTAGCAACACCGTACAGAAATATATAACTCCTGCTAGCCTCAAACAAACAAATTTTTATCAAAAATATTTACAGTTGTTTCACTATATCGCAATAAATAATAATGTAATAAAAATATTGTTGATATACTTATAAACAAATGTATACTCAGCACGAGATAACAATTTTATGTTGAGAAGTGTTGCATGTCATTAAACTTAGTAAACATGCTTTCAAACCTGTTAAAACTAAAGGTTTCATTTTTTTATATTTTTACACAAACTAGCACATGTCAAAGTTACCTAGTTACCTGTATATGGGCGACTTGCCGTCGTCCTTGTACCAGATGACGAGAGACAGTGAGTCCATAGTAATGGGAGTGGTCAGGTCACAGGGCAGTCGTGCCACACCGCCCAGCTCCGCCTCGGCCTCCTCCACCACCACTGCAACAACCAGGGTGAACGTTAACCTGTGTAAGGAGACTTGCCATTGTCCTTGTACCAGATGACGAGAGACAGTGAGTCCATAGTAATGGGAGTGGTCAGGTCACAGGGCAGTCGTGCCACACCGCCCAGCTCCGCCTCGGCCTCCTCCACCACCACTGCAACAACCAGGGTGAACGTTAACCTGTGTAAGGAGACTTGCCATCGTCCTTGTACCAGATGACGAGAGACAGTGAGTCCATAGTAATGAGGGTGGTCAGGTCACAGGGTAGCCGCGCCACGCCACCCAGCTCCGCCTCGGCCTCCTCCACCACCACTGCAACAACAAGGGTGTACGTTTAATCGGCCTATGAGACCACCAAATCACTGATCATTATCATCACAAAAAAACTGTAATAGAATTATCTAAGGTATTTGAAAAGAATAGTTCAGCATTAAAACTTTTAAGTTACCATAATTTATATAAAGAACAGTTGAACTGGCTTTTTCCTAATAGTCCCTCATAATAACAAACTACTTTATACATACACATTCTGCTGCATACGCCCTACTTTTATATATTTTAGAATAAAATTACCGTAATTTTTTTTTAATGGGAAGGAAACACAAAATTTTTTTAGCTTCAATAGTTGGGCAAAACAAAAATAATGTTAAGAATGGTATAATGCCAATTTACCTAACACCTATGTACAATAATTATTGCAAAGGTTTTATCTTATTTACCCGAGACATTTACTATATTATGACGACATTATATCAACTAACTCAAGGAAACATTTTTTTACCCCTTATTCCATTAGCTTGTAAGCAAACTAATGTAATATTCCTAGTCTAAATGCTTATTATTATACCTAAATTATTATAAACTTAGTCCCTTAAAATGTTGTTTAGTGATATATGATTATTATTCTTTAAAGAACCTCTTACTTGGTTAATTTGTTAGTACTCGATAATTGTGCTACGTAATGCTTATTTTAAACTGTATGATTTGATTTTTATTCAATTAGAAGCTAAATTTAGGAATTAATCATTTCTATTGCAAAAATCTTACAAAATTTCAATTACATACAACCTTTTTAACAAACCTAAACCTTTTTTACTTCAAAACAAACTATCTAAATTAAGAAGGAATATCAATGACAACGGGTGACATCAAGCCATTTGTAATGGGGAAGGAACTAATTATTTCCTAGAGTTTGGACAGTATCTTGATGTTTGGTCTTCAAACTACAATTGGTTTCAAGTCGACTTGTAAAGTTTGAATATCAAATAAATATAGTCTCTTTATAAATATTAAGTATTTTATTAGATTTATATTTTTTAATAACACATGGAGCAAATATTCCTCCATACCTGACGGATGTAAGGCTCAATATTTAATTTGTTGATAAGTAATATCAATGACTTCACTAGTATGTAGCCTACAGGAACTCCAATCGTAGGAGCTTTCGTTTCACCTTGAAAAGTATCGGGAATATGTCCAATACAAGATAGTGTCCTACAAGCTCCTGGTGTCACATTAGCTAGCTTATACGACTGATCACTGTGTGAAAGAATCATTTATTTGTTTGAAAACTATGTCAAGAAACCAGCAGATTCAAGTGACTACATGATTGCCGAATCAAATTTCAATGAAAATAAATATAAGTGACCTTAAACTTCCGTGTGTCTATTAATACTTCATTTTATAAAGTAAGATCACCACCAACTTCAAGTATATATTTTTTTAAATAATATGTCTCAACTGCTTTATATTGCGTTCGATTTTTGTCTCTTAGTGATTATGTGATTAATAACATAAGCACACGACAATCTAAAATGTTTCGGCACCTATTTAAAGTTGCGGTATTAATATTAACTATAAGCCCGATTACTCTTAATTATTGCTTGCCCCAATATTTCCTAGAAAATATAAAGTAACCATACTTTTTGAGTAATATAAAATGTGGGCTAGCAATAATAAACTAGTTCACAAACAGAGTGAAGAACTATAAACCTTTTGAAGGATTCTTAACTACCATGGTTACAATTAACACTTTATGAATTTCCAAAACACATTAGGTAGTATCTTTATGAAACCCAGGCTCAAATAATAGTTTTAAATTATTCATCATATAAATTGTCCTCTTTAGATTTGTTCTAATCCTGAACATCATAATAATAAAATTGTTTCCCCTTTCAATTATTGATGGTGTTCTTTTAGCAAGCCGATAATCAAGGATATTCAATTCTCACATTGTTTTCCCATACATGATGAACATCATGTTTTTAAAACCAAATAGTCAGCTGAAAGTCGTCTGTTCTGCAACTCTCAAGAGCCGTAATAACACACAAAAAGTCGTAACTCAAAATCATGGGTTGATTTATTTAATAAATCCATAATTTTTTATCCAGTTTGAACATATGACAAATGTAGAATATTTTTCAGTAGTCTTCATGTAGTTATAGATAAGCATTGGTCGTTGATAAGGACTCCCCTGTTATAATAAGGATATTTCACCTTACATTATGATGTAGTCATCTTTTTTCCTGTTCATCATAAGTGCCATAAAGTAAAGTCTAATATTTTAAGTCAGGTCACATGTTTGACGTGGAAGATTTGGATCCTGTAAATACATAACGAAATTGAGGCCTATTCTATTAGTTTCAAACACAAACGTAACCCTATGATTCGTCCAATGAGATGGCCCTACTATCGGCATCCCCAATTGGACGTCAAAGTTGCAGCCAGAGTCCCAATTAATTGGACTGTGACGTCACTGCGTGACGTTAGTGGAATTTTAAAAAAGAAAAGAGAATTCTCGAATAGCTTAAGGCTGGGATTTTTCCAGGGGTTGGGTTACTGCCCTTTGGGTCAGTTCTGGATAAAACAAACCCTCAATTTTTATTTGGTGCTGACTCAGCCACTGAACAAATACAGCCAAGGTTGAGGGCTCATCATCGTCAGACACCAAGAGCCGGATATAATGAGAATTTTGAACGGACAGATCAATTTTAATTTTGCCTACTAGAATATATTAGATGTCCTTAAGAGAAATGTCCAGCCGCGTAAAGACTAACGAGTTAAGTTGGATGACACCGGGAGAGGTGTCACGCCGAAAGGAGTTAGGTTGAGTCGGGTGACGCCGGGAGATGTGTCACGCCGAGAGGAGTTAAGTCGGAGGACACCGGGAGAGGTGTCACGCCGAAAGGAGATAAGTCGGGTGACGCCGGGAGAGGTGTCACGCCTAAAGGAGATAAGTCGGGTGACGCCGGGAGAGGTGTCACGCCGAAAGGAGTTAAGTCGGATGACACCGGGAGAGGTGTCACGCCGAAAGGAGTTAGGTTGAGTCGGGTGACGCCGGGAGAGGTGTCACGCCGAAAGGAGATAAGTCGGGTGACGCCGGGAGAGGTGTCACGCCGAAAGGAGTTAAGTCGGATGACACCGGGAGAGGTGTCATCCCGACAAAAATACAAAGTAATTATTTGTATTACTATCCAAGTATAAATGAGTCTAATCAAACTATGGAATAGAGTAGATTTCAGAATAGTAATAAACTAGAATATATTGAAAGAGCGGAAGCGGTACCTTTATGAAGAGAGATAGCAGGTCCTTCAGTTAGCCTACTCTAGCGACACACTGTACTGTACTGTCCCGCCGCTCCCGGCCTTATCAGTCCGCCCGGTCGGCTTATCGCGCACCGCGCGGCCGACCTGTCCTGCCGCGCAGGCAAGCGGGTGCGCGGGCGAGCTGTCCTGCCGCGCAGGCAAGTGGATGCGCGGGAGAACGTAAATATTTGCCGCTCGATTTGAAACTTATATATTGTAGTAAAGGATAATAACATTAATTAAAACCAACTCAAAACTGTTTTCGTATTGAAATAAAACAATTTACATTTCCATTTTATAACAAAAATTAAATACTTCTATCAAAAAATAAAACTTGTTACACCCCCTCCTTACTTTGGGGTAGGAAAAAGAAAAAATGAGTTAAAAAAAGAAAAAGAGACACTTGCTTCGCCAACAATATCACAGAATACTATTTACATATGTACAAACTACAAACTAAAGTTTTTCATAAAGGAACTAAAACAATTTCTTCTCTTTTTTTTAAAAAAAAAGCTAAAGCAAATAAAACTTTTCAGTCTTTTTTCGGACGTATTCTACCATTTAAGGTCTGGTCTGACCAGTCTCTTTGGAATTTTCTTCCATCCGATCCCGGGGAAAAATACGTTAATTTTCTTCTGCCTTCTTCTTCTCCTTTTGTTCCTCAATCAAGGTTCGTTTCCTTGTGGGTTATTGGGCTCGAAGGATTGGCTGGATTCCGATAATCTCGGGGGCACCATATCGGCCTCGGGACTCAGCCTAGCAGCGTCCGTATTATCCACCTTGAGCATTTTGTCAACCTCTTCGTCCAGAACCGCCTGCATCGCGGGGTTCCTTGGGTAATATCTCTGCCTGATAGGGGTATCGTCTTTGAGCTTTATTTTGTGTTGAACCAGAGTAGTCCTTCCCTGAACATCATCAAATTTGGGTAGTTCTACTTCCAAGAACTCTTTCGTGGAGTTTTCGTTCTCTTCGCCTAGGTCAGTGACGGTGCTGGTATGCGCTTTTGCACTTTCCTCAGTTGTCTTGTTATTTAAAAAAGTATTCCCAGAGTCAATATCATTAATCTGAATCAAGTCTAATTTTTTAATTGTGTCCATTCCTATTATCATTTGAGTAGTTAGTTTAGGTAGGTAGAGAGCTTTAACAGTGTGGGTGCCTCTCGAACCGACAGTCATGTCAAATTTATACGCCACAGTAACCTCGGACGCTGAACCATCGGCTAACACGAGTTTGATATTTACATTTTGCTCTGTGACACCCTGTTCCTCTAAATGATGCCTGAGTTGGTCACCAATTAGTGATATCATGGATCCTGTATCTATGAGAGCGCAGAAGTTCTGACCCATGATTTCCACAGTAAAAAATGGTCTCTTATCAGAAGAACTAAGTTTTGTGCAGTTGTTTTCTTTGAATTTTATTATGAATTGTTTCCACTTTGCCCATTCTTCGGAGGTGGTTTTTGACTCTCGAGGTTTGGAACACCCCCTTTCTCCCGACCTCAAAGGGTGTTTTCCGGACTACAGTCGCAGTGAATTGTTCTAATTCCTTCCTTTTTACAATGGAAACACCGAAGTACCTTAGGCAACCTGCATTGTTCGTACCGATGTCCCTGTTTTCCGCAGTTGAAACACGTGATCGTTGATTTCGTGTAAGGTCTGTTTTGTTCTGTTCTAGTTTGGTTACCGGTCCCGGTCACAACTGGCTTATGGCTGGGTTGCCAGTTATGGGCTTTTCCGTTTGGCTTTGGGAATGGTACCCCTTTACTGGGGTTTCCTGTACACTTTGATGAATCCCTGTTTCCCTCGAATTCGACTGAATTAACTCGGTACATGTTATGCTTTTGATTCTTTGCATGATATGCCGTTTCCGGAGCAACCGACTGAGCGGGGTTTGGAGGAGGACGATAACTTTTAAGATCAATTAGATAATTTTCGTATCCTTCAGCGAGTTTTAATAGTTCATCCACAGTGTTGAATTGTTCCCGCCTAACCATGATCTTGTACTCGGGCCTCATATTGGAGTATAGCCGATTTAGAGTATCGTTCAAGGAAATGTTTCCTCTGCGCCGTATAAGAGTTATGAGGGCAGATGCATATTTCTTTACCGGTTCATTCTCCCCCTGGGTTCGGCGCCAAATCTCATCATCTAGTTTTCGCCTGTAGTCCGGAGGTAGATATTGTTCTTTAAAACTAGTCTTGAAGTCGTCAAATGTTATCCAGTTGCTTTTCGCATTCCGGTACCAGAATAGAGCATCACCTTTTAAGATCTCAGGCACGGCTTTCAGCATTAGTTCGGGTTTTACGTTATAAGACTCCATCAGTTCGTTTAACCGTTCCAGAAACGACACCGGGTAACGATCTCCATCGTATTTAAGATTCCATTTCCTGACCATGTTACATATCTGCGCCGTTTCATTAGGCATTTCCCCTAGATTCACTCTTCCTCCACTTGAGTAATCATAAATTGGAGGATTGGGGTGCCGAGTGGAGTAGTAAATATGCCCCAAACTATTCGTGTTAGCACTTGGGTGATATGTAGCTCTTTCCATCCCCACACTGTGCGTTGTAGCTTGAGTGTATATCATCGACTGTTGCAATTCAGGCATTTCTATGGGGTGCTCAAAGGTCTTTGGTCCCGTAGCTACCTGTTCAGTACCCTTCTTTAGCATAATTAGTCTCTCCTGCACGGTCCTAAAATCTGCATAAGGAGATAATCCCAGAATCTATCTAATACTAGCTCCTTCCTTTGGTCCGGAGTCAGTCACAGGTGGTAAGTTTGAGTCGATACTAGCGCCCCCTTCAGCCCCTTCTACACAAGTCATGCCGTTCCTAATGTAAGCTACAAACCGAGAACGGAGGTCGGCAACAGTTCCCTCGGAATCAAGACCAAACATCCGCATTTTCTCCTGTAGTTCGTGTTTTTGTAATTTGTAAATCCATCCTACCGTGACGTCACTTGCTGTAGGGGAAGGGGTCATAGGATATCCGCCTGGAGGGAAAGAAACAGGCAGACTCAAGGACTGTGAGGTGGTAATAGGAATACAGTAGATGGAGTTGTCAGTTTTGTTATGGCTCCGGTACTAGTTGTATTCGTATTAGTCGTAACGGTCTCGGTAGTGGTAGTAGTCAAAGGAGTTGTGGGTGAGTGGGTAGTTTTAGTAGGGGTTTCGTTAGGCTTTACTTTTCCAGTAGTAGTCTGCGGGACTTTAGCACTGTCCCCAAGAATAGATTTGAAAAAGAGAGTCTTGTAGGGCCTGAGGAAAAGTTCCAGATTGTATGACATTTTGAAGCTCAAAATAATTTAAATTTTCAACAAGAATAAGTAACTAGAGTCCCTGTTCGGGCGCCAATTTATGTGACGTCACTGCGTGACGTTAGTGAAATTTTAAAAAAAGAAAAGAGAATTCCCGAATAGCTTAAGGCTGGGATTTTTCCAGGGGTCGGGTTACTGCCCTTTGGGTCAGTTCTGGATAAAACAAAACCCTCAATTTTTATTTGGTGCTGACTCAGCCACTGAACAAATACAGCCAAGGTTGAGGGCTCATCATCGTCAGACACCAAGAGCCGGATATGATGAGAATTTTGAACGGACAGATCAATTTTAATTTTGCCTACTAGAATATATTAGATGTCCTTAAGAGAAATGTCCAGCCGCGTAAAGACTAACGAGTTAAGTCGGATGACACCGGGAGAGGTGTCACGCCGAAAGGAGATAAGTCGGGTGACGCCGGGAGAGGTGTCACGCCGAAAGGAGTTAAGTCGGATGACACCGGGAGAGGTGTCACGCCGAAAGGAGATAAGTCGGGTGACACCGGGGGAGGTGTCACGCCGAAAGGAGTTAAGTCGGAGGACACCGGCAGAGGTGTCACGCCGAAAGGAGATAAGTCGGGTGTCGCCGGGGGAGGTGTCACGCCGAAAGGAGTTAAGTCGGGTGACGCCGGGAGAGGTGTCACGCCGAAAGGAGTTAGGTTGGGTGAGTGGAGGTTCAGAGGTGAGTAGTATAAGTTTATACGTTTTGGAGAAATCACCCGTGACGTCAAAATGACGTAGAAGTCGCGTGCCTGCATTCTTTCCCCTCTTATCAGCAATTGACCCCAATTGACCTCAAATTAAAAACCAATTAGATAAGTGATATCAACATTCTTGACCTAGGGTTATCTGTTATCGGGGGGTTTTCCGACCTTGAGGTCAATTAGATAAGTGATATAAACATTCTTGACCTAGGGTTATCTGTTATCGGAGGGGTTTTCCGACCTTGAGGTCACACGTTTGTTTACATCGCTTATCGTAGGGGTTACCCCCGAGGTCGATGATATCAATACTATTGTTTACACTCTTTATCACCACGTGGTTTTAATCTTGCTTGTTGTAGATCACTTATATTTTTCCTAGCGTATTCTCCTTTCCTGATACTTTAAACAGATTCTCTTTGAAATTTGGCATTTTTGATAGTTTATTATTATTATTTTTTACAAGTTAATAAATTATTGAACTACATGGCTCCTACCAACTTCTGACCTCTGAATATTTAAGCTAATAATTTTCTTTGTTTTTAGTGTAAAATGTTTTCTTTGCATCCTTTATCCCCACATGGATTTAATCTTGCATGTTTGAGTGCACTCATATGTTTCTAACTATTTCTCCTCTCCTAATACCTTAAAACAATTTCCTTCAAAAATTGTCTTATTTTGTATAATTTTTTTCTAATTAATGAATGTTTGAAATTGTTGGTTCCTGCCATTTTCTGATCTCTGAATACTTTAACTAATAATTTTCTTTAATTTGCGAGTAAAATGTTTTGTTTTCACCTTTTGTCACCACGTGCATTTAATTTTGCATTATTAAGTCCACTTATATTTTCCTATCGATTTCTCCTCTCC
This sequence comes from Neoaliturus tenellus, assembly GCA_030545055.2. Classification (NCBI taxonomy): domain Eukaryota; kingdom Metazoa; phylum Arthropoda; class Insecta; order Hemiptera; family Cicadellidae; genus Neoaliturus; species Neoaliturus tenellus. Next base: position 47,195,312 of record CM061531.1, on the reverse strand, counting down.
TAATACTTTAGAACAATTTTCTTTATTAACTATTTTCTTTCTTTTATTTTTTTATTTTTACAAATCGTTAAATGTTTGATATTTATGGTTCCTACCAACTTCTGATCTCTGAATACTTGAACAAATTATTTTCATTGATTTGGGTGGAAAATTTTTCAAGTTTAAAGTGCTGACAGTGAATCGGACTTTAGTTGTAAAAATTAAGATTATCACTCATTTGCGTCAAAGAGCAACGTGATTTTCTGGGTATATATACTGGTCCGAGTTTTAGTTCAACCAAGTTGTTTTCTGGGATCAACAGCTTGGTGTCTTCTCTACTACACTACTGGGTAAGTAAAAACTTAGGCTAGTAAGGGAGGCTGGAAACCTTGCGGTGTTAACTAAAGGCTTCTCTTTAAATTTAAGACTTAGGCTAGTAGGGAGGCTGGAAACCTTGCGGTGTTAACTAAAGGCCTCTCTTTAAATTTAAGACTTAGGCTAGAGGGGAGGCTGGAAACCTTGCGGTGTTAACTAAAGGTCTCTCTTTTATTTAAAACTTGCTAGTAGTAACGGATATAGGAAGTTTCTTTCTAATTTAAAGACACAAATTAATATTTGTTTAGTTACAAGACTTAGGAAAAATTATAGTCATATTGGGGAACTTTTAAAAATTAGCGTCAATTAATATAAAAAATTAACTTAATATAACTAAAATACCAATAATAATATTTTATTTCAGTTAAATAAATTGTAAGTTTAAATCTTCCTAAATAAAGGTGATTTTTAATATTGTCACTTAAAACTTTAATGAAATTATTTTATTTTATTTTTTTTTTCAGGGATTATAAATGTCAAAATATATATTAAGCAAGGAAAGAAAATTAAATAATTTAAAGCAGACTAAATTAACTCTGTTTTATAAATCCAATCTACGAAAATATTGTTATAAAGTACAGAATACCAAAAAATACAAACAATTGAGTCTGAATAAATTTGTTTCAGGTTAGTAATTAGACAAAATATAACTAAAAATAATATTTTTAAGAAACTTAAAATACCACTATGTATTCCAGGTAGTTACGATGGAATCTAAACTGTGCTTCAAAAGATTATCGTCTAATGCTATTCTTCCTTCAAGAGGATCGCCTCTTGCAGCTGGGGTGGATTTGCATTCGGCCTATGATGTTATTGTTCCGGCAAGGGGTCAAGCATTAATAAAAACAGATTTGGCCGTCTTTCTGCCTGATGGTTGCTATGGGAGAATAGCGCCAAGATCGGGACTGGCTTTGATAAATGGTATTGACGTGGGTGCGGGTGTGGTTGACAGAGACTTCACAGGAAATGTTGGAGTAATATTATTTAACCATAGAGATGAAGACTTTTATGTTTGGCAGGGGGATAGGATAGCCCAGTTAATATGCGAAAAAATTGTAATCCCAGAGCTTTTTGAAATTCGGGAAATTCCTAAAACTGCAAGGGGGGAGTCTGGTTTTGGATCTACAGGTGTAAATTAATTAAGTTATAACTAAGTCAATGTGTTATTCACAGGTGTTGGAAAACTGATATCAAAAATGGATCCCAGTCAAGCAGGACCAAGTTCTCGTGAAGATTTACCTCCTCATACTGATTTAAATGATGATGGAATGAGTGAAAGGTCAAACGAATCAACTTCAATGAATGTAAGTTCAATGGTGAGATTTATTCAGATATTTGAAAACTTGGTGTTGCTAGGACTATGTTCCTTGGAAAAGTGGGACATGACTCTATCAAAGCTAAAGATGGATCCTGATGTTGTTTCGGACAGTCATTTGTTTAATTTGTTTGTGGCTTTAAACCAGGTGTTTCAGTCTTTTTCGGCAAAAATTTATGAAAAAATCGATTCACAAGATAAACTACCGTTGGTTCACAAAAATGAAATGGCTTTCAATGAAATCATGGCAATTAGTGCATTTGTTTTTAAAAAGAAAATTTGAAAGGACCGATCATTTCCTGTAGACTGTGTTAACAAAATTATGAGTATTGTAGGTCGTTATCTTAGAAACAAAAATGAAAAGTTAGATGACCCTACAAAAGCAAAAGCCTTAAAACGAAAAAGATCTCAAAAAACTGTAGGGAAAAAACAAAAATGCGAAGAAAAATCTTCTTCATCTTCCTCTTCTAGTTCTTCCTCTTCTTCTTCATCATCTTCATCATCATCAAGTGATTCAGAGTCTGATATGGATGATAAAATTGATAACTTATTTGAAACTAAAACTAAACATTCACCTCTTATTAAACAAATTTTTCAAACCAAAAAACATAAGACAACTAAGAAAATGATTACTCCTGGTGAACGTGGCCGGTTCATGATTAAGATAGAGATCACCGACGTTAAAGACTTAAAAAAATGTAAATCATCTAAATTCTACTGGACTCAGGTTAGCAAAAAATCATTATTCTTAACTGAAGAAAAAGATGATCTGTATAAGCAAATTAGCCAAATAATGCTGAATGTAGGGGAAAAAATTAAATCAGTTCCAGGGATGGAGGTAGAGGTGTTTAAAGCAAGTAACACTAATAATTTTAACTAAATACATTTTCTACACTTTTGGAATTTACTAAAATTACAATTAAATGTATTTCAGGAATAAATAATGAAGAGAGCAAGATATTCTCGTTAATAGCCTATATAGTTTACTAAATTATGAACAGAGCAGGATTATTGCTATTAATAGTACAATTATTTACTTTCAAAATGGAAATTGATGTTGCTGAAGACGTATACGATATTAGAAGAGCACGTTCAAGATTTTCGTTAGAGTGTGGTGATGTTTGTGGTAGATTTGTTGAGATAAACAATGCATTCCGTGGAAATCTTAAAACATTTTACTTAAGAAATGGTGATGAAAACATTAAAGATCTTTGTTTTTTGCTTACAACTCATAAATTAAATATTATTAATTTGATTCAAAATTTATTAGCAGACTATGGAGCATTAAAATTTAACATAATCACAGAATCCATTTACATAAAGCCACTAAGTGACGAGGCACGCATCAGAACTTTCAAGACTTCAAATCAAGCAGTGTACCAATCATCAAACATCAGCAATATCTTAGGTGATATGTTTGAAAAATTGTGTAGGGAAAATAGTGAATATGAAGGTAAAGGAAGTGGATGGACTCTCTATGCAATTGATGGACTAATGATTCGACTTTCCAGATATCGACCTTTATCAGGAAGTTCTTATATTCCACTCCCAAAGGAATTGGCTAATAAACTCTGTATAATTAATCCTAAAAACTTTAATGATAATTTTTGTTTTCAGTGGTCTATCCTTGCTAAACATGTGAACAGTTGTTCAATTAATGAAAAATATTTGTCATTAAGAAATAAGTATAATTTCAATGATATTAGTTTTCCAACACCTGTGAAACAAATCAGTACTTTTGAAAGGTTAAATCCAGGGGTTTCTGTAAATGTATATGGGTTAGATAAAGAAAATAAGGTATTTCCAATTAGAGTTAGTGATAGTGAGGAAAATAACCATTTTGATCTACTTTTATTAACAAGTAGCAACGGAATTAAACATTATTGTTACATTAAGAATTTTTCACGATTGGTTCGATCACAAGTAACAAAGTTTCATAAGAAAGCAGTATTTTGTAAAAAGTGTTTTAAGCACTACCAGGGTCCTAACCAATTGTTAAAACTAGAAGATCATAAAAAAGACTGTAAATTTAATAAACCAGCTAGGATAGTCATGCCAAATAAAAATGATGATGATACACCTCCAGTATTAAAATTTAATAACTTTCATCACAGTTTAAAAGTGCCAATAGTTGTTTATAGCGATTTTGAGTGTTTACTTGAGAAAGTAAACCAGAAAGATTCGAAATACACTACTGTGAATGAAATTCATGTTCCAATGAGTTTTTGCTACTATGTTGTGTATGATGAAAGTCAGCTCCCTGAAAACATAGTAAGAAGTTTACCTAATGAACCAATTGTTTATAGCGGTAGGGATGCAGCTTCAAAATTCATGGAGTATCTGATTTCTCTGGCAAATCTTATTGGAGATCTAGTAAATGTTAACATATCCATGTATCCTCTAACTGATGAAGAACAATCTAGATTTAACAATGCTACCCATTGTGAATTATGTAATTCAGAGTTTACTTTAATCAATTCACCTGTCAGAGACCATTGTCATCTAAGTGGAAAGTTTAGGTCTGTTTTATGTAACTCTTGTAATTTAAAAAGACAAAATCAGAAGTTTCTTCCAGTTTATTTACATGGAGGGTCAAAATATGATAATCATTTTATTGTTAAACAATTGGGATGTGACCAACGTGATATCGATTTAATTCCTAATTCAAATGAAAAGTATGTATCGTTTTCAAAGAAAACTTCTGGGTAGATTAAAACTCAGGTTCCTTGATAGTTTTAGATATTTAAGTGCAAGTTTATCTGAGTTAGCAAATAATATGCCAAAAGAAAAGTTTAAGCAAACTCGTTTGTTTTTTGATGAATCCGATATCCCGTTGGTAACAAGGAAAGGGGTTTATCCGTACCAGTATACAGACTCATGGGAAAAATTGTTAGACACGACTTTACCACCTAAGGAATATTTTTATAATAGTATGACTGAAGAAAATATAAGTGATATTGATTATGAACATGCCTGTACAGTATGGGAACATTTTGGATGTAACACATTGGATGACTATTCAAAACTATATTTAAGAACTGATGTATTGATTCTTGCAGATGTCTTTGAAAGTTTCCGTGATCTGTGTTTAGATAATTACCAGCTGGATCCTTGTCATTATTTTACTCTTCCTTCATTGACTTGGGATGCAATGTTAAAATTCACAAAAGTAGAACTTGAGTTACTAACGTCCTATGATAAATACATGTTTATAGAACGAGGTATCAGAGTAGGAATCACATCGTGTATAAAAAGATATGCTAAAGCTAACAATCCTCATGTTGAGAATTATGATGAAAACAATGACATTTCCTACATAACTTACATAGATGCGAATAATTTATATGGTTGGGCTATGTCTGGTTATATGCCGAAAGATGGGTTTAAATGGTTGAATAAAAAACAGATAGAATTACTTGATGTATGCTCGGTACCTAATGACTCTCCCACCGGGTTTATAGTTGAATGTGATGTTTTCTATCCTAGCTATCTTCACGATTCTCACAATGATCTCCCATTTCTTCCAAACCCTGATTTTCCCAAGGGTGCTAAAGTTAAGAAATTGTTAACTACATTGCATGATAAAACTAGATATGTTTGTCATTATGTTAATTTAAAACAGGCTCTTGAAAATGGTCTTGTATTGAAAAAAATACATAGAGTAATGAGTTTAACCAGAGTCCATGGTTAAAACCTTACATTGATTTTAACACTGAAAAAAGAAAACTTGCTAAAAATAATTTTGAAAAAGATTTCTACAAGTTACTAAATAATTCAATGTTTGGGAAATCCATTGAAAATGTTAGAAACAGAACTAATTTAGAACTAGTTAGTTCAGAAAAAAAACTGTTCAAGATGATATCAAAACCTAATTTTAAGAACAGAATAATATATAACAAATCGTTGAGTGCAGTTGAATGTTCAAGGGAGAAAGTTTTGTTTAATAAACCAATCTATGTTGGCTTCACATGTCTTGAACTTAGTAAATACCACATGTATAATTTTCACTATAATGTTATAAAACAGTACTATGGCGATAAGGTATCAATTCTGTATATTGGTACTGACTCTTTTTTTATTTAATACATACTAATGACCTGTATAAGGATTTTCAGGATCCAAAACTGGGGATTCATCTGGATTTGAGTGATTATCCGATAGATCATAAATGTTTCTCTTTGAAAAACAAAAAAACACTAGGGAAATTTAAAGATGAATGTTTGGGTATTGTTGTAGTTGAATTTATTGGTCTTAGACCTAAACTATATACATTTAAAACTATGAATGATGAATTTTTAGAGAAAATCCAAAAACTAAGTTTACGTAAAGCTAAAGGAGTAACAAAACCTGTCGTAAAAAATCATATTACATTTAATGATTACAAGACTTGTTTGTTTGAAAATATTAAAATGAGAAAAAATATGAGACTGTTTAGATCAAGAAAGCACAATGTACAAACAATTACTGTCAATAAATTAGCACTGAGTTGTGATGACAACAAACGTTACATTTGTGATGATGGGATTCACACACTGCCCTATGGTCATTTTAAACTTGAAAATACTTTAAATTAATTCTCATTACTGTGCTTTGTTTTTTTTCTCACTTTAAATTAAAATGTTAATCATAATTTTTATACAATTGTACTAGCCTATAGTCTAATGCTTTAAATTAATTCTCAGTACCGTGCTTTGCCATTTTTTCTCACTAAATTGAAATGTTAATTATCATTTTTATACAATTGTATATGTAAATATGTAAATAAATGTTATTGTTCAATAAAATACTTGAGTTTTAATTTTTTCCTTGGTCCATTTTAGTTAAGGGGAAAAAAGAAAAAAACATAAAATTTTATACACATTTTATTATAATCACATAATTTTTTTCACAATACCAGATAATGGTAAATACTGTATAAGAGCATCATGAATAATGAGACAGTAAGCTGATTTATTAGCAGGTATATCCGCTGATGTTTCAATATCAATACGTATGTCTAGAGATCCAGTTTTTATTGTTTCACATTGTTTTGAACAATCAATTACATATAATGGGGTTTTAGCAAGATATGTCTCTTTATCAAGACATGGTTGATCATCTACTCCACTGTAGTATGAAGATTGAAATTTTGAATAAATATCATAAATAAGAGATTTATTGCCATTTACATTATCATACGGATAGTATTTAGAATTTAAATACAATTTAATATTTTCAAGATTACAAAAATCAAAATGTGAAGCATTTTTGTTTGATTTGTCTTTTCTATCAGTTTGGAATCCTACAACAATATAACGTGGTTTTTCCATCATTGAGCTGGCCTTTACAGTCCAAGAATGTTGTTTACCAGCTGGGAGTGATGGGTATTCATAAAGCTGCCATTTCCTGAATGGTAAAGATAATGGTTGGTCTCTATCAGTAATTTTTAATAAAGAGAGTTTTATGTTATCTTCAACCCGTACATAGGGTATTATCCAAACAACCTTATCTAAAACAATTTTAATATCATGCAAGGATGCTGCTGATTGGAAAATAGCATTTTTATCGGTAGAAGAACGTAACAGAACTAGTTCTTGTTTAACATTTAGTAAAATATGGCTGTAATCTTCAGCGAATCCAATGAGTAACTTTAGTGGTACACAGAAAGAAAACTGTGTTTTTTCATCGAGTACAGATGCAGTGGTTATTTTCCATCCAGCATTTTCCATCCAGTTTACATCACCTGGACGAGCCGTGAGTATATTCTTCATTGTAGTTGTAATTCCCACATTTTTAACTCGGTCTATTTCGGTCCCGCACAGTTCATATCTTATTTCATCGAACAAAAATGCCATGGCATTATTAACTAATTCCGTTGTAGTATCATTTTGATTATCAGCTGCCTTAACTATTTTACCTTCAATTAATAAAAAACTCTTGCTCGGTAAAGTGTAAACATCTTGTTGATGAACTGGTATTCTAATTTCATCACTATTTTTTAACGAATTTGATGAATATGGTGTGTGACTGTGATATTCTAGTTCACTTATAGAATCATCATATGTTACATTATCAGTTATATCTAAAATTCGTGCCATTTTATTTATCAAATAATCCTAATGATTTCAAAAATATAAGATTCCTTAATGTTAACGGTTTGAATGCTTTGTTAGTACTGTCTTGAGTTCCAGACTTTGATGTCTTATATGCTTGAACCCTCCTCGAAGAACTTATTTTTGACAAATGAGTATTGAAAACTAAACCCATTTTTAACACCGTGTTTTTTCTCTTATATAAACTCTTAAATTAATATTTTCACCACGAAAGTTTACTAGATTCCCCTCTTGATCTTCCAATCTAATAGTGAATTCTGAAAGACTAGTTTGCTTAAATATGGGAAGATAAATTATGGATTTTGGTATTTCAACAATTTTGAATCCAGGTCCAACTAAAGGGTAAAACTCATGCAACACATGTCCTTCAATTCCATCTCTATAAGATCCTCTAATAATATTACATGTGATTCGTATGACATCAACTTTATTAATGGATACCTGGTTTGGAGATATATGCCATTTATTAGCTTCAAGTATATTTTTATCTTTAAATCCAAGTAATGGTCCAATATTTGATTGCTGTGCAAAGTCAATCTTTTCAGAACAGAGTATTTCACTTTTTAATGTGTTGTTGTTTGCTATCAATTCAAATGTTACAGTAGGATAATTCTCTTTAAGTTCTTTAGTTATATATTTATTAATATCTGATATTTCATAAGATCCTGTAGGTAAAGATATTTTTATGTCATTTCCAATGTATAACATATTGTTAATATTTTGTTCCACTTTTGGAATAGAGTTGTATGTCATTAAATCAAGAAATCCCATTTCCCATTCTTCTGATGATGATAAATCCAGTGGAGGAAATAATGTGCATTTTAAATGCGATTTATTTCCTGTAATACAAATCATCTTCTAATTGCTAAGAAATCCAAACACAAGTGTCCACAATTGACGGTATTATTTTTTTGTTTAGGAAAATAATTGTATCGAATTAAAACCTTATGATCACCACTATTAAAATATTTTTGCAGCTCGATCGGGGGTTTTAAATTTCCAAAACTATCAAAGTATTCCACATCAAAGGCTTCCTTAAAATAACACACCCAGTGCGTACCATCGCCTTTTATACTATCTAAATTGATAATAGCAGATTCATTCTCATTTATCTTTATTGGCAAAGCATCTCTCATAAAAACACCTCTAAAATAAGGTAATTTTAACTGATTAGCACACTTGAGAATATCAAAATTACTTAATGGTTTTTCAGGAAGTTTCTGAATTACTTCCGATGAATACATTTTTTTTTACTACCAGAACCAGAATAGGGTTTTAAATATAAACCTTTGCCTTTTTGTGTATTCTTTTTACAATTACATTTCGCTTTCTTTAAACTTTGAGTTTTCTTTTTTCTTGTTTGTTTTTTCTTTTTGGCCTGTTGCCTTTTCCCTCCACCAAACTTAGATTTAGCTTTCATGATATTTGTAATTGTCCACGCAGCAGATTTTTCAGCTAAACTGGAATCTGATGCTTTGAATCGTTCCCAAGCCCTCTCAGCTAAAATCTTGTCGGCAAATGATCTATTTTTTGTGTCTTCAAATTTTGAATATGCTATGTCATGTTCCTTACATGCGGCATCCAGTTTATTGATTCCGGGATCACCACGAGCTAGTCTTTTCTTTAAATTAGTACCAGGTCCACAATATTGATACCCCGGTATATGTAGCTCTACAGGTAAAATGTCTATAGCACGATTAATAACATTGCCAACAGCGTTGGTGATTGATCCTAACAGCCCGCGACCTCGAACACTACTGACTCTATGTGAATTCATTTCTCAATATTAATTTTATTTTGAGCTTCAACAACTGGTTTATTATGCTCCTTATTCCCTGGTTCATCCCTAACTGAAAAGATATCGTTCCAATCAAGCCTTTTTCTATTGTCAATTATAAAGTCTACCCATTCTTTTTTAGATTTTTTCTTTCTTTTTTTATGCAATTGATTATAAATTGCATACGTTAATTCAGCGATAGACTCAATAAAATATATAAAGTTTACAGCATCATATAGATGTTTTGGTTTTGATAAATTTGCTATAGTTGCACTGTTTGCATTAAACTCATTTTTTCATTTTTTAATAGTGAGTGTCTTAACAAATGTTGTATGTCACTTGTTTTATCTTCAATCTTTTTATCAACTGTAGTCAAACAATTACTAACAGATATTTGTAACGTTTGTAAATTAACACAGTCAAATGAGTCAGTTGCATTTGCAACATTACACAGTTTCTTCTGTTCAATATCATAATTGCCATCTGGTGTATGTTCAAAACCTTCGCCTTTAGATCCTCTTAAACATTGAGCAATATTTAAATGACGTCCAAATTTATCAACACTCATAATGCACGTATGATCTAAACAAAGGTAACTAAAAGAATGATCAAAACTTTATACCATCAAAATATATATTTATTCAGTTTTTACATTACTTATCTGTTTGGCTAAAACAGGTTTTATTTCATTGAGTTCTTCCATTATGGCATTTATTTCATCTGTATGTGCAGTATTCCCTGCTTGCTGAGATGCTAGTAAAACTCGTAATCTATCTACAATTTCATTTGGATCATCATAATATATATATTTAGGCTGAGCGTTTGAAAGCAGTATCCCACTTCCACTAGTAGCTCTACTTAATATATCGGGATAAGTCATCATATCTTGCTTCGTTTGAAATTCAGGATTAATATTTCTATTTACCAAATGTGAAATTATATTCTTGTATTTCATCCCTCTATTTGATTTTATTCTTCCCATACTTGAATAATTTACTCTGTGAGCGTTGGTTGCCAGCAAAATCTGTAGATAAACATCTAAATCTTCCTTAGAATAAATATAATCGTTTGGTATGTTCATAAATATTAACTCATATAACCCGGGTGTTCCGTTATATCGGGTTCCATCAATAATTAAATCATTATCGTCAATTTCTATTGCTTTATTACCAATCATCCATGAATCCCCTTCAACCCGAACTCCATAGTTAAAATATATATTTTTACCACCCTGTATAAGTTTAAGAAAATAATCTCTTGCAATTTTTCCTTTGAAGTTTTTTTCAACAAATTCTCTTGCCTGCTTTTTCCCTTGCGGAGTTTTTATTAATTCTTCTCCACTTATATGAGTTTCATAAACTTCCTCTCTTTGTGGAGTATGAACTGATATTGGCTCCACAATCATGTCATCTTCAATGTTTTCCATTTAAGACGTTTCCATATTGGAATGATGACTTGCTATCCTTTTAGGAGTGGGTTGATTTTCACTCTCTTCACCATACTCAAAATCGCTTTCAAAATCGGGTTGTAGCGGTTGGTTATTTTTTTGCTTTCTCTTAACACCTTGCAATGGGTTTGGAATATACCTTTTAGCAGGTAATGTTTCATCAATACTGATAATTTTTCTTTTCAGTTTTTTTCCTACTTGTTGTAATGGTTGAGTTTCATCCGATGCTTCTAGTTCTGGATCTGTTGTTCTTTGTTCCTCAACCAAAAGCTTTAATGGTCCAGAGATAGGCTTAAGTTTATTTTCCCACATTTCTTCATTTTCTAATATATCCCGTTTTAGTGATCGATGTTTCTGTTTAATATTCTTTCTCAGTTCTGTGATTTCTTTTATATCTTCTTTTGTCATCTCAGAAAATGGAGGTTCGTTAACTTGTTCAGTCATCTTGACAGTTTCAAGTGTGAAATTATACTAAATATCCATATAGAAATAAACAAACTTTATTACACCTCCCCTCCATCATAACATTATAGCTTAACAAACATATCAAAACCCGATCGATATCGACCTTTGTTAAGTTCACGGGTTTTATCTATGACAATAAATTTGTTATTGCCTTTATTCCAAACTTCAGAACATATATGTTTGAACTGAGTGAAGCTCATATCTGGAATCACATGATCATTGTATATGT
>CM061531.1:47105326-47183533 GCA_030545055.2 Neoaliturus tenellus | reverse complement strand
ATCACTAGCTCAGGGACTGTTCAACAGAGCATTAAAGTACACCAGCAAAGAACGGACCGACAGACCGAAGTTATGGCGGTTAATACCGAATTGATTAGTAATGGCTACCCTAAAAGTGTCCTTAATAAAGCCTACAAAAGAGCAAAGAAATCCCTCGACCACTCAGAAAATCGTGAAAAGCCTATAACAACTGTGGTTATCCCATACGTGAGAGGTGTGTCAGAAAAAATGAGGAGAATAAACAGTAAATTTGGTATAAGAACGGCTTTTAAGAATAATAAAACTATTAGAAGTATGGTCACTGGGGTGAAGCCTGCTAATAAAGAACAAAGTTCAAAGAATGCAGTGTATAAAATAGGGTGTAGCTGCGGGCGGAACTACTACGGGCAGACTTCGAGGCCGGCTACTGTACGAATAAATGAACACAAAAAGTTGATTTCTAAAGGGGACCCCAAGAACTCCAGATTGGCTGAGCACAGTATGTGTGAACAGCACAGTGTTGAGTGGTCCTCGGCAAGTATAGTATTTACAGAGCCTAAATGGAAACATCGCAACATACTGGAGGCAGCGTGTATGGCGATTGACGGGGATTGCATTTCGCAGCCCAGTGCCACGCTCCACCCGATGTTTGTGCCGATAGTAGAGAACGAGATAAAAAGAAAAATAAACAGAGCCAAAATAATAGAACCCCCGCTCCCACCCCCGCCCACCGCTGCTGATACGAAAGATAAGCCGCCGGACAGGTCAGTCGCGGTAAGACGGTCGGAGCGACTTCACGCCAAACAACATCGTCGGCGTCAATAAACTCCCCGAAGAGGCGTGAATGTTTTTCGGTCACGCGAAACGTCGGGACTTTGATAGCGGGATCCAATTTTGTGTACGTGTGTGTTGTGTTTTTTGTGTTCACCAATTGACGAAGGATCACGCATCATACTGTAAATATTAAGGTGGGTGTAGCCCAATAAATTTTAAATAATTAAAGAAAAAAACCCCACCCAACAAGAAATCATGTCATTCAGAATAAGAATTAAATCCCAATACGGGCAAGGTGTATTGGACATGATCAATAAATTAGAAAAGTCGCTTGTCTGTGAAGCTCTGAACAGTAACCATTTAACTTTTTTAAGTAAATGTAAAAATGAAAGAATTTTACCCAAGGGTTTGAGGCTTAAATGTCCAATTTCCAGTTTTAAAGCAAATAGAATTGTACACGTAGCTGAAGAAAAGTTATTGGTTGAAGCCATTCATGAAGTTAGAATTAAAAAGTTGAGAGAACAGGAAAGGTCATGTAGGTTAAAGGAATCTCTGAAAAGCTATTTGCCACCGAATGATTATGAATCAATCATTAAATCCTTGGAAAACAAAAGTCTTAGAGTACATAAAAAGAAAAAGAGTGATCAAATTAACAAATTCACACGTTTATTGCATGAAAAATCTACATTTTTAATTGAATCAAACAATACGAAAGACAATAAATTTGTGGTGAATTTGTCTAAACGCACCCTAAATGATGTAGAAACCAGTCTACTATCAAAAGGCCTTAATTTTGGGTTAACTCCCAAATTTGTAAATAATTTAGATTTCATAGTTCCATCTGAGGTAGCTTCATCATTCTTGCCCAAAGAGTCACAAGATTTTTATCGAAGCAATGTTAGACAAGCTTTGGAGAAGGTTAATACAGTCAAACCAAACCTGTCTGAGCAAGAGCTTAGAGCCCTGGCCGGTTTGCGGCGTGACGACTCTGTTATCGTCTTGCCAGCTGATAAGGGTCGGTCAACAGTGATAATGGACAGAATAGATTACAAGGGGAAACTCAATGACTTGCTCACAGGGGGTGAATACATTCCGCTGGCCAAGAACCCTACAGCAATCATAGAAAATAAAGTCAAAACGACACTTAAAGAACATAAGGAGTATTTTTCTAAGAAATTGTTTTTTGATTTATCACCTCAATTTTCCAAGCCGCCCCATTTATATGGTTTACCGAAATTACACAAAGAGAATATACCACTCAGACCAATAGTTAGCTCCATAAATTCTCCAACTTACAGTCTGTCTAAATATATACTCCCCATATTGACACCTCTGTTTGGGAATACTAATTCATATTTAAAAAATTCAGATGACTTCCTGGACAAAATTAAGCACCTGAAAGTAAATAAGGACAATGTAATGGTTAGTTATGATGTAAAAAGCTTGTTCACGAATGTACCCATACCTGAAATGTTAACAATAGTAAAACAAAAATTAGAATCAGATCTAGGCCTGGGAGATAGAACAAACATGCCAGTGAACACAATCATGGAATTGCTTTCTGTTTGTGTTAATAATAGTTATTTTGAGGCAGATGGAAATTTTTTTAAACAAACATCTGGTTTGCCAATGGGAGGAGTGTTAAGCCCTCTTCTAAGTAATATCTACATGGAATTTTTTGAACAAATGGCCCTCAGTACCTTTAACTGTAAACCTGTATGTTGGCTTCGATATCTTGATGATGTCTTTTGTATTTGGGACAATGACTCGCTGCCTCCTATTTTTCTTGATTTTATAAACAGTCTTAGAACTACCATTAACTTTACATTGGAGTTGGAAACTAATAATGAACTTCCTTTTTTGGATATACTGGTCATTAAAGATAATGATAGTCTGGAAACAAGAGTTTATAGAAAGCCTACTAGCACAGGTCAATACCTTAATTATAAATCCAACCATGCAAACAGCGTAAAATTATCACTAGCTCAGGGACTGTTCAACAGAGCATTAAAGTACACCAGCAAAGAAACGGACCGACAGACCGAAGTTATGGCGGTTAATACCGAATTGATTAGTAATGGCTACCCTAAAAGTGTCCTTAATAAAGCCTACAAAAGAGCAAAGAAATCCCTCGACCACTCAGAAAATCGTGAAAAGCCTATAACAACTGTGGTTATCCCATACGTGAGAGGTGTGTCAGAAAAAATGAGGAGAATAAACAGTAAATTTGGTATAAGAACGGCTTTTAAGAATAATAAAACTATTAGAAGTATGGTCACTGGGGTGAAGCCTGCTAATAAAGAACAAAGTTCAAAGAATGCAGTGTATAAAATAGGGTGTAGCTGCGGGCGGAACTACTACGGGCAGACTTCGAGGCCGGCTACTGTACGAATAAATGAACACAAAAAGTTGATTTCTAAAGGGGACCCCAAGAACTCCAGATTGGCTGAGCACAGTATGTGTGAACAGCACAGTGTTGAGTGGTCCTCGGCAAGTATAGTATTTACAGAGCCTAAATGGAAACATCGCAACATACTGGAGGCAGCGTGTATGGCGATTGACGGGGATTGCATTTCGCAGCCCAGTGCCACGCTCCACCCGATGTTTGTGCCGATAGTAGAGAACGAGATAAAAAGAAAAATAAACAGAGCCAAAATAATAGAACCCCCGCTCCCACCCCCGCCCACCGCTGCTGATACGAAAGATAAGCCGCCGGACAGGTCAGTCGCGGTAAGACGGTCGGAGCGACTTCACGCCAAACAACATCGTCGGCGTCAATAAACTCCCCCGAAGAGGCGTGAATGTTTTTCGGTCACGCGAAACGTCGGGACTTTGATAGCGGGATCCGATTTTGTGTACGTGTGTGTTGTGTTTTTTGTGTTCACCAATTGACGAAGGATCCACGCATCATACTGTAAATATTCAGGTGGGTGTAGCCCAATAAATTTTAAATAATTAAAGAAAAAAACCCCACCCAACAAGAAATCATGTCATTCAGAATAAGAATATCTAACATATCAGCAGGAATAGCTCCGAATGATGTTGCTACTATTAATCAAGTTATAGCAACCTCTAATGACGATCCATCTGTGTATACATGTAATGGTAAACGTATCACAGATCTTGAGAATCCTACAGATTACAAAGATGCTACTAATGTGGAGTATGTAATGAACCTTATGGGTAATGTAATTATAGACATGCACAATCATATGCTTAGTAAACCGAATCACGGTAAAATCCAAGATGATCAAAGAGAACAATGGATTAAAGATGCAATTATCAATAAGTATTAGTAAAACTCGCCAATATATAAGTATGGAATATATAAAAAGTGTTCATTATCATAAAGTATTTCATGGAGTGAAGACGCTCGTTATATAAAACGGCATAATGAAGACCTCATCGTTCAGTCGTCGTCAAGACGTTGGCAAGAAAGGACGTGGTATAACATCAGCTGCATTATCCCTGCTCAGACGGATTCCAATTGGTGCTGTTGTGAATCGAGCGATAGACGCTTTACCATACGAATTACATCTGCCCGGAGGTTATCAATATTGTGGACCTGGAACTAAGTTGGCAAAACGTTTAGCAAGAGGAGATCCTGGAATTAATAAATTAGATCAAGCTTGCAAAGAACACGACATAGCATATTCAAAGTATAAAGATTCAACGAATAGATCAATAGCGGATAAAATTCTAGCGGAAAAGGCTTGGCAAAGAGTAAAGTCAAGTGACGCAAGTATTGCAGAAAAAGCATCGGCTTGGGCAGTAACTACAGCCATGAAGACGAAAGCTAAATTTGGTGCTGGAAGACGACGACGTCGCAGAGGAAGACCTGCAAAGAGAAGAGTTCCCAAAAGAGGAGGAAACATTAGGAAGAGACGTCGTAGAACTCGTAAAGCAAAAGTAAAGAAAGCTTCTATTTGGTCAATGGTAAAAAACGGAGCAGGTTTATACCTAAGACCGTACCGAGTGTACTAAATAAGAAAAATCAATTGATAATTCCAAATAAAGCTTTAACAAATCATCAATTAAATGATTATGTAAAATGTTTAAAAATACCATTCTTTCGAGGAGTTTTTATGAAAGATGAATTACCAATTACAATATGGAAAAATGAAACTGGAATAGTAAATTTGGATTCCACCTATGGTCCAGGTACTCATTGGGTATGCTATAAAAAACTCGGACAAACCGTTTATTACTTTGACAGTTTTGGCAATCTACCACCGCCAAAAGAACTTCAACATTATTTTCGAAACTCCAAAAATATTTTTTACAACTATAAAAGGGAACAACCTGACAATACTGAAATATGTGGACATTTATGTTTGGAGTTTCTAGCGAAGAGTGTCAGTCAGCTTTGAGATGTCATCGTATACAGTGTCCCTGAGTGGAAATTCATCCACATTGAAAAGTACGCTGTTCCCAGCATTGCGTCTATCCAAAGAAAGATTATGGGAAGCGGCATTACTTGATTTGACTACCTACAACTCAATTCCTAATGTTACGGAAGGAAAGAACAATTTACTACATTATTATGAAACTAAGGATGCTTCAGGAAAATATTCAGAATTGAAAATAATTACATTTCCAACTGGAGCTTATGAAATTGATGATATAAACCAATTACTACAGAAAACACTCGGAGAAGAAAATATCACCGTTAAAGGAAACAATAATACTTTAAAAGCAGAAATAACTTCGAAATACTATATTGATGTCAGCTTGAAACATTCGATTGGTAGTTTACTTGGATTTACAGATACAACAAAAAAAATCTTAACTCCTGGAACAACTCATTCAGGTAATACAACTGTAACAATATTAAAAGTAAATAGTATCGATGTAACGTGTAATATTATACACGGATCGTATAGAGAGGGAGTGAATCAGCATATTTTACATACATTTTATCCAACAGTAGCTCCCGGTTTTAAAATTGTTGAAAAGCCACAAAACTTAATATACCTACCGTTAAACACCAGTTTCATTTCAGACATCGTACTGAACATATTGGATCAAGACGGTGTTAGTGTTGACTTTAGAGGAGAAACAATTACTATACGGTTACACATCAGAGCGGCAACATAAAAGTCGACATGGGATTAACATTTAAACCGCAACAGAAGGGTCGGGAGCTCAGTAGCTCCTCGACATTGGAAGAGTTAACATCGGACAACATTCGTTTTCTACAGAAGATTGGATTGAAACTTAACAACGATGGATATCCTGGATATATCTCAAGGACCAACATTCGACGAAACACTATGGGAGAAGGAATATCACACGCACAACCCTTACACTTCATCAAAATTAAACAATAACGATGAAATAAGGATTCCCATTCAACAACAAGATATTTACACGTTACCGTGCGAAAGTTATTTGTACATTGAAGGACGGGTACTTAAATTGGATGGAAAAACTGCTTCAACTGTTCCTTTTATAAATAACCCGATGGCATACCTTTTTGATGAAATAAGATATGAAATATCAGGGGTTACGGTTGATTCAACAAAAAAGGTTGGTATAACAACGACATTGAAAGGATTAACATCATTAACACCGCATGAGAAGAATTCAATAGTCACCGCCGGATGGGTTGCCCCTGATAAAGACACTATAACACCAGCTTCCAACGGTCACTTTGATTTTCATGTACCTTTACGATTGCTTTTGGGATTTGCTGAAGATTACAAACGAGTAATAATAAATGTCAAACAAGAGTTGGTATTACTCAGATCTTCAACTAACAAGGACTTGATACTTGCAGAACCTGCAACTACAGAAGATAAACTAGAATGGCAACTACAGTTGGATAAAGTTGTGTGGAGAGTACCTCATGTAAGATTGGCCGATGAACATAGAATCGTATTATTGAGGAAGTTAAAATCTGACCGTGATATTGTAATGCCATTCCGAAGTTGGGAATTCCATGAATATCCTACACTACCTCAGACAGAACGACAAACATGGACCGTCAAGACATCAACTTACTTGGAACGAGCAAGGTATATAATACTTGGTTTTCAAACTAAGCGAAAAGATGTTATCACTGCAAATGCTGGTCAATTTTATCACTGTAAAATAAAGAATTGTAAGGTTTTCCTAAATTCTCAATTCTTTCCATATGACAATTTAAATGTCATGTTCAGCAAAAAACGTTTTTCCATTTTATACGATATGTATGCAAGATTTCAATCGTCATATTATGGAAAAACTAATACACCGCTATTATCACCTGACCAGTATTATTCCAAGGCTCCGATAATTGTAATCGATTGTTCGAAACAGAATGAATCGGTAAAATCATCAAGTGTGGATATAAAAATTGAAATGGAATTTGAAGAACCAGTAGCGGATGGAACTTCGGCATACTGCTTAATTTTACACGATAAAATAGTTACTTACACACCGCTAACCGGAATTGTGAAGAATGTACTTTAAGAAGAATTAGTACAACGTAATTGTATAAATTTTAAGATTTAACAAAAAACATAAAAGAGAGAAAATAATGAGTAGAAATTTCATTATATCTTCGACCGTCGTATGGGAAGGATCGTTCGCAAGATGAGTTCTACTAACGGAGAAGAAAATACACCTCTGGTTGATGATGATAATAGTTCTGATATAGAAAAACAAGTTGAACGAGAAATGGATGAATTCCTCAAGTTTAACAAACATAAGAAGAAAGAAGAAGAAAAAGAAGAGGTTGAAAAAGAAGTAAAAAGAAAGAAGATTGAAGTTAACATTACAACAAATATTTTAACAGAAGTATTTCTTCGAATTTTCTACCCCATTTCTGCATGCATGACGAAAAATATATCAGTTGGAATTTTAAAAACATTGGATTACTCACCGATTGTTATTTTAAATCATGGAAATAAAATGGTTTCATTTACTGAAACTTCTTGGGAATCATTTATGAAACATCTACATCTTTTGGAATGTTATTTAAGTAACAACACATTTGGAAGAAGAACAAGATTAAGTTTATTAGAATCAAATATTGAAGTTGATATAGTCAAACATCGTGGAGGACATATCGTTCGCTTCAGAGATTTAACTAGACATGATGTAAAATTACATTTGACAAAAGAAGAATTTTACACTTTAAGTTGTACTACCGGTCCCGTCACCAGATATTTAAAACAACTAATATTTTCAAGTGCAATAATCAAAGACTATCTAATCGATACATTGGACAGACAACCTTTCGTTCCACTTTTATACGGTCCTGTGGATACTTCTATTTTTAATCGAATACCTCAAGAAGTGGATATGTGGAGACAATTGAACAACTATCACACCAACTTTAATATCGACGAAGAAGCGCAAGAAGTTAAAGAAGAACAATCGTGTATGTAGTCAGTTGCTGATGAGACTTCATCATGAACAAACGGGTTTCGTTTTCTAATACGCCACATTTAATGGATGTTAAAAGAGGTATAATTGAATTTCAAGCTTTTCGAGGTAATGATGGAAACTTTATTATCAAAGAATTAGTAATTTTGGATATGAACACATCTGTAGTTTATCATTACTTATTTAAACCTCCATTACCATTCAGTAGACTAACAACTAAAGCGAAAGTTACAAACAAATGGTTGAACAAACATTTTCACAACTTAAGATGGGATGAAGGTTTTATTAATCATAACATGATGCCGCACATTATGAATCATTACTGCAAAGAATTCAAAACTATCTACACAAGGGGATTGGAAAAAGCTAATTGGATACAATCATTTACAACTAACGAAGTGATTAATGCAAAGATGGATAGAGATTTCCAATGCTACTTTAATGAACTTTGTATTTCATCAAAGAGTTTTAAACATCGAAGGTCACAGTGCGCTTTGAAGAATGCTTACCGCCTGAATATAGCCATTCCTTGAATATATGAACCATTCCTTCAACAGAATGGTGGGGGTAACATCGATAATAAAAACGAGAGCGCTACCATGACGCAGCATGAGTATTACTCGAACCTCCGAAGAGACAACATCTCCGACGGACATTATTATTAACAACAAGATTAACAATAACACTAAGATGGCATCGCAAAACTTCCTTCAGAATTTGGTTGATCAATTCAACGCTCATTCGAAGTCAACAATCTTACCAACGAAGAGATGTTCGGAACTAAAAGAAGAAAAACATTATATCATACATACAATCAAGAAGATGGACACTTCAGTGGGCGATGCTATTAATTGCACATTGAGCGAGGCGCCGTATACAGTTGGTGACGAACCGAAGTTTCAGATATTCCTACCGAAACGATTCGTACAACTTCTACAGAATGAAGATCTTCGTGTTATTCAACCCGGCGCACTCTATTTGGTTTCACACGGACCGAGTGGAAACAACTCAACTGAACTAACTATTCATGTAACACCTTCTACTAATTAGTTTGTACATAGTATTGTAAATATATGTGTTTGTAATGGTTTCTCAATAAAGATAATATAAAACAGAAAAGAAAAAATAAAAGAAGCAACATATTGTTATGTCTTTATACATAGCAATATGTTGCTTTTTTAAAAATTCCACGGGATGACCTTGACCCAATTTTGTGTGATAATAAAAGTGAAAATTAACTTGTGAAATTCATCAGTCTACGACTACCTTTCGTACCGTACACATCTCGCTCTCTATCACTAAATACAAAACTTCAACATGTCCCTAAAGGTTAAGTGTGCATCTTACGATACCAACACCATTACAAGTTTTGAACAACTTGAAGATTTAACAAACGAAATGCGAGTTTTACTTACCGGTGGTTATCATTTAACTGTTGATGTTAGTGCTACTAATGTAAGGATGTTTACTAAAACAAAATATTGCGATGATGAAGTATTTCTTTCTACACAACCTACAACATCTTCATCTCCGACTGGTCAACATAACATCAAGTTCCACAAGTATTACCAATGTTAAATAACTTTTAACAAATAGAACTAAGGAATCACGTGATCAACGTCAAGTGGGGTGATATTTTGTAAAAACTAATCATTCGCTTCCCGACTGTCGCTGCGTCAACACCTAATTTTTAAAGATGTTATACAGAATGATGATTGAACTTGATGGAAAAATCTATGGAAAAGATTACAATACAGTTGAACAAATGACTGAAGATTTAGAAATATTAACTAAAGAAGGATATCAAGCTAAGTTAATTTTGAAATTTCCTGAAGTACATCCACTATCAACTGAAGAACTTATCGCTATGGCTAAAGCGGAGAGAGAGAAAAGGTCTGAAGAAAACAAACAGACAAAGTCTGAAGAAGATAAAAAGAAATAAACTTCTTAAGTATCAACATTCCTTACATTAGTAAGGTATAATTTTTTAAAACTTCGTTTGGATGACCTTGAAATTACCCCCCACCACTTTTTGTAGTACATAAAACTCGCTATTCAACACTATAAGCTCTTATTCTTTCACTGGACACAGCAGCGTCAACATGGAAGAACAAAAATACAAATACGAACCCCGTTACTGTTGTGAACAACAATGTACAGATTTAGGACCAATGATGGTGGACGGGTTAGCTTGCACTAAATGTGAATTTTTTGGATCTTGTTACTGCAAGTGCAAAACAAAACAACTACCGCCACCAGAATTGCGAACCTTCAAATTTTACAAATCAAGATATTTTCATACATGCTGTCCTCAAAGATGTTTCAAATTTCATCCTCTCGATCTAGCTCATTGTCAACGCACCAAGTCTCATCAAAATGATTTTTGTACACATATGATAATGAGATGTAAATACAGATCAGATTGGTATTCCGATCCTGTAGAACCATCAAATGTGTAAGTTCGGTTTTACACTATTTTTTAAAACTTCAATTGGATGACCTTGAGCTTTCCCCCACCATTAGTTTTTTAGATTTCCCCCTACCATAAGTCTTTTAGATTTCCCCCCACCATTTGTTTAAATTTTGTATCTTATTGAATCCACCTTTGAAATTATTTCACTTCCAACACTCCGACTAACAACATGGGATCGCCTTTCGTCAAGTTTCAACATATAATAACTGACAGGGAAGAGTTGGAGGAAATATTTCAAAATTTGCTCTCTGTCATGGATAGATATCCTATGAGATGGATCAGACTTGATGTTCACTATTTACGTCCTCGTGAATATTCTTCATCATCGAGTGAGGACGAAACAACGACTACTTCAGCTAGGATGTTTCGATTTTCTTCATCGTCGAGTGAAGACGAAACAAGGGCTACTACTTCAGCTAAGATATTTGAATTGAAAGACGAAGAAGAGGAACTTAGCTATTTACTTAATAACAAGCTCATGCTCACCGAAAAATAGGCCTCCTTCCTAAGCACCGATCTTCATTCACTCACCGACTCTCGCACGATGAACAACTCTCCGTTGACACGAATGAATTCTAGTTTCGAAGTAAATTCTAAAGAAGATTTGCAAGAGATATTTAATACTTTACACGAAATTGTTAGTAAATTCAACACTGTTAAAATGAGTCTGGAAATAACTTACGCCTGTCCTATTTGTGATAAGGTTGACAGTTCTGATGAAGATAGTTTGCTAAATCTTACTCCGCTAACACCTCCACAATCAGACACGACGACAGCAAGTACGGAAACAAATGGTGAGCAACCTCCTTCCCCCACCACTTCGTTGTAATTCAACTCCCCCCACCGCTTCGGTGTAATTAAATTCCCCCCACCGCTTCTTCGTTTAACTAACGTTCTTCGCTTTAACTTCTCATTCCGTCTCCAACATTTGAACTATCGACATCACTTGTTTCAAAATTTCAAACACCAAATAACAACACTAATGATGGATATGATGGATGAAGTTTCCTTCGTCACAAGGATGGAAGAGGAAAAGATGAAAGAAGAAAAATTGAAATTGGAAATTAAACGATTGGAATTGGAACGGCAAAACCAACTCGAGGTATTCCGTTTCTTCAAACTCGTCAAGTACGTCATCTGGGGACTCTGCCTCTACCTCATCCTCGTCGTCGGCGTTTGCTTTTACAACTCCGTATTTCATCACAAGAATTCAACCTGTATTGCACATTGATTGTATTTGTTTTTGCACGTTGATTGTATCTGTTTTCTTTTTTTTTTACGAATAAAGTTCAAAGAAAATTAAATCCGCCTATCCCGCTATCACCGGGTAGTTCGACTCTCAGAACTATTTCCTGTGGTAGCGGGATAGGCTTTTTTAAAACTTACTCGGGATGACCTTGACATACTTTCCGTAACCCACTTATCAAGTTGAATTTCAATTTTGAACTAACTTTTAATTTATGCGTACCTCTCCCTCCCCTGATACCTTCTCTAACCGACCGGAAGCTGTATGCCCCGGCGCATGGCTTCCGGGGCAGCTGACCTGAGCCAGCGGTAACCAAAACACACTACTCATCTTGTATGGAAATATCATAACAAATAGTTACAAAAAGTACTACAGATTAATTAACTATAAAATAAACACTTTAAAAAAACAATGACTACACAATAACTTACACATAGTATTTTGAAAAATAAAAAAAAAACAATTCAACTTAAAATAGGCTTATTAAAAAGTAGTTTAAAGCACAATTTTTAGTAATTCACCTTGTGTTTCTTCATGATGTGTTGGGTTGTAGAAGACAATCTCTTTCTATAGATAACCATGGCTTCTTTGAGGAGATTGTCCTTTAGTAGGGATTTTCATGTTGCTGTAGTACCGCACATTTGAAGTGGGGATCAACCGCCATACATGTCTTGTACAAATCATCGGACTTTATTTCTGCAAATTTTGATTTCATGCAATTTAATAGGCTTCAACAAAACATAGCTCCAGTTTTTTTTTTTTTTTTTTTTTTTTTTTTTTTTTTTTTTAATCGGCTTTGTCTTCAAAATATTTTTTATTGTTTTTAATAATGGATATACCATAGACATAGTGGGAGTAGAACTAGAAGAGCATATTTAGGTGGCTTCATCCAAAGGGCTTAATATGTCGATGTATTCCTCAGCCAACTTCCACTCTGCTGATGTCAAACAGGTGCCATTTAATTGTGAAGCAAGCAACTCTCCAGCTATCGCCTCTTTTTGATGGACCAGACGGCTGAGCATCTGATATTCCGAATTCCACCTAGTTTGACAATCTTGTATGAGTTCAATTTGCTTTTTACCCAGATGTTTTTGATAGGCATGCAGCCTTTGCTGCGCTGAAGCACTTCTCTTGTAGTGCCCTACAATTGATCTGGCAGTTGAAAGCATGTTGGCCATTCCTGGAGTATTCTTTTTAGCGTCCTTTAGGGCTAGATGAAGCGTATGTGCAAAACAATGGATGTGAGACCATGTTGGAAACAACCTCATAGCAGCAATCATATTTGCTGAATTGTCCGTAGCTGTATAGATTGGAATTGTTGTATCATTTAAATTCCAATCTTTTGTCAGGTTTCTTAATTTTTCTGCAATATGGTGAGCATTGTGTTCGCCGGGCAGGTATTCATTACCAAGGCTAATGAATTCATTTTTAGTATAAAATCTGTGGAAGTAATGTAATAACTAATGAAGGGTTAAAGATATGAAAGGATCGTTGCTTCGGTGAGTCCACATATCAGTTGTAAAGCTCAACGAAAACAAATCTGGGAGATCATCATTAATTTCAATTTCCTTCATTAGTGAAAGCTTATTTGATTCATAGAGTTCTGGAATAATTCGTCTTGAAAAAGTATTTCTGGAAGGCACCTTATACTTAGGGGAGGCCTCTTTCAACACATCAATTAGCCCTTCTTATTCCATCAAGGAGTAGGGATGGAGGTCTTTAGCCATCCAAACAGCTATTTTATTCGTTAGGGCTTGTGCCCTCGGGTGATCAGATGGCCAAGTTGTCTGTTTTTCAAAACACTGTGTTAATGTTGATTGTTTTTTGGGGGGCTCAATGTTTTGAGGCTTTTTCTGTTTAATTTTTTCAACTTTTTTGGCCTGATCGGATAGAAATTTTTGTGACTGTTTCTGATGGTTTGCCACCAGATGTCGGTGTAGGCTAGTTGTGCTACTAGTTTTGATGGAAAAAATTTTTTTGCAATAATTATAAATTGCCTTGTTGCTATCTTTGTCACAAATGTTGAAATGTTTCTAAATTGGAGCCTTCTTTACAACGGAAGAAGGGCTAGAATGTGTACTTACAGTACTCACAGTAGTTCTAGGCTCAGTTGCTTCTTCATTCATTAGGCCTCGTTCACTTTCGTTAGAGGCAAAGTCCTCGAGCTTACCATCATCAACTTCTTCGTTACTCATTTTGTGCTATAAAATGAACTACTAGAACTCCGTTCAACTTTAAACACAATTAAACTTAAAACAATAACACCGCCCAGCACGAACCACACAACATAATCTTACGCTACGGTTATGTTCACACAAACACAGCAGAAACAGAACCGATGATCGGTGTTTGTCACAATTAGTTCCACCTGTTGACCTACTGTGACTTTTTCAAGTGGTCACAGTTCGTCGGCAGCAAAGTCACAGTTCGTCAGCAGCAATCACCGAAAGACGCTAGCGATCCTAGTGGTTGGCTGCTGGACTTACCTATCTGACAGGCGTAAACCCTAACGAAATGAATTGAATGAACAGTACCGCTTCCAGCCACCAGGGTCGCTGTCGTTTATTGATCAGTAAGTTAAGTTTCAAAGGACGAATGGTCTAATTGACTCGACTGTCTACTAATAGTTATTGGACTGTATCTTGGAAGTTTACCGTAGTAGTAAGCTAGATGCCAAGCGATGGTCTTCTTACATTTGTTTTTTATTACTGCTTAGTTCTAAATCCAAAATAATTTAAGTTTGTCGTGTAAAGGAGAGGAATAATGGATGAAATAAATATTTAACACAAGTAAAAATAAGTTTTATTGGAAACTGATGTGAAAATATTATTATTAATATGGTCATAAACACAAGTTATGTATTGGAAACCATTCCGTGATTTTTGAAATTTTATTGCAAATATTTCAAATTATTATAAATAAAAAAAACTGGTGAAAAATCTGTATTTATTTTTGTAATTTATTCTTGTAATTTATTCTGCACGAAATCAGCCTGTTTTTGGTTCTCGCAGTAGTACCAAGCCATTTCTTTTGTGTCCTGGGACTGAAAAATCAGCTGGAATATTTTTTAAGTCCTAGGACTGAAAAGTTAGCTGTTTGCTATGTATATTATTATTCATTTTATAATGTTTAGGATCAGAATTTTGAAATTCAAACGTTATAACGAGCATTGTTTGTAAAAAACAGAAATGTAAACACTGCAATATTACTTACTTTTATAAAATACAACTTTCTAGTTAAAATTTTTAACGATTAAAAGTGAAATGCCGCATTATGATAAAAATCGCTGTTCATCACTCGGAGCAAAAGTGTCTTTTTTGTGCTAAATTGTTCAAAAAAATATTTGCGCACCAAAACCAGCCACTTTTGCTCCTAGTCATGAAAACTACTATTTTAAGGTATCTGACTAAAGAAACTAGTCAAACAGTGCAGCATTTTAATAGTAGGTTGTTCCATTGGTTTAAAAGTTCACTGGTTCTGTTTATAAATGGCAACTTCCTCTTCTCAGTCCCGTTAGTTAATATAGTTTAGACTTTTTTATGTTAGGGCCACTGTATTATTAATACGCAAACATAAAAAATAAATGGTTAAGTCCAACTAATTCATGCCTCTTATACCTGATTTCCAGCTGAAATAAAAGCAATGCAGTCTTTCTTAATGCAGTAAGGACATTCTCAAAATTAGGTAACTTTTATGCTATTGCCTATATCCTTTGAGAGGAGCTGAGATTTATTTTATATTGAGAGTATGTTAATGACGTGGCAACAAACAATATTTCTCATAATATTATTATTTAGGATTTATATATTTTAAAATAGCCATTAATCAAGTACAACATCAACACTTCTAACACTTTAGATATCGGTTAACTTTATTACTGAACCTCTTCTCATACACCTTATAATGTCTGAAGATTTGTTAATTTCTGAAATACACTATTTTGCAATAAATTACAAGAAATTTCAGGATGGCAAGCATACTTAAACATAAAAAATCACTAAATACTAGGTCTAAATAACAGATTACATCGAAACTCAATTGAATGTAGGTGTGAGATGAAAAGAAAATATAGTAATAACTATTACATTTATAACTGAAAAAATACAACACGATACAAAACATATAATAAATGCATAAAAACAATAGTGACAACATGCAATAGTAAATTTTACAATTAGGGATTGAGTTGTAGTGTGACAGTTTTAACTAGGTAATAGAGCAGACACAATATTAAATATCTGAATAAGTCACCAGCGAGACCATGTAACCCTTATTTCACGATTTGGTAAGGATTATAATTATAAAGCTTTCCGAGGAATATCAGAAAGAAAAGGGTGTAATAGATCTCTTGGTTTGACGGGTATATCCAAGTTTTAAATTGGTTGAGGAAGGAGTTAATTTTTTATTGTTCGCACAAATATTTAAATGCATTGTACTCGGTAACCTTCTTTGTTGAAGGAAGACAGATTGATATTAATGAGCTTCATAACACCAAAAACAACAAATTTAAACAACTTTCTTCATATTTTTCCTTCATTAGTATTTTAATTAAGCTTGAATTTCACCCTGATAATATTTCATATTAATCATATATTTATTCGGATCTTTTCAGGTTTTAACACTTTATTTAAATTATATATCAGTTTACTTCTTACGAAGAAACTGATTACCTTAGATCTCACTAAAGTAAGTACAATGAACGTTATTATTTTTTAAATAATTATGTATATAGTCAACACCGCATGGAAAATAGATCGTAACCAACACATAAAAACATCTTTTTAACTATAGTAATTAATTATTCAAAATTAAAAACTTATATATTTAAACCAATAAGGTAAAAATATCTTTGGACAGTTCGTCTGAGACTTCTACTGGGCCGATTTACATGCGGGTTGTATCGAAACAAAAATTTACGTTAATTGGTCATACGCAAAAAATAAATTTTCTTAAGAACATGTAACAAGAGGAAAACCAAACTTGTTCAATCCTTTGGACGGTTTGTCTGAGACTTCCACTGAACCAATTTACATGCAGTTTTTACTAAATAAAAGCTCAACTTTTGTCTAAATACAGTAGTAGAGCGAAATCTCAAGGATTTTGTTTACTATAGCCATTACCTAAAAACGGATACAATTATAATTAGTGTATTAATACTAAGCCAAAATCGGAGGAACAGATCGACAAACTGGATATAATGTATATTGTTCAATCCATGTTTTCTTTTCTACTCCTTTTGCGTAGATATTTGTAAATTTGTCAGCGAATTGATGAATAATGTACAAATTTGAATTGGGTTGGTTGGGGTAAAACCGGTATAAAAAAGAGCTTATTTTATGTTTTAAGGCTTATTAAAAAATAAATTTCTATACAAAAAAACCATTTTGTGGTTTTAGGTTGTCATTAGGATTTTATACAATAGTTAAACACGATTTATCGGTTGCTAAACTGTTTTATAACCATATTATGATAATTTTTGTACTATACCCATTTCACCCCGTGGGTTGGGGAAAATGGGTATAGTGGGTATTTTCTATGTAAAACACAATTATAACAAGTAATATACCTGTTTTACCCCAGCATTATGGTTAAGTAGGTGTATGACAAATAAAAATTCATTAGTAGGCCTATATGAACATTTTTATTTTACACAAAACACAAGGAAATCGTTTAAAGAAAATGCTCTTGATTTAGAAAAACGTTACACAAACTTGAAAAATCGTCCATTATAATCAGGAACAGGAAATATATTTGAAATCTAACCCACGTCAACCCACTCAACATCTTCTTTGTCAGGAAAAATATATCGTTCTCCCTCCCCTTTACATTTACTAAAAAACCGTACAGTTGAAGGCGCGTTGGTGTATATTTAACATGGCACCATCCCCGATCCAATACTCCCCGATCCGATACTCCCAAAAAGTTTTATTGTTTAGTCAAAAAGTCATAAATTTAAGGGTAAACTGTAGTAAAAAAATTACATTTTTATTTCACTTTCCATCTTAATATTCTTGATGTTGTCATTTTCATCAATTTAATCCCCTCCATCACTGAAATTGTTTTCTTCATCTGATTCCATTGCATGTTTAAAAAATGTTATATTTAAAAAATAGTTACATTAGTAGTAGTTATATTAGTAATAGAGAATAGTGGCTAAAAGGAAGAGTGTGAATTTTATCAACCATAATTTCTCTTTTGTCCTCATTTGACGATAGTGCTTTTTTACTTCTGTAACGCTGAAAACTTTGTGTTTTTTACATCTGATCGTATTAAATTTTGCTGTCAATGTGGTGTTTTCAAACAACCAGTTCTTGTAGTTTTCAAAATCAATATTTTTCGTCAAATACGTTGTTTTTAAAACTTTTACTTTCTTCATGGTTGACATTTGTTCCTATTCTCTTTTGTATACGTTAAATGATTACAATTTTGACATAATGCAATAATTTCTTCAAAAGCCGATCCATACGTTTTTGTGTATGAACGTTCTCAGATCTTCATACACATCTTGCGTCTTAATCCAATTAAAAAAAGAATACGTGTCCATGTAGCTGATGCCGATATTGTCTCTTCCATAAAATGAAACCATCTTATTGTAATTAAGGACGGACATATGCGTCTTTGATACGCCCCAAATTGATATTCCTATGTACGACGGTCCATCCATGAAAATTTTTGTTTCGGCATACTCACTGCTACTAAATTTTCATTAATTATCATAGTGATTCCATTATTTGGTTTTTGTAAAAGTTTTTCTAATGCTCTTGCGTCACTTACTAATTTTGTTTTTCCTCTTGTTTTTTTTTCAGTGTTTTACCCAAAATTGCGTTGTTCATTAGTTTATACAAATCTTTTTCAAAATCTGGTGTTGCGGTGGCTCATCTTACAGCGTTGGAATCAATGTACGGTTTTAAATAACAAGATTGAGAAAATTCTATTGCCCAGTAAATTTTGGTAATGATACCAAACTCCAGGGATTCTTGTACTACAAAATAATGAGGAGCATTTCTGTTTTTATTTTCCAACGTCATTATCATTTTGGGCCATCTTCCGGTCGGTGAAACATTAGTCCTGGCTAGTAGAGGCAGGTCGTAGTGGTGGTCATGGAGGTGTTCCGGGTATTCGAAGTCGCAATCCAAAATGTAGCCAGTTGAACCATCCTTTGAAATCTGCAATATATAACTGATGCTGACCGGGTTGATCCACTCAAAGTCCACTTGGGGAAGTGGTTTCGACATCGGCCATCCGTATAGACTGTTTGCGTCGAAGTAGCCCATATTAGCGATCAATAGATCCTTTCTCACATTGTTCAGCATTTGATCTATTTTAGAATCTATGTGTTTTAGTTTTTGATAAATCTCATTAACTTTCGGTTCCAAACCGTCCAACCTTTTGACTAGGGGTTGAGAAACTTCGCGGTTGGAATCCTGCAACACACAATTTCCAGTTATAAAATAAATTTTCAAATTAGTTTTAATCGCAGGATGTCATAATTGAACTGTTGCTCAAGAAAGTGAGAACATAAACATCAACAGCAATAATCCATCTACTTCAAATTTTCCATTTGTTAAGTCCTTGCTATGTGGGGGTACTTTGTCTCACTGGGGAGCCAAAGCGGTTAGACAGTTAAAATCGTTGGCATAGGTGATATCTACAAGCTGCTTTCTGCCAATAAGATATCATTTGAATCATTTTATACCTAGGTCACTAACACCAATGTTTGAAAGTTTCTCTAGTAACGTATTATGAGAGACACTATCGAAAGCTTTGGTCATGTCGATGAAGACACCAACAACCTATTCTTTTTTGTCTATTGAATTGATAACCGACTCAATAAAATCAATCCCCGCTCTTACAACTGATTTTCCACACCTAAAACCAAACTGTTCGTTATCAAGAATATTTTTGTCCTCAAGAAATTTGGTAAGTTGTAGACTCATTACTCTTTCATAAATTTTTGCAAAGGAGGATATTAATGAAATGGGTCTGTGGTTTGCGAATTCTTTTTATTTCCACTTTTAAAGTAAGGTTTTACTTTTGAAAGTTTTAATTCTCTGGGAAAATGCCAATAATCATAGAGGAATTTATTACATGGAGCAAAGGTTTGAGTAACTGTCTGTAAGAGAATTTAATAACTGTGATTGGAACTTCATCCCATCCACAGGATAACTTATTTTCAAATTGCATTATATATTTTTCTAATTCCTCATAACTAATTTGCCTAGGAGAAAATGATTTTTTTTGTGATGCCTACCTTTTGTCTTTGATTGTTCCCGTTATGGCTGACAAACACCTTTGGAACAGTATTTTGTTCCACAACATTTGTAAAATAGTTGTTAATATTTTGACATACTGTGTTTGGATCTTCATTGTCATTTGCTAAAAGTTTAATTATATTTTCTTCTGTTTTATTTTTACTACCTACTTTATTATTAATTATTTGCCATGTAGTTTTACATACATTTTTTAGCGAATTTCCCATAGGGAATAAGCTATTACCGTAGGTCTCATAATAAGACCTAAGTCCGGGACCACGTTACTTTTTCGTTTTGAGGTGCCCAGAGACCAAAAATAATAGTCATTAAAATTTATATATATATATATATATATATATATATATATATATATATATATATATGTATGTATGTATGTATGTATGTATGTGTCCCTAGACACGATAACTCTCGTAAAAACGGTCCGATCGACACTAAATTTGGTAGAGATGTGTAAGCCTACGTTTATTCGGATGAGTTCGTAAACCAGACATATCGACCTATCGGAAGGGGTAGTTTTGGGGGGTTTTGTACCCCAAAAATGGGTTTTTTGCATTTTTTACATATAATTTTAAAAAATATTTAATTTTTATTTTCACCATTGGATTTAGCTCAAAAAACACACAATTTAGTATTTTGAAGCTTTGCTCTATCTCCATTGGTTACCGAGATATTAAAAAGTCTAAAGACAGTACGTTGTATTTTGAGGCTCCAATGTTAATCTTATGGAGGATAAGGATTTGATAATATTTCACTTATTAACCAATATTTTTGGGTGTAACTTGGTATTTAGCTTCATTTGGTTGAGCTTAATTTATTTATGGTAAAAAATCTTGGTTTTTGTGCTTATCATGGTCAGCAAACCTGCATATTCTTTTCCCATGTTAATCATATGGAAAATAAGCGAACTTGTTTATTTATGGTCAGATATAGATGAAACTAAGTTTATGGCTTCATATGTTCGAGATGTTTTTTTATGATAAAAACGTACTTTTAGTGTTCCCCATGGCAGCATACCTCCATACTCTTTCCCTATATTTATCAGGAGAATAGACATACTTAGATACTTTAGATAGGTACTCATATATTTCCCTATTTATGAGCACGTGATTAAATTTTGTTTACAGATTTATCTGTTCAAATTAATATTACTAATTTGGAAATTCGCTGAGTATGCAGGTTTGCTGCGACGGGGTGTATTTGAATTCTCGATTAAATTACTGTAATAATTAGTTTTGGTCTCTTGAACTTTTTGCTTGTAATCTACTCTTAAACCATTTAACATCTGTCTATCAAAAATTTGGTTCATATATCTTGGACCATAGTTCATATCTTTCTTCCTATCAATCAAATCTTTGGATACCCAATTCATGCTATTATCTTTCACCCTACTTTTAACTTTGGGAAAACACAGATCAAAATAATATTTGAAAATATTGTAAAAAACATCAAACTTGTTTGTTATTTGAGCATTCATTACATCAATCCAAGATTCCTTTTCCAACATCTTAGAAAATAATTCATTATTATACAGATTAAACTTCCGTAAGTTACTAAATTCTTTTTCATTTTACAATGTTTAGGTTTGGTACAGTTTATTTGTATTTCCATTGTTTGAGCATCATGGTCTGAAATGTTAGTTATTAATCCTGAAACTTTTAGATTTTCGTTTTCTATATTAGTGAAAATGTTGTCTATGCCACTGCTTCTAGTATCACAAACCCTTGTAGGAAAGTCAACCATGGCTGTCATTTTGTAAGAACCTAAAATATTTTTCAACCTAAAGTGACTTGGGCAAGGCACAAGTACATCTATATTAAAATCTCCGGCAACAACTATATATTGATATTTTTTGCAAAGGAAAAAAAATACACCAAGTTTGTCTAGGAATAAGTTTTTAAAATTTTTAATAGGCGACCGATATATCCCTGCCAGAATAAAAGTAAAGTCATGTAATTTTACCAGGGATAAACAACATTCAAAAATCATTTCTTCTAATAAGCCAATTACAAAAGGTATGGTTATTGGTTTAACCTTAAGATTATTTTTCAATGATTTTGATAATATCATAACACCACCGCCAAAAAATTTTGATCGAGAATAGGAGGAGCATATTTTGAATCGTCCCAGATGAGCACATATAATTTCAGCCTCAGACATTTTATGCTCTGAAAGCACAACTATATCTGGGTTAATGTCTTGTAATTCAACTAATAGAATATCTTTTCTTGTAGAATAGTATTGTATATTGTGGTGAAAAATTGTTAATTTGTCATAACTTTCCTTGGATTGATGTTTCTGATATGCTGGTGTTTTATCATTATTGTTTGATTTTGCTGAGACAAGTTCTTTGTCAACAGACCTTAGTTTAAACTTAACCTACTACTTACATTATTTACATCTACATGACTTGGTTGGACAATTACAACTGTGGGACTTAGCACCTCAACACTGCTCTGCTTTTGCACTGACACTGGTTTCACCACTTAACTAATATCTTGAGAGACTGGGCACTCTGGAAGGTTATCATTTTTCTGAGAGGGAGAGTTGAAACTGCTTTCAAGGGTGTTCTCTTGGGGATTCCATATCGTCTCTGTGAGGATGTCTCCGCTTCTGGGTGGATGAGTTCTTGTAGAGTCTTCGGATGCTTCTTTACTTTTAGTGGTACTTAAGTCCACTATAACTTTTTGAAGCTTGTTCAAGAACAAAGTGTGAGACATACCGTTCCATAGTATTCTTCTAGCCCTAGGTTTGTCGTATAACACGTTGCAGACTGTAGCATTGGTTTCTTTATGCAATTTAATAATGTTTCTGGCAAAGCGCTCTCGTTGAATAAAGTCCCAAACACATCCCATAGTAAAACAGATTAATGTCTTCAAGTTGTTCTTCTTAAAATTTGCAATTAGTTGTAAAAATTACTCATCATAGTCTTCTGCTCTAGGCTTCCCATTGTAATAATATTTTGTGACTAGACTATAGACAGTCGCACCATTTTCAATGATCTGATGTGTAAGTCTCGTGTCAACATAGTCATTTACTTGAGGCCGGCCAAATTTTCTTCTTAAGTAAGTTATTTCCTGTTTTCCCTTTTTGTTGAAGTGCAGACCGTGTCGTGTGTAAAAGTGACGCTGTAAATGATTAATGGTAAAAAAAGATGCATGGCCATGGTTTGACACTTCTTTTTCAATGTCTATGTTAAGGATACATATTCTATTATTTACTCCTGGTGTATGATGTCTAAATCGGAAGCCTTAAAAAAATAACATTAGTGTGTTTAGTATTAACGAGCAGATCTTTATAGAGGCTTAAAAGATTTTTCTCTGCACGTCCTATTTCATCATTAGATCATCCGATTACTACTAGTGTGCCTTTTGTAGAAAATTTCTTTGTTAAGTTTTTTGCATCCTTTAATACTTCTGCCATGGTTGCATTTGGCTTAAAAAACTTACATATGTTATATTCAGTTCCTAAGCCTGCAGTCATTAAGTGTGTTCCACTATGCCTTCCATGGCTATCAGCCAAAATTAATAGGTTACTGTTTTTCCTGTCAATTTTTGTATTCTTTATCTTCAATGTTGGCTTAGCTGGAATATCGTTGAGGAGTTTAATTGTAGAAACTGGATTCTTAGAGGGGTTACATTGCTCAATGGAAGATTTTTCTTTTTCTATTTCCACATTCTGTTTTTTTAGAACAGCATTATCATTCTTTAGGTTGGTATTTTCAGAAGTCACAGTTTCCAAATCCATCGTGAGGGTCTTAAGAATTTGTTCCTGACAATTTATGATTTCTTCGGCTTCCTTTTCTAGTTCTTTTATTCTAGCTTCCAATTTCCTATTTTTTACCAATACTTTCCTATCGGGTGAAGAACAAGGAAGTATTGTGCTCATCAAGTTTAAATTTAAATTTTCTTTTCTCAAGCTGGTAATCTTGTAATTCAAATTTTTAATATCCTGCCCTAAAAGATCACAGGTTTTACAGTTTTTTAATTCAGTTATACTTTTTTCGGTTAATGAAGCGGATTCTTTTAAGTACTGTATTTCTTCTTTTTGACTACGAACTTCTCCATTCAATTTGGTGTTAGCATTTGGAAGTGCTTCAATTTCGGCCTGAAGTTTAGTGATCATATCTTAAGTTTCATCTTCCAAAGTTGACAAGGATTTTTCCATCCTTTCTTTTTAATATTTCAATTGTAGGCATGATTCAGTCATGCTTAGCAAATTTTGGCACATATCCAGAACATTGTCCGTAATTTCATCCTGTGGTTGGTCAGTTTTATAAACCACTGTGCTTTTGAAATTGGATCAACATTATCCAGGGCTTCTGAGCGTAGGTCAGTTTTATTTTCATTGTCCAATTTTTCCTTTAATGAAATTGGGTTTTCTTTGAAAGTCACCTTTTTTGTCTTATTTGTAATTGAAATTGAAGTCTTCAATTTTAAAAGGAAGTTTTTTAGCTTCAATATAGTTTTGAAATGTCGATCTAGACCTGAATACTGTTCTAGAAGCAGAATACACATACACATCAGTTCTTTTCCCATATTATCTTTTAATTTCTCTCCTGCTCCAGCCTTCCGGCACTAAATTTGCATTTCCATTTGACATATTACTAGATGTTAGGGTAAGGCCTAGTTAAGAACATGTATACAACCCTAGATGGACAAAATAATTTATTTTTCACATGTTTCTATTATGTATTACAAATTTATTCAAAACAGTGAATAAAATTGTTTTTTTTTTTTAGGATAAAAAATTCTTTTCCTACCACTGCATGGAAATAATTGCATTGCCACACCTGTAACCCCTATGCAAAACAGTTCATTTCCGGTTTCCGTTTCTTTCCCGCTCTAGAGCGGCAATGATTCTTTACCACACGCTAGATCAAACAGCAATTTTAAATCAGCTGTTATTACAAACCATGCTACAGCTGTTATTCATTGTTGTCGCTTAGTAATTGCTTCTTTTTTAGTTTGAGGTTATGTTTGATAGTTAACATTTTGTACCAACAGAAACAAATAAAAATAATCTAAATGACATTTTGTATACAATAAAACATGTAAAATGTAACATATATGTTGGTAGGAAAAATCTTGTGTGTATTACGAGTGCAAATAGTCATTGCCGCTCTCGAATTGTTTGGCCGCACTCAGCTGACGCTTCGTGCGGCCATCTACAATTCTCGAGTGGCAATGACGTACTTAACGCTCTTATTACACAAATAGCTATTAGGATATTATAAATGCTCTATTTTGATTACATAAAACACAATACCAGAGTTGAAGTCTATTTTTTTGAGACCAGACTATCCTTAACAATTGTTAACCAACTTTTCTAGACGAGGTCTTTTTAGCTGATGATCAGACTATACTTTGCTTCAAGCTATTTACGTGATTGGGACCAGACTATCCTTAACGCTAGTTAACCAACTTTTCTACACAAGGTCTATTTAGCTGATGATCAGACTATACTTTGCTTCGAGCTATTGACGTGATTAAAATTCAACCACACGCCATCTTGGTTTTTTACTTTTATGTTAAAACTTTAATTTATGATTTACTTACAGGTTTTTGTTGAACCTAGATGTATAAAAAACCATTTTGCACAGTCTAAAGATGACTTGAAACAATAAATATTGCTTTGAAATTAATTTTAAAAGAAGTTGGCCTTTGTTGAAAATGCGAGGTGGATGACTTCGGTTACTTGTTGCTATAAAAAATGCCGAGTAAAAATCACTTATTAAATAAATTTTAAGCTTTACTTATAAAAACTAATATCACACACTTTTCTTATAGATCTATATTTCTAATTTTAACACTTTTTAACTTTTACAATGTTGCAAATTCGGTTAAAAACTTGGTTTTAACTTGGTTAAAAACTTAAAGGGAGGTATTGCTTGATTTCCAAAGACCTACTTTCCTCTTATTCTTTCAATCTTTGCACTACTTCCTCCGTGGTCATCACTTTCCCACAAGTTCCCTGGACTCTTCGTCTTTTCGCCTTTGAGTTTTGTAGTGCTTCTTTAACGCTGGTAGATTGTTCCGGGGATATTGTTTCAAAATAGCTTCCCTGAGTTTCTTCATTGGGGAAAGACCTGTTGCAAAAGTTGAGGGATTTTTTGCAGAAGTTGAGGGACCTGTTGCAGAAGTTGATGGGCCAGTCAAATCAGCAGTATTGGGTGTCTGTTAAACTTCTAGAGGTGGAGCTGCGCTTGGCAGAGCTAGACCTTCAAGCTGACTAGGTGTTTGGTGGGTTACTATCCTTTTTTTCAAAACCGTCTTGTCGACTGGTCTACATCCCAGAGCCCTTAAAATCTCTGATAATGTGTTGAGGTTTGAATGAGGATATCATTAGCTACCATAGGAGACTTGGGAACACCGCTTTGTCAACATTTTTGAGGCTTGATTCTCGATACCAAACTTTTAACATTTTTTCCAAGAATTCTTCATTGGGGTGAATACACCAACATCCAAAGGTTGAAGGGCGTGAGATGTGTTAAGAGGCAAGCACAAGAGAATCATTTCGTTCTTTTGTGCCTCACAGGTTACATTATATGTCAAATGACTTCCATGTCCATCGGACAAGAGCAGAACTGGTTTCGGAATATGTTTTATCTGTTTTGCAAAACTGATAAGCCATTTCTCAAAGATAAAATCTTGCATCCAACCTGACTCGGTGACCCCATACAGTGCTCCTGGCGGTCCTCCCCGAACCCTTGTGCTCTGTAAGTCTCCACTTCCCTTAAAAACGACACAAGGTGGATAGCGCTCACCACTTGCACTGGCTACCAACAGGACACTATACTACAGTCTACCAGCACCTCCTGCTCTTGAATAGGAAACCTTAGAACTTTTTGGGACAAACACCTTACCCTTAGTCGGATCTGTTCCCAAGCCAGTTTCGTCCAGGTTGAAAATACGTTCTGGGTGGTTTTCCAACCCGTTCTTTTTGAGAACATTCTCGTAAATCTTAAAAAAAATCATCCACAACAAACTGAGATAGGCCCTCGGCCCTTGCCTTAGTCAATATTTCAGGCATTCGCCGCGATAATTCTACAGCCCATCTTTTTTCAAAGCCTACTATAAAATCGTCCTGTATTTGTAACGGGCCGTACAGTTGAAGGCGCGTTGGTGTATATTTAACATGGCACCATCCCTGATAGGCCTACTCCTAAAAAGTTTTATTGTTTAGTCAAAAAGTCATAAATTTAATTG
This sequence comes from Neoaliturus tenellus, assembly GCA_030545055.2. NCBI lineage: Eukaryota > Metazoa > Arthropoda > Insecta > Hemiptera > Cicadellidae > Neoaliturus > Neoaliturus tenellus. The sequence continues at coordinate 47,156,212 of CM061531.1, read as the reverse complement.
TAAACTGTAGTAAAAAATTACTTTTTTATTTCACTTTCCATCTTGATATTCTTGATGTTGCCATTTTCATCAATTTAATCCTTTCCATCACTAAAATTGTTTTCTTCATCTTATTTCATTGCATGTTTAAAAAATGTTATATTTAAAAAATAGTTACATTAGTAGTAGTTACATTAGTAATAGAGAATAGTGGCTAAAAGGAAGAGTGTGAATTTTATCAACCATAATTTCTCTTTTGTCCTCATTTGACGATAGTGCTTTTTTACTTCTGTAACGCTGAAAACTTTGTGTTTTTTACATCTGATCGTATTAAATTTTGCTGTCAATGTGGTGTTTTCAAATAACCAGTTCTTGTAGTGTTCAAAATCAATATTTTTCGTCAAATACGTTGTCTTTAAATCTTTTGCTTTCTTCGTAGTTGACATTTGTTCATATTCTCTTTTGTATACGTTAAATGATTACAATTTTGACATAATGCAATAATTTCTTCAAAAGCCGATCCATACGTTTTTGTGTATGAACGTTCTCAGATCTTCATACATATCTTGCGTCTTAATCCAATTAAAAAAAAGCATCCGTGTCCATGTAGCTGATGCCGATATTGTCTCTTCCGTAAAATGAAACCATCTTGTTGTAATTAAGGACGGACATATGCGTCTTTGATACGCCCCAAATTGATATTCCTATGTGCGACGGTCCATCCATGAAAATTTTTGTTTCGGCATACTCACTGCTACTAAATTTTCATTAATTATCATAGTGAATCCATAATTTGGTTTTTGTAAAAGTTTTTCTAATGCTCTTGCGTCACTTACTAATTTTGTGTTTCCCCTTGTTTTTCAGTGTTTTACCAAAAATTGCGTTGTTCATTAGTTTATACAAATCTTTTTCAAAATCTGGTGTTGCGGTGGCTCATCTTACAGCGTTGGAATCAATGTACGGTTTTAAATAACAAGATTGAGAAAATTCTATTGCCCAATAAATTTTGGTAATGATTCCAAACTCCAGGGCTTCTTGTACTACAAAATAATGAGGAGCATTTCTGTTTTTATTTTCCAACGTCATTATCATTGTGGGTCATCTTCCGGTCGGTGAAACATTAGTCCTGGCTAGTAGAGGCAGGTCGTAGTGGTGGTCATGGAGGTGTTCCGGGTATTCGAAGTCGCAATCCAAAATGTAGCCAGTTGAACCATCCTTTGATACTGCAATATATAACTGATGCTGACCGGGTTGATCCACTCAAAGTCCACTTGGGGAAGTGGTTTCGACATCGGCCATCCGTATAGACTGTTTGCGTCGAAGTAGCCCAAATAGAATGAGGGTTGCTGTTGGTCGAATATTTCTTGTATTTTTATATTGCTGGTAAATACTTCTTGTTGGTTTTCACATGTCTTGTCCCAGCTTGTAACAGTCATCAACGTACTTCAGGATTCAATCATAAAAATCATATCGATGTCTGTTACAAGCTCCAGCTTACACTCGGTGGGTTTAAGCATGGCCTGCCATGCTAAGCCGAGAGACGTGTATGAATGAAGAGGGTACAATCCGTGAGTGGAAAAACATGTGTTCCTAATATTTCCATTACATCACATAATAATGTTAAGGTAGTAGTTTCCACATAAGATCGTAGAATCTGTCCCCCAAGCTTAGTTTCTCAAGGTTTCTTTGGGTTTCCTTGGGGAAGCCTCCCCTGGAGCCGAAGACCACCGGCCAGACCTCTACACTGCTGACTCCCAGCGAACTCTTGACGTTTTCGGAGATTCTAGCATATTTGGTCCTCTTTTCGGCTGATGCCTCTCGGAGGGATTCGCCCTGTTCATAGCGAACCGTTACGTCCACTATTATGCCCTTCTCCCCAGCCTTGATCACTAAGTCAGGTTTGAGGAATCCCGATCTACCCCCTTTTTTCGGCTGTGGTCTGTTCAGCGGCGTTGGTGGCAAAAAAATGGTCTCTTGCTACCACTAGCCCCGACTCGCTTGCCCTCTCTTGTATGGCCGTAACGATCGTGTCATGTCTGCTGATCCTGAGACCCCTTCCTGCAGAGCAGGTGCCCAGAACGTCACCGAGTGTTTCAGGTGCAAGATGGCATCGTCTACAGTTGGTATCGCCCTCTTCGTGTCGAGCTATGTACTCCCTTGTTGGGTAGATGTTGGAACGGATCCTCGATCTCCTCCCCTGGAGCGAGCACTTGCGACGTCAACCACCTATTACCAACGTTGTTTTCTCGAAAACATTCAACTCCTTTTCCTTGGGTCGGCTGCTGTGTCCACGAAAGGAACCTTTCCTTTCTCCTGTTTAGTTTCCAGGGAAATGTCCAGGGAAGAGCAGGGGAAATCGAGGTTTATTGCCGTCGCCAATCTCTGTGCTGCCGCCTTATGATCGCCCAAAAACAGAGCTTCGGCCAATGGGTCCTCAGATGTTACAAGTGCCGAGAAGGCCTTAAGGTTGGCTGCCTTCACGAGGTTTACCAGCTCGGGAACACCCAGACCACCGTCCCTTTTGGAGCAATGAAACAATTGGTTAGTCACGTGGATAGGTAGGTGATAGAACTCCGTGATGGACATTCTGATCTCCTGATCAAGGCGCCGGAGTTTGCCGTCGCTGCGGAGGTCGTTTATCAGCAGATGCAAGTATGCAGGTATGATGTAACTCGTTGTTAGCTCTAGTTTTTGCCTTGGCGTAGCCTACCACACCTCCTGACTGCTTCGGTTACTAGAAGGGCGTTTCGCCAAGTTGCCATCCCTTCGTTGATAGAAAAGAAAGCATTAGTTACTTAAACTCCTCAGTGGGCCCCACATTTCTAATTATCTCATCGTTCACTCGAACTCGTATTACCTCAGGAACCCAACTTCTTCCTTTAGGCTTGATCCCAAAGACTAAGCATTTTTGGGTGGACAGAGACATTTGTAGTCCTTCAAGGAAGTTGACGGTGATGTCAAGAAGACCTTGAAGCTCGAGTTCGTCGTTTCCACAAAGGACAAGGTCGTCAGCAAAGGCTAGTGCAGGTACTCTTAAGTCGTTCACGGTGAAACCATACCCCGATTGACTCAGGCGCCTGAGAAGGTTGTCGAGCACGGTGTTAAATAACAGTGGTGACAAAGGGTCGCCCTGCTTTACCCCCCTCCTGAGCTTGAGGTCGAATCCTCCGCAGTTCTTGAAGCATGTCATCGATATATTATAGGCGTCTTCCAGGATTGAGACTATCGCAGGAGGAGCACCAGCGGCCTGCAACGATTTCATTATGGCCTCATGAGAGACGGCATCGAATGCTTTGCTGATATCGAGCACCGCCACGGCTATTCCGCCCTTCTTGTCCCTCCTGATAAATTCATTAAGGTACCTCGTGTTGGCAAAGCAGCCGTTCCCCTCAGTGAACCCCCTCTGTCTGACGTCTAGCCTAATTCCTTTCCTCAGTTTGTCCTCCAACACTACACTGAACACTCTGGCAAGGACATTCCCAATGGTTATTGGCCGCCAGCCTCCTGGATCCGTTAGGTTTTTACCTTCTTTAGGAATCATAGACGTAACGTTCTCACACCAGGCTCGAGGATGTCTGCCCGACAACAGAACACAATTGAATATTCCATCTAGGAGATGCGCATACCCTTTAAAGTTCAGAAGATTTTCCCTCCTGATTCCGTCAGGTCCGGGAGCGCCCTTGGGTTTCATTTTCTTCAGCCTATCCCTCACATTAGCCGCAGTGATTGGATCAACTTTCCAACTTTCCACTTTATCCTCTGGCATGAAGGTAATTGAACTGGGAGTCTGCCCCCATAACTCTGTATATACCCGCTGAATTGCATGCTTTGGAGGAACTTGAGCAGAAGGTCCTCTGAAACCATCAAGTTTGTTCTGGCGCACCAGCTCCGCCAATCTAGAGGGGTTCCTGATGAAGAGTTCTTGAGTACTGGCATATTCTTTTCTCTTGATCCCCTTGGGAAGATTCCTATGGCCATTTTGCCTCCTCTTGTCGATTCTGGTATCCATGGTTGGGGCTTTTCGGATCGCTTCCGTCGCTTTGGCAAAGAAGTATCAAGCCAGTCTGGGTCAGGCAGACCACCCTCCCTGAGTTTGTTGCCCAGTTCAATGCCGTACTCCTCATTTGGCTCCACTCGTAGCCATTGAGCAATGGGGTCCGATGTCAAGCTGTCCAGCGCAGGAGGAAAGTCTTGCTGATTACGGTCAGGGGCAGGATTAGAAGACCCAAGATCCTCTAACTCATGCTCAGGCTCCATGTGAGTGACTAAACTTAGTCGATCAACACCCTCCATTTGGTCGGATAGGCCCAGGGGATCTTCGACCTGTTCGTCCTGCTCGTTCATCGAAAGGCCCTCATTCGAGGGGGATAGGTCGAATACCTCAAACGAGGAAAGCACTGGTGGTTCCGGGGTACCATTTTATAGGTTTCCTTGATGCCCTTCGGGGGAACTGTCAACTTGGTTTGAGGGGGAAACCTGTACCTCCGCTGCGTTGTCTGGTGAAAATTCATTGCCAGAGGTGTCCGAAAGATCCAAAATGTCGTCCTCGTTGAGCGCCGTTCGGGGGTTTCCGATGCATTTAGAAGTATGCCTTCAGCTCTGAGTGCCGAAACTTTGTCACGTATCTGTTTGGCGGTTCTATTAGGGAGAAGGTCAATGAAGAGAGCTGTGTAGGTCCTATCTCTCAGAAGGTACTGGTTCTCAAGCAGAATGTTCACCTCCTTGTTCGTCCAGTACCTACCACCTCTCCTATTTGGTACCCTCCTTCGGACTCTTGGGTGACCGGAGGCTGGAATGCCTGAAGACCTGGCCTGAAGATTGATTTCCGGGTGAGCGTGCCGAATATGTTGGCCCAAGCCATGTCTCGTTGGAAAGGAGCTGGGGGAAGTGTGGACACACGTTTACATGTAGAAGAGGGGCAGCACCTTGACAGTTTGCATGATGGCACGCAGCTGCATGAAAACCTCTGAACAGTCTGTCGCACTTAGCGCATGCAAAGAGAAGCTCAGTATCCAAATGGAGTGAGTGGTGGTGGCTGGACAGAGGCCCTGGCCTCTGGAAAAAGGCAGGGCAGTGCTGGCACTTCGTCGGAATGAAGGGGATTCGGTAGGCCTGTGGATGCTCCTGTTGTGTGGACGCCGAGAGTTCGGAGATGGCCTGGGATAAACTGACTCTGACATTAAAGTCCATAGTCGGTCCTTATACGGCTCTCCTCCAGAGCCCTCAAGTACGCTGGACATTGATTGCTGACGATACTGTGGTCATGCGGTCTTTTGGCTCTTTTGCAGGCAGCGCATGTTGGAGGACCCTGACATTGGCAATCCTTGATTGAGTGTTCACCCAAACAATGTCCACACGTTGGTCTTGTTTCTCTACAATGTTTGGCTATGTGACCATAGGACTGGCAGTTGTAACATCTTGTGGCCTCAAAATATTCCCTTATCCTGCAGGAGTGGAAGTCAATGAAAATCCTCTCCTTGACCTCCAGAGCCTTGTGAACGATTGGACTGACTTCTACGATCCAGTTCTCTCTATCACCTCTATTAGAAGAAATCCGTCTAACCAATCTGAAGCCCTCCTAGAAGACATTCTTGTCGATGCCATTAATATTCTGGGCAAAGATAGCTTCCATAACAGGATCACAATGTTCACCAACATCAACTTCGTAAACAATATATTTAGGACGCTTGAGCGATCCCCTTGAGGGCACAAGGCCGACGTTCGCAAGGGCTGTGTTACTGAGAAGTCGATCTGCGCTCTCCTTATCCTCAGGTTCCACCATCACCGAGCCTCCTTTCGTTTCACGCATTCTAAAAACGTTGATTTTGTCTGAGCTGGGTTTTATTGCTTCTTGAAATTTTTTCTTGACGAGACTAGCAGACACTGGTTTCCCCTCTTGCTGAGGTATGGTGGACTTCACGACAACAATGTTGTTCCTGGTCACTGAATGGTCTCTCTTGGGAATTGGCTGTTGACTTCTTAGTGCCTCAGTTAAGGAGCGAGTAGACTCAGCGGACCGTCTCACGATTGGATTCAGCTTATTCGATAGACCCTTACTGAGCTCCTCAAATTTGGCTTCAATAATGCTACAAGCTTCCTTCTGTCCATCTACTCGTCTCGCAAAGTAAGCACGCTCCATTTCGAGCTTATCCAGGCTTTCCTCGATGTCAGTAACCAGTCCTCTGAATGTTATCAATTTCGTTTCTGGCAACGTCTTCAGACTTTCATATACCTCACTATACCAGGATTTCAAGCTCTGGACAGAGTACCTGGTCCTTTCGATGGCATTCCATCCTGCTTCCTCATACCAGGGGCCTCGATCATCGCCTGGGGAACCTCCTCCACGCTGTCTCTTAAGCGGGTTGCCTCCACTTGGGGTTTCCTGAGAGAGCTGATCTGGGCGGCCGTAGTAGAAAGACTGTGCTCGAGCTTCCTGGAAAAAAATTGGTTAGTTCTCCCCAAATTGAGGTGTGACTCCTTTAACTCCTGAGATTCTCCCCAAATTGAGGTGTGACTCCTTTAACTTCTTCCCTTTCCAGTTTCTGGGAGGATCGAATCTCAGGGGGGGGGGGGGGCGTCTGGATTGGGAATAGTTGAGACTGCGAGACTCTATCTCCGGGATCATGAAATTCTCCTATTCCGGTTACTTGTGAGGGATCCATGACCTGGGCTGCTGTATTGGTCTCTTCAGGCACGTTGGTGTCCATCAAGGATACATCGCTGGCGAGGTCGAAGTGGCTGCTCCCCAGGTTCGCCAAGTTTTGCCCAACAGGCGATCTTACCAGCGATTTCTTAGGCCTGAAAACATCCTTCGGGTCCAGAGTAATGTCTGACGGGGGATTCAGCACAGCAGTTCTGAGGCGGGGTTTACTCTTGTCTGGTGGCTTGGGGGGAAAACTTCTCTTTTTGTCACTGTCATCCATGCCGACACTGCTCTAGCGTGGATAGCGAAAACCTGAGCAAGGCGCAAAAAACCGCAGTCAAATCGGGCTGAAAATGACGAAGTTATGGCCAAAAAACTGAAAGAACGGGTCTTTTCCGTTATCTGACCGCTGGATCCTTAACCACTGTCCCGTGCGAAAAAAAAGTGTCCTAAGGAATTTGGCGCTTCTTGACGTGGATTTGTGGAGAGGCTTCGCACTTAAGAAAGCTATCTGGAAGAAATTAGATTTTTTTTTCAAAAACAAAGAAATTGATCTTGACCGATTCTCCTGGAGTCAAGTTAGGGGTCTTTGGTAAGCTGGGGTGATGACGGGGGGGGGGGGGGGGTACACACTTAATGATTTGACCAATTTGACGCTATGGGAAATTTTGTTGGTGTTGTGGGAATTAGTTTGTTGGAGGCTGTGAAACAAAAGGCTGTTGATGCTATGGGACTGTGAGTGGTTGATCTTGTGGGAATCTCCAATGTCGGCTATCTTGGTTCTGGAAAAAAATTGGTTAGTTCTCCCCAAATTGAGGTGTGACTCCTTTAACTCCTGAGATTCTCCCCAAATTGAGGTGTGACTCCTTTAACTTCTTCGGTTCTCCCCAAATTGAGGTCTATTTCCTATACCTACTTTGGTTCTCCCCCTATTGATGTATGACTCCTTTAACTGATTTGGTTCTCCCCAAATTCAGGTGTGACTCCTTCAATCCTACATGTTCAGTTCACGTTAGCTCCTCAGCAAAAAAACTAACTGAAAAATGCTGCCTGAGCCTTAACCTAATGACCTAATCCTACTTGTGCCTTAGCCTAATTATCCTAGTGTCCTTTTGGAGTCTTCAGGGCTCAGTGATTGGGCTCGGATGATTGAGTACCTAGTGGAAGGCTTATCAAACCTAAGAAAATACCTGAGTGCCGATGAGGCTTCCACACCTGAACCTAGGCTTTTAGGTTAGGAACCTAATACCTGATTTATTTCAACTTCCACTTGAAAGGTCCTTGAAATTGAGTTCCTGGTACAATCCTTACAGTTCCTAAAAGAGTTCCTCGCACTCTGCACTTAAAACACACTCCAATAATTCACGAAAGTAGATCTAGGTTTGTAAGAAAAACTTTGCCACCTGCACGCACCGCCATTAAGAGAATCATACTAAGGTTATGCAACACTACAGAATAAATGTTGGCAATTCGTAATTTATATTACACGAATTGTAAGCCGGTCCTCTGTAATAACCCGTCAACTGGTGATAATCATGTACTTTAAAATTTTCCTGTGTAAAATTTTTCTTATACAAATCATACTGTGTAGCATTTATGTATTGGATCTCTTCTTCTTCATCTAAGTCTGTCATAAAAATATCATTGTACATTTGTTCAACCCTGATAGCTATTTAATACAAATTATCTACAAAGTGTTTAACAGGATTTTGACCTCTGTACAAAATAGGTGTTTAAGCTTCCCTGGAAAAGTACAAGCCCCAAGGTCATCTGTTTATTACCTAAATTAAAATTTTTACACAGAAAATATTTCCATTCCACGTGATGGAGGTCAAGTGAAGGACTCACTTCATTGAGTAGTTGGAAAAAATTAAACTTTCTTCACTCTGGACACCTTACTCCACCACCCCGTTACCCCCACCACACAATCTAGTACCTGGGATACATGGAAAGGCTTACTCAGTGGCTGCCCGACTCTTGTAGTGTGAACACCGCACTTTTGCACTCATTTACCTTGAGAGAAAAATTATTTTTTGGGTCAAGATTTATACATTTCATCAGTTTATTGCTAAGTCTGATATGTAACAAAAAAATTTCACTTTGAATTTTCCAAGGTCATCTGTAGAGGAACAAAAATAAATTTCATAAAATTTTTACACTTTACTATTTTTTAGATTAATGGAAGTCGTAAGGTCATTTGGGGCACATGATGAACTGAATAATTTGGTTTGATTTTATCACTTTGCCCACAACACAGAATCTAGTATCTCGGATACATAGTGTCGTTTGGTAAGTTGGTGTCCGGCTCTTGTTACATGTATGTGCACATCGCTGTATCAGTAATGGTAGTCGGTTTCGGTTAAACTTCGGGTTTTGTCGAAGGTAAGTGAAAATGTTTTAAATGGTAGAGCTAGGACGTTTTAGGCAGTCACGAAGGAATAAAATTATATTTTTTAAAGATTTGTGATTTCTCATCAAATTTTGCTCAGAGATTTCAAGGTCACGGTGACTTGAACGAAAACTCGGAACTAAATTTGAGAAACGCAAATTTTTTTAACTTTCTTCATGATCTTGACCTAAATAACTTCAGTGACGTCGTCATGGTGACGTAAGTGACGATGACGTTTACATAACGTCATTTGTATGACGCCATATGAAATAATGTGACGTCATTTTGACGCTATAAATGACGTCATAATTGCCTGCGTCATCGTGATTACGTCACGTCCCAGCTCCGCCATTTCCCTACTACTAAAGTAGCCTAAATTAGATGATTATAATTTATATTTTTCTGATTATCACTTATGTAATTTGAAGAAGGGAAGGGATAAAAAATATCCTATACTTATCGTAATTATAACCAAATTATTAATTTGAAATCAGTATATTGTGCTATATAGAAATATTTATATAGTAATTAAATGAATTGATCATTATTGTTTAAAAATTTTTGTCAAGCAACGATAATGTGATGTTATTTACTACGTAAAAATAAAATATTACTCAATGTAGTTTTCTATAATGTACAATTTATAGGGTAGATTTCAAAAAAGATTATAATAGTTGATTTGCGTAATGGTGGAGATATTTTATGGCTGTTTACCGCTACCCCAACGAATATAATTTTGAATATCTATAACAATTCTATCTATAAATCTATCACAATCTATCAATTTAAAAAAGTGATTTATTCAATGTAGACTACCAGGGTGGAAGTGGAATTGATGCATTTGCTCCTATACAATTGACCTCACAAATATATTCAACTTGTGACAAACGGAATATTGCTTATCAGTTAAAAAATTAAGTTACAATTAACTTATTTGTTTTATTGTGTGTACACGGTTAGTAAAACTTGTTTATAATTTTTAAAGACTGTCCAAACTCATGTTTGAGGGTACATAAATCTTATCTGTTGTTAGATAGCATCATAAATTGGCCCAATGACTGGCCCAATGATTGGCATGGTGACTGGGTCCAGAATCAACCCCATCGGGAATCAAACTAGCGACCTAAGGAATGTGAAGTGAGCACTCATAAGTAGTGCGAGTTTTAACTTTAACAATAAAAAATACTAGATAACTTTTGAATACTTTTCTTTAAAGTGTGCCAAAATCAATTACGGTCTCAGCACATTGACACGCAAAGGTAGGAGGTATACTGTATAATTTATTCCAGGCATTTGCGAAACTTTCCAGCCTTGACGGAGTCAAAAGCTTGAAAAGGATCTCATTACCGTTCGTTTATCATGTGAAGGTGCTTCTTGTATAAAATTTTTCCTTCATCTTTCTTGGGAAAATACTCCTACAACAATTTTGTTTATGAAATAAGTAATTAAAAACATTGATTTCTATATATTTTATTGGAGAATAGAAATATAAATTCTGAAAAATATTCTATGACATTATTCGTGAAATTAATATCTTAACGTAACGTATGGGTGGTTAATCTCGTCTTTCTATTATTTATAATGTAAAATTATTATATTTATCATTTAATTAAAAATTTATAATTCACGTAAGAAATATATTTAATCTAGTTTAGTATTATAAGTAATTCGTTGAGTAAATTGCATCATTTAAACTTAATAGGATGTACATTTATTTAAGTATTCATTTACAAAAATAATAATAAATATAAAAACAACTTAGGTATTGTATTTATAATGTTGTCATTGGTCATTTTATTGGATCAAAAAGTTGTTTGAATATTATCCTACGTCAGTTAAAATCAACTTGTGTTTATATTCTTGAATATATTTTGTTAAGTACTAATATCATCTTAACCGTTTCCTAGGGGTCAGAGAGAAGAATTTTCATGCAAACTTCACATCAGTAATTTTCCAAACCCCGGAATATGAACTATGAGTTATAGAAAAAATAAGACTGATATTTGTTTAAATAAATTCTTCTTGTAACAAATAACAAAAAAAATTATGGACAAATTAAATTCGGTGAGATTATTTATGCCAAAAGAGACCTATTTCAGGATTAAATGACAATTTAGTTCAATTTATATTTGGAAGTGGTGCTTATAATAATTTTTCCCGCCATTTCTGCAAAAACACACCATGTTTTCAAATTTTTAATCGAAACAATATTAGGTTTTTTTTATAGATCTCTTTGGATTCAACTACTAAGTTAAACACCGAGTCTCATGAAAACTCCAGGAGATTAAAAAAATTCTAAGTTAAAAAATATATAATTACACGGCGGATATCTGGTAAACTGGGCGTCTTTTTTTTTTTTTTTTTAGAAAAAACATTCTTGTGTCTTTGTATGGATTAAGAAAAGCAAGCCCTGCAGTTAGGAAATTTTCTATCAGGGCTCCCTGTATTTATCTGAGCCGAATATAGAAAAATTTCCTCAAAAATGCGATTTTTTGCTAAGAGAACATCGCGGAAGTTATAACCCTCGCCACGTAACTTGACGAATGAATTTTCACTACTATTCAGTTAAAATGATTGGATAATCAGCTGTTCTATAAAGAATTGCATGTAACGTAAGCTCGATGTTTTTGGAAAAGTACCCCCTCTCCTCCCCTCGCTCTACCCAGCTGTTTTGGCCATTCGTCAACTTATGTGGCGTGACTTATAACAAGTTTCTAAAATAAACTCTGTAAACACGAGATGCGTGTTTTTTGTAAACCCCGAAATATACACCCGAGTTAAACATTACAAAAATTTCAAATTATTACTTAATATGTCTGTTAGTTAGACATTAATGAAGTAAGAAAATTTAATAAAAAAGGTTACAGAACGTTACTTTATTCGTGATTATGGAAAACGTCGTTATTACATGCATAGGTTGTTTGTGTATAAGTCAAAGGAAAACAAAATACAAGAACTAAAAATAACTGGAAGTTTTATAAAGAAATTTAACGTTTCCTGTTTCAATGTTTGTTCGGTTTGAAATTGTAAGAACTCTTGAGGCTTCCAAGAATTTTATGAAATAATATTATTAATAAACAATCCATTTCCCTGTATTTACTGTTTCTTAATCATGGATCAAGAATTTATACATGGAGATAACAGGCATTTAAGTACGAGTTTGAAAAAAATAATCATATTTGCATGTAATTAAACATATTAGTAATTATAAGTAAACATTAATTGAATCCACCTCAAAAATATTGTGTGACATCATATGCATATTCTTATGAGTCTTATTATATAGGCCCCTAAACTAACTATTAGTCGTTGTATGAATAAAAACTAGTTTTCTTTTCTTTATGAAATTGATCATATATTCATTCTTACTTTTGACATAAGTAGATCCTGCTCTAGACTACGTTTCTCTTTTACTATGAAGAAATGATCCTGAAATATTTATTTTAAACCTGACAAAACTTTTGACCAAGTCACAAACATATCTTTTGGGATATACAGCTGTGATTAGTTTTTCTACATTTTGTTACCAACTTGCCAAAGCCTGTTATTTTCAAAAGACCTCATTATTTTCATTGACTTTTCCCATTTTGAGCTAACTTTTACGATTTCCCTCTCCATTTTTTTAAGAAATGTTTATATCACAGTCGGAGTTCATTAGGCAAATACTTAAGACAGATGTTTTTTTTTTTTTTTTTTTTTAATATGAGTGATATAATAAAAGATTTTGTACTAAATTTAATTAAATACCATACTTGAATCGGTTATCCTTCCTAGACAGACAACGTTTCTGGGGTAAATTAAACTTCATTTTTTTAGTTTAATTTATTTTAATTAATTTATTATATTTTTAAAATTTATTTTTGGAATCCCTTTGTACGTTGATCACATGCATTTATTATCTATTACCAGAGTACGACAATTGGCCATCAACAAAAGCCGCCTTAGCAATAACAATAAACACCACTTCGCTTTTCCCATAATCTTCTTACGCTTTCAGTTACACGCTGAAATGAAATGCTGGTATAACTATATAGAAGAGTTTTGTAATACATAAAGCGTATTCATCTTTTCATGAAATTTATCTTTATCTTTTCATTGAAGTTTTTTTAACTAGAAGTTCGACATTTTATAATTTTATAAAATATACTGTATCCCAATTGAAAGTCAATACATGCAAAATTATCATAGATATGCCTATAGGTGTGTTAAGGACAGAAGGGTTGAAATATTATTACGAAAGTATTACTTAAGCTACCCAAAGCATCGTGTATAATCTTGTACATATTTATTAAATCTTGAATCTTTATATCATGCCTGTATCTCAACCATCTCAAATGCAATACTCCAACTAGATACAGCGAGCGATGATGGCTTAGTTACCAAGCGGCTTTTACTCGTTGGGTTCCACTGTGGTCACTTGGCTCAATGACTCTTTCGTAATTTGTTATTGTAACACACTCATATCCTCCTTGTATAATGTTTATTCAAGTTACGGAAAGTATTGCAAAACCCACAATTCTTAATAAATAAAAATTTTAAATTGGTCAAATTCTTTCAATTTACTTTCTGAAACAAAAAATCAAAAGATCCTTCCAGAAACACTTAAGGTCTTAAAACAGTAATTAGTGTTATTATCACGAATCATTGTTTAAACTAAATAAAAGTAGCAAAATAAGTAAGAGTATTTGATTTAAATATTGTTAGAGCATATTTGGAATTAGTAACTTTTTCATCACAATACATCGATATTACCTGTTTTCGACCCTCACTTCTACCAACGAACTACCTGTTTTGCCGGCCTAGGGCGGTAATGGAAATGGTAGCAGAGAAATCTAGAATATTAGAAGGTATTTAACAACAACAACAACAAATAACAAATCAGTGACGTAGTTAGTAGTTCAGCTGATATGTTATATGTATGAAGTAGATGGGGAAAAGTTCTTTTCCCTTGCCAACCCTCGATCGTTTCAAGTTCTCGACTTCGTCTCGAACTTGAAACACGATCTCGGGGCCGGCAAAACGCCACTTTCGGCCCTTGTGACGAAATATACTAAATATAATAACATTTGTAAAACAACTAATAAGCTCGGAAAAGAAAATAAAATGCAAAGATAAGTAGTGGGCATGAAGTGAAATAATAAAAATATTTAACATAGCTCTCTACACATTCTTACAACGGCGCTGAAGGGCCATTATCTAAGTAAAAAATTTTCTTCTTCCCCTCTGAGAAAAAAGTCAGAATTCTGAGATTAATGTCGGAATCTTTTCCCCTCTGAGAAAAAAATCAGAATTCTAAGTTTAAAGTCAGAATATTTTACCCTCTGTGAAAAAAGTCTGAATTCTGAGTTTAAAGTCAGAATCTTTTCCCCTTTGAGAAAAAAGTCAGAATTCTGCGATTAATGTAAGAATCTAAGGTAAGGTGGTTTTCCTCTGAGAAAAAAGTCGGAATTGTTGTAAGCTGTTCCGATTCCACGTTCGGAAGTCCACAATTGTGGTTCGGAATTCCACAGGAATGAGTCTCCCCAATCTAAATTATATACTCCCGAATGTATAACTGACTCATCGGGGTATCAGAAAAGTTAAGCGGTAAGTTTAGTTCTCGCTTGGGAGTTACTGAGTAGTAAGTGATATATAGGAGTTTGCAGTCGCTTAGTGCCGTTGGATTACTAAGGATTCTTTCCCGGAGCATTCTTGGGGGGTTAACCCCTGTAGGAAAGGAGTAGTGTTGCCAATACAGCAAATACAACGTGTTATTGTTTATGTTTGTTTTCAAACTGTCACTTTCACTTCTTTCAACTTCCTTCCCTTGCCCGTATATTGTGGTGCAAAACAGAATATTATTCTTTAAGTTAATAACTTCTTTATTTGTTATATCGTATTAATGTAATCTCATATAACAAGTAACAATCAACTGATAGATATTTCAAATATATTGCATATTTCAAGTATATTGCAATGTGGCTGATGTAGCAAATAATTAAGTCATCTTGAGTTATGTATTTCATGTCATAATTTAATGTAAAAATGGAAATGTCCGTTGAAATAAATAAATAAATAACTTTGTAAGCTTTTATAACTTTGATTTATGATTTTGACTTAAATCAATCAAAAACAATTAACTGACCTTTCATGATAAACCAGCATTTTCATAAATCAAATCTAAATAAAGTAACTAATTTAAAAGTACAGTAATTGAATTATAGAAAAGTAAAACCACTAAAAAACTCTCATGCGGTGTTTTATAATTTACACAATCAACTCTGGCTGAGTCAAAGAAGGAACGGGGGGGGACAAACAAATCTCAATTTGCGTGTGTAGAAATTATCTAGACATGCATTATTACAGGTGTTATGATTTCTTTCTTGAATACAACGTCAATACAGAATTTTACTATACTACAAATGAGAAAAAGAAATATTATTAAACACATTTTTATTGTAAAACAATGCCATGAAATTAATATTTTAATTGCTGGCCTTGGTGTTATTTGCTTGACCTCTTTTAACCTCATAAGTACAATTTTCTGCATTGCTTGTAAGATCAACATTTGCGTGGTTGGCGACACTGTCGACACTTCCCCCCACTCCTTTCCCTCAGGGGTTAACCCCCCAACAATTGCTCCGGGAAATAACGCTTAGTCGTTGGATTCTATGACCGTGAGAGTTTCGTATATTTAAAATTTTACATCACGTGTCGGCTTGTTCCAATTTATGATGGCGTTTCAGTGTATTGCTGCTGGTACCTTCCACCAAGGTGACAGTCGCTTTCCTCCCGAAAGTAACAATGCTCAGTGCATGGCTAATTCAGCCTGTGCTTTGGCTTGGAACTTTTTGGGGGGAGCGTTCACTGGATCTACCATCGACGAGATCCTATTATCAGGAGATCGTCTGTACGTAAACTCCCACTCTGAGAATAGTGTGTCTCATAGGTTTCTTCTTCCTATAGTTTTATACAGTGTAACTATCAAACCTAATTACAACTGGGAAAAGTAGCAAAACACCTCAAAAACATTAATTAGAAACTCTTTTTTTTTATTTTTTATACTGTTGTATCTTCAAAATAACACTGAAGGTATCTAGACGAAGGTTTGCATTGATTTCCTGGTGAGAATTGTGTCTAAAATTGACGTTGGCTTCATTTAGTATACCCAATCTTCCACCAATACTGGGAGTCGCGGATTACCGAAACACCCTTTTTAAGAAATTTTATAACATTAACCAATTGTGCCTTTATAGGTAAAGCGGTCTATTCACCGAGAGTAATTTCAATGTACAGGGTGTATCTGAAATTACCTCTCCAGACCGGAAGTCACTGATGTCAAATACAAACTCTCACTTTAAATAATTTTTTTTAGTTTTACATGGTTTTTAAGAAAACTTTACAATTTGATCTTGTACGCGTAATTTTAGCAGTTTTTTGAATATTTGAGGTTGAAATTTAGATTTTAAACAAAAATGTCTCGGCACAAAAATGTCTTAGACTCTTTTAAATACGTTTCCAACAAAATTGTCAGTTTGGTCCAAAGTGTTTTTTTATTAAATTTACAACATGACGGAGATTAATGAACATGTATTTAAATGTTTAGTAAAACTAATCACGTGATAATTGATGTTTTATGATGGCATATTATTTTAAATGAGGTTCTTAGACATTTACATGTTTGGTAAGTTCTGTTATATGTAAAATGCTCAGACATAATATATGTTAAATTTCCCCCAGTTAAAAAAAATAATGTCATGCTATTTATAATTCTAAATCAGTATGATTAGGGTTTTTAAATATTAAATTTTAAAGTTGCTTCAAAATAACGTCTGGTCCCCTCTGTATTGAAATCAGTGTCAATCAACAGAGCAAAATATGTTTACCTACAACGGCACTATTTGTTTTTTTTTCTTTTTTTGTACAATTTTAAAAGAGGTGCAAGGTTGGTATGGGACACCCGGTAAGACAGTATCATATTTGCACGATAGTCCTCCCAAAAATTGGTTCTTTATTTGGGATGGCACTTAATTTCTAACGAACTCATTAGGAAGTACATCATTGACTTTACCTGATAGCATGCTAATTTAAATTTTACAATTCAACAAAGATTTTAACTAAAATAGCAGATTACACAATTGATTTATCTTTTAGTGCGTACTAAGTTAATGTTTAGTTTAAAAAGGTGGCAGTACAGTATTTTCATTTAAAATAAAAAAAGCTTTTTTATTTCCTGTCTCAGAAAACTATCTGATTTCAAAATTTAGCGACCAAACATTTTTACCCAAAATAAATATGACATAATTTTTTTCTACTCTAACGGCCAAATTATAACATCTGAGGCAATCTTCGCGAACATCTTTCAAGTTACTACAAGTTTGGTTCTATGAATTTTTGCCCCCCAGTCCGCACAATTAAACATAATTAAATGTTTATTTATTTTTGCCGGGAATTTTACCCCATGTAGATGTAATTTTACAACTACTATAATATTTTACTCAGAACCTTCACTTTGCACTTAGACATATCTTGCACAGTACCAATATCAATTAAATTATCAAACTTAAAAATTACCATGATGATTTTCAATATCACGTATTCTTCTTTTGACTGTGAGTCTGAACGAATTGCTATATCAAGCAACTGATTGTTTTACTTTGATTGTTATTTACTGACCTGGTCCTTCGGCTAAAACATACGTCCTTTGATGTGTATGGTAATTTTAATATTTTAACCATTATTTAACATACTTTTGTTCGTAACTACTGTATTATTGTATTTAGAAGCTTGAAGTTTTTTTATTTGCCTTGACAGTAATATTTTAGGAAATTAGGTAAATTTTAAAGTTTTACACCATTAAAAACTGAAATGAAGGAATTTTAATGAATGCCAATATATTTATTAAACTACAAATATCGTTCTTTTGCCTTCCTGTTTTGTGGTACAACCTACTTCCATCAAAACAGATATTTTTCCCCACTTCCATTCTTTCTGAAATACACTCCAGTCATAAGTTATCATAATAGTATCTCCATTTTTTTTACACATACAACTCTGATCGTAATACCTAGAATAATACATAGTTAAGTATTATTTCACAACTCTCAATTTCTTTATTTTTATTTTTCATATTGAAATGAGGGGAACTAAGAAGGGGATTTAAACGAAGAGCCGTAGGTTATTCAGCGAACACAATGAGTGGTTTTGGAGTGGAGCCCTCAACTAGCCTCATTGCATGAGAGTTTTATAGTAATTTTTATAGTAATTATGGAATTGGGGTAACCAATTAGGGGGTGGACCCTACATCCAGCATAACCTAGAAATATTTACCTAGAATATTTACATATATTATGTAAATTATTATCATTTCGCAGTTAAAATCTTGTTAGCGAATTTTAATTACGAAGGGGTACTAAAACCGATTCATAGGAGTTTTTCAAAGCTTTTTTTACTATTGATTGTGAATTTTGTGTATTAAACCGTTTTGTTACTGTCTTCAACGTATAGCTCTTCCGTGGAACTAACTTATTACGAACATTTTTATAATTAGCCCCTGAACTGGAATATGAACTTAGAATTTGGTTTTTACAGTACCTGTTCTTTCCAGTTCTTGTATGTAATCATGTAGCACATCTTGTATGAAAATCAGAATGCAAGAAGCAACCCTGACTATGTCCCATTTATTTCAGTATTTCAGTGTTATGTGTTTGTGTTTTGTTTTTAATTAAT
Source organism: Neoaliturus tenellus (assembly GCA_030545055.2). NCBI lineage: Eukaryota > Metazoa > Arthropoda > Insecta > Hemiptera > Cicadellidae > Neoaliturus > Neoaliturus tenellus. Next base: position 47,137,493 of record CM061531.1, on the reverse strand, counting down.
TGACGAAGATATTCTGAGCTATATGTTACAAATTGTGGATCTGATGATGAGAGAAATGTCGAAACTGCAGTAATCCTACATGATTACATACAAGAACTGGAAAGAACAGGTACTGTAAAAACCAAATTCTAACATATTACATACTTGACTTTTAATTATTCTACAAATTTAGGGCAACCCCTAAGGGGGCATGGGGGCGGAGCCCCCATCGAGCCGTAGGCGAGTTGCAAGATATGTTCCCAAAATGGGGGGATAGATACGCGATTTTTTATTTTTGCACCAAAAGAAATACATCATCTAGTAATAAAAGAATGCAAAGCTTTATAGTGAGACTTCGTAAAAAACCGTAGACACACCCGTATCAGAAGATGAAGAAGAAAACCTTTTATTCATGCCAAACAGAAAAACAAAGCACCTATAAAAAACAAAAAGTCTGGAAGAATACAAAGAACAATTGAAATCGGCTGGGTCTGCCAGAGAAGTACCCTTTTAAGTCTAACCCAAATACGAAGGAAGCAAGGTGGCGGTACAAGAAAAGTGATCATGGAAAAAAATTGTACGAAATCTGAAATATTGAATAAAGCTCTGGACCTTTTTTTCCCTGGGGGAGTTAGTCCATATGGCAAGGTAGAACAATTTGACCATGACATCTTCGATTTTAAGCAAAACATTTTACCAGAAAATATTTCCATTGATGAACTTTATAATGCCACTGGCTTGACTATGTTAAGGTTTTACCTGTCGTCTGTTAAGATCAATACTATCAACAACCCTAAGAATAATGTACACATTAATTCAACAAGCACCTTTAAATCATCATAAACTCTTCAAATTGTGGAACCATTAAGCTCAAGTGCTGATTCATCAGAAATAAATGTCAATTTTGTATCATCACAAACTCTTCCAATTGTGGAACCATTAAGACCAAGTGCTGAATCATCAACTATAAACCGCAATTTTGTATCATCACAAACTCTTCCAGTTGTGGAACCATTAAGCCCAAGTGCTGAATCATCAACTATAAACGGCAATTTTGTATCATCACAAACTCTTCCAGTTGTGGAACCATTAAGCCCAAGTGCTGAATCATCAACTATAAACGGCAATTTTGTATCATCACAAACTCTTCCAGTTGTGGAACCATTAAGCCCAAGTGCTGAATCATCAACGTTAAACGGCAATTTTGTATCATCACAAACTCTTCCAGTTGTGGAACCATTAAGCCCAAGTGCTGAATCATCAACTATAAACGGCAATTTTGTATCATCACAAACTCTTCCAGTTGTGGAACCATTAAGCCCAAGTGCTGAATCATCAACTATAAACCGCAATTTTGTACTATCACAAACTCTTCCAGTTGTGGAACCATTAAGCCCAAGTGCTGAATCATCAACCATAAACCGTATCGAGCCTGAAGAAACTTCGTTTTCGGATGTTGGCGTGGAATTTATATTGGACTCCAAAGATTTGTCAACTTCAAGAACAAAAATTGTTATTCATAGAGGCCAAGTTCTGCAAGAATTGATAACAGCTTTCCAGTTCATGATTGATAATCATGGATATGTAGAAGTGGAGATGATCCTACCCAATGGCCAGGCGGAGAGAGCCCTAGATACAGGTTAGTATTTTTACTAAGTTTTTAAACTCTAAACAGACTTTTCCTTAGTTTTTAAAACTATTTATCGTGAGGTAAAGAAACTTCTACCGTTTTGAAGTGAATTCCTGCCTTGCCTACATGGGGAAAAGAAGAAAATATTGTCTCACTAACCTAACTTATAATTTCTTTTTCCTACCACTGCATAGAAATAATTGCATTGCCACGCCTGTAAACCCTATGCAAAGCAGTTCATTTCCGGTTCCCGTTTCTCTCCCGCTCTAGAGCGGCAATGATTCTTTACCGCACGCTAGATCAAACAGCAATGTTAAATCAGCTGTTATTACAAACCATACTACAGCTGTTATTCATTGTTGTCGTTTAGTAATTGCTTCTTTTTTAGTTCGAGGTTATGTTTGATAGTTAACCTTATGTTCCAACAGAAACAAATAGAAAATAATCTAAATGACATTTTGTGTACAATAAAACATGTAATATGTAACAATTATGTTGGTAGGAAAAATCTTGTGTGTATTACGAGCGCAAATAGTCATTGCCGCTCTCGAATTGTTTGGCCGCACTCAGCTGACGCTTCGTGCGGCCATCTACAATTCTCGAGTGGCAATGACGTTCTTTACGCTCTTATTACACAAATAGCTATTTTATGATCATAAAAAATTTCTTTTACTAGGACAAAATATACAGGGTGTCTCTGAACTCCTTACCGACCTTTTAAGGTATTATTCCTGGACCAAAGACAAATCAAAATATCATATTTAAATTGTCCGGAAGTCTTTAGTTACTCACACAGCCGCCATTTTGTTTTTTTTTTTCACATAATAATTTTTATTCCCGTAACGGATGGTTGTATTCAGTTCATATTTGGTACGAATCTTTATCATACCAATGTACATTTACAAGAAAAAAATTAAATTTTTCCACTGTATATTTTCAAAATGGCGGCCATTTTAAATTTTCAAACTGAAATATCTCAAAATCGGTAAATTTTATAAAAATTTTACAGGACACAAAAAAGTTGACAAATTAAATTATCTAACCAATGGTACCAAGTTTGTAAGGATATGACGACAAATAACGGAGTTATTGCGATATTATCCATGGAAAACATTGATTTTTCTGTTAAAACGACCGTTACGGGAATAAAAATTATTATGTGAAAAAAACAAAATGGCGGCTGTGTGAGTAACTAAAGACTTCCGGACAATTTAAATATGATATTTTGACTTGTCTTTGGTCCAGGAATAATACCTTAAAAGGTCGGTAAGGAGTTCAGAGACACCCTGTATAATGTTGGAAACTATATACACATGGAAACTACTGATGTGTCAAAACCATACAACAGCGCCAAAGGGCCATCAACTTAGTCAATCAAAATTCACATTTGAGAAAAAAAACATAATCTAGAAAATCGAAATCAAAGTACCTTTGAAAAATCAAAAAAGGTTTTATTGTTTTGGATTTTTTAGTTTTTGTTTCTAGAAGAACAATTGTAATAACATTTTTATTTTATGCTATGAACGATAATTTCTTCAATGATGCTTCTTAAAGCATACTGTATTTACATTGTTTAAAGAATTTTATAATAAATCTATGGATTAGCTTTACCTAACAGTTATTCTTTATTCATAGTTACAGTCGGTTGCACGAGACGTGAGACAGCCCACCAGGATTTGTGCTACACATGGGCAGTTTAACAGCCTGAATTTGAAATGAAGACCTTAGTAATGATTTTACTGTATATCATTATAATGATTAATCCATGCCAAGTTGCATGAGATAGAGCCAACTTGCCCATATGTAACACATATTCTGGTGGGCTGTGTCACGTCTCGTGCAACTGACTGTAAATTAGTTCAAACAACAAACCTATTGGTCGATGAAAAATTTCCGACATCCGAAAACGAAGTTTCTTCAGGCTCGATACGGTTTATGGTTGATGATTCAGCACTTGGGCTTAATGGTTCCACAACTGGAAGAGTTTGTGATAGTACAAAGTTGCGGTTTATAGTTGATGATTCAGCACTTGGGCTTAATGGTTCCACAACTGGAAGAGTTTGTGATAGTACAAAATTGCGGTTTATAGTTGATGATTCAGCACTTGGGCTTAATGGTTCCACAACTGGAAGAGTTTGTGATAGTACAAAATTGCGGTTTATAGTTGATGATTCAGCACTTGGGCTTAATGGTTCCACAACTGGATGAATTTGTGATAGTACAAAATTGCCGTTTATAGTTGATGATTCAGCACTTGGGCTTAATGGTTCCACAATTGGAAGAGTTTGTGATGATACAAAATTGACATTTATTTCTGATGAATCAGCACTTGGTCTTAATGGTTTCACAATTGGAAGAGTTTGTGATGATACAAAATTGACATTTATTTCTGATGAATCAGCACTTGAGCTTAATGGTTCCAAGGGGTGAGTGTGAAGATTGTAATGGATCAGATGAGGTGTAGCTTTGTTACTGACAAATATTAGCATATGTTAATTAAATATATATATATATATATGTGCTCCAAAACATAGTGAATATTATTAGTCTACATAGTGAATAATGTGAGTCAGAGACTACTTTCCCTTTTATATTAAAGAAGCTATAAGTGCTGCATTCGGTGGCAATCGGTTTATGTTAAATAAAGTAGAAAATTTTAAGTCTATTAAGAAAAGAAATATTTTTTATTTTTAAAAACAGTTATAAATTAAACAAAACTTTACACAAAAATAGTTCAAATTCAACATTTTTAATTCAATATATAAAATATACACTAGCCAAAAAAATAACATGTTTCAGTGGAGGGAATAATGCATTTGACAAGGGAGGCAAAGCCGAGTCATATTATATTTTACTACAGTATTAAAAGTAAAAATCTCCTATACCTATCTTACTTTTTCTTTGGCAACACTAAATAAAACTCAAAAGATATTGCATATTACAAGAAATCACCTGAATGATTTTCAAGAAACAAAATTGAATCAGAGACTTGTCAATGAATGATCCTGAAAATAGTCCATCGTCTTTCAAATTTTTAAACAAATTCATCCAAAACTGAGACTAATGCTTACGTATAATTCACCACCAAGCTTCAATTCTTTGATTTGATTGACTTGTTCCATACAGAAATGCACTTTCTAGGGGGGGAGTTTTCTTTTCTACGCAAATAAATTTGCATCTGTTTGACAAATCTGTTTTCTGTTCCGCAATCAGCTCTTATGCGAAGAGGACATCCTCCAATTACTTCAACGGTTTTAATAAAATAGCCTGCAATGATTCTAGGTTCACTTGTGTTACTACTTGCTTTCAGCCACATCAGTTTACGAGAAAACCCATCCATACATTTATTAACACATATACCATACGGCTTTAACTTATCGTAGGAATCTAAATGCCAGAGATAGTTAGGTCCCTTGTTTGCATATAACCTTCGACGTAAACGCTTACGGGTCCTGATATCAACCCCTACTGGGTCAAGATCTTTCAATATCAATCTAACGGTCCTCTGTTTCACAACAAGCCCATTTTGAAGACACTTTAAATGCATCCATTTGTATCCATGCAGTTGGCCTGAGTAACTCAATTCGTTGCTAATAAAGTCTCTCACTTCATTCTCAGAGGAGTAATTTTTCCGCCTACTGAGGCCTAACCTCCTCAATATTCTCTTAAGTTGCCTATGACTCAGATCTATATTATGTTTTGTCAAAAGTAAGGCTAGTATTTCTGCTTGTTCCAAACCTTGATTAAAGTACGCCGAGATAGTTTCATCCCTGCCGATATCATTCATTCTAAAATGTAAATTACTTACTTCGATCCATTAAAAACTAGTTAATAACAAGTGGGTAGTTAATAAGAATAAAGATTATCTATGGTTAACACCATAGATGTAGCATATCCCTTGGGGGTATGCTTATTCTGTGGTAACACACACACACTATAACACACCATTAGATTTTTATATAATATTAGAATTGATAGAAGGCTCAATCATTGACTTTCTTCAAATCATTGCGGTTTCTCCTCTTCACTCATTTAAACATAGGATCGTTGTTAAACAGCGGAATCGGAACTGTATTGTAGTTACATTCTGATAAAAAAGTCACAGTTCTGACTTTTTTCTTGGAGGGGAAATGATTCTGTCTTTAAAGTCAGGGTTCTGACTTTATTCTCAGAGGAAAACCACTGTTCCTTAGATTCTGACATTAATATAAGAATTCATACTTTTTTCTCAGAGCATAAAATATTCTGACTTTAATCTCAGAATTCTTACTTTTTTCTCAGAGGGAAAATGATTCTGACATTAATCTCAGAATTCTGACTTTTTTCTCAGAGGGGAAAACATTCTGACTTTAAACTCAGAATTCTGGCTTTATTCTCAGAGAAAAACCACCATTCCTTAGATTCTGACATTAATCTCAGAATTCTTACTTTTTTTCTCAGAAGTGAAGAAGAAAATTTTTTACTTAGTTAATGGCCCAGCAGCGCCGTCGTACATTCTCACACTCAACTAAGGCTTAAATTTAGCTTCTTTACTTTACTTTCCTTAAAAATTAGAAAAAATCCCAATCAAGAGCTTGCAATACTGTTAATAGTATTAACTGTACACGTTGTTTATTTTTCTTACTATAATTTAAAACTTTATCACAAAATACGAAGAAATAACTAGATGATAAAATATTATTTATATATAAAATCATAATATTCGTATGGATTTTAGTGGAGAGATCAGCAATTAACTGATAGTTCTTCTCGCCTGAGAGGCCTACACTTTTTGTTTTCCATGCAGGAGGAGCAAAGACTTTACATGAGTTCCAAACCACGGTAGCGACCAAAAGATTGTTTTGTCCCTGAGCCGGGATTTCAACTCGGGCCTGATCCAGAGCTAAGAGCTAGAGCCCTTACAGGCACCGAGCTACGGCCGCTGCCTGTATTATTTATTACTAATATTACAAATATTATTTATGTTAAATGGAATAATGTACACTATTATTTAAGGTCGGCTAAGAAAACCAATTATTAGTAAAGTTAATAGCTACATTTGGTTAAGGTAAATAATTTATAAGAAAAATAATTCTTTCCCTTAAATTTTTTCATAAATTTGCTAGTTTTTTTTATAACTATAAGGATACCTTATCTTCAAGTAATATTTTTAATTGACAAATAAAAATAAAAATGTGCTAAAATTAGTATTTGTTTATTGAGAATTGTACCTTTTTTATTTCTTTTTATTGCAGTGGCGACAGGATATTTCTTTTATTAATCATAAACGCTTTTAAATGTTAGTAAATGTCATTCATTTTCGGCAAAATTCATTTTCGAATATTTAAAGTACTTACATGTATATGACTTACTTATTAGTCTAAAAGCACATACCAAAGTTGATGGAAACCTTGACTGGTATAACAGGAATCTCAAGTCTTATACTTACATTTTTTGTATGATTCAAAAGTATATGGATACATTTTTACAAAATTCTCATCATTGATAATTTTACTTTACTAATTAAAATTGATAATTTACTCTCGTCATTGATAATTTTACTTTCATTAATAATATTATCATGAGAGTATTAAAACCAAAGTATGCATTTATTCTGGATCTATTGAAGGAAAATAGAGGCATAAATAATATTTGTAAAGTTAGCAGTCACAGGAATATGTATATCGTAATTATATATCCGAATTCCGTATTCAATGTAAGTCCCTTTTCGTTGGACCGAGATATTCCCTTTACTCGTAGACATAATACCAAAACCCTAAACACAAAATTATTGTTTAAGTTATAGATTAGCGACAGATTGCTATAATATTTGTGTTATCCACCACAAGAACTACTCAAGCAACGGATTACGACTCCACATATTCTGATAAGAGGATTATGTTGGCATCATTTGGGGTGAAGAGAGAAGCTCTTAGTGGTAATCCTTCCTACGAGGCTGTGGCAAGTTATCTCTTCAAGCTTATTAGAAAGTTCTTTAATTCGTAATTTCATACGTTAGATATAACGTCAGTTTTCTGAATCCCATAGAAAATAAAATTCAATCAAATGTTGTCCTTCCTTAAAAAATATGATTGTTACTTTCCATTACGGTTTTAGGGTAACATTAGTAAGGGATGTACTTTTGGATTCATTTCGAAATATTGTATTTCCTTAAGTATTGCTAATAAAAAGAAAATTTAGTATATGCTTATTAGCATTTAGATTGTGACCAGTAGCATTTTACAACAGTTTGAAGGGTAACTTTACGAACCCAGGTATTTTTACAATATAGAAATTAATAAATTTACTCGCCACATATGTTTTTATTATCATACTGGCAGTCAACTGGGCCAGATTAATCAATTAGTCCCTGACCTGGGTCCAAGTGTGTGCTCGGTGATAATTATAGAATATGCGCTAAAATGCCAAGCAAAAATATCATTAACTAAAAACCCAATGAATGACAAAAGTCAACTGGGTCCGGAAACGAATCTTCAAAAACTTATAACTTTTCTCAGGATCGAACCTATGCAGGACGAAGGGATTTAGGGAATACACTGAAATTGTAATATCATAAGAATAACAAATTTTATATGGTATTATAATACGGGGATCAGCAGCTCAGAATTTAATGAAAAGGATATTCGATTTACAAAAAAGAGCAATAAGACAAATTCAAGGGTTGAAAAGAAGAACACCTTGCAGACAAGCTTTTAAATCATTAGGTAACATTTTGTCCTAAAAATATTTGGTAAGATCTTCACTATCTATGTGGTAGGATAGTACTTCATTTAGAAAGTTTTTTCGTCTTCTGCATTTTCGATCAGTTGAATCTCTTAGAGTATTTTTTTCTATACGAGTTACCACGGATTTCAATACAAGCAACTCTTCTGGTCATCATGGACCCTACGATTATGAAAGCTTCAGCTAAAACTACGGAAAGGTTCTGGTTGAAAATTAGAGCAGATAAACATTTTAAACCATCTTTTCGGTTTGGATAGTTTTTAAGTGTTTCCATCGCGGAATGCCGCAACTTCTTTCCACATATTTGTGCATTTGTGGCGGTCAATGAAAATGTTTCACTTCTTCATGGACCACCCTATTATAAACAATTGATTATCAGAGTCACTCTTCGGCCGCTTCATTGGTAAATATTGAAATAAATTTTAATAAAATTTTATATTCTTTGGTTAATTTAAGAAAGAACTTGAAAACATGCCGTTTAGTAGGCCATACTTCCGTACACTACATGTGGAGGCTACTGGAATGAAAATGGCTTTCAACTGTAAAACGTATATTCTTGTTTTTTTTTTCTATTTTATTTTGGTACAATGTCCATGGTTACCACACTGTACACATTAAGGACAAATACATCTAAAATTTATTTTCAATGAATTAATATGAATAGCTTAATTCATGGAAAGTATTTCACTTTTAAGAGTCGATAAAAAGTTTAATTAAAGCAAAACGGCTTTGGGCTTTTGTATTTAATGTTTGCCGGATATCAAATATATATATATATATATATATATATATATACAAATAAGTATATTTGATATCCGGCAAACATTAAATACAAAAGCCCAAAGCAGTTTTATATATATATATATATATATATATATATATATATATATATACGAGTATGTACATTTTAAACCTCCTCTGAATAACCTTGAGATTTCCCATTATTTTCCTCAACCTCATGCCGTCGGCAGCGCTCAGGCGACACCTGGCCCGCGCGCACGTCCCCAATATATATAATGTATAACAATATATATATATATATATATATATATATATATATATATATATATATATATATATAATGTTGCTTTTGGGAAATATATTTTTAAAAATTCATTAACATAATATTTCACTTGTACTTCTGACAAAGCTACACCAAAGTAGTCATGACTGGTTTCTGTTTTACATCCATTAAAAAATACATTTTTTACGTTGTGTCTAATGATTGTCTAGACCGCATTAAGCGACGAATTCGTCTTTCCTTGGTCTCATTCAGGTTATCAAGGATTTAAAGGTGAACCGAACAATATTACCAATGTATACAAAGTAAGTATGGCTATGTATTTGTACATTATAACTTCTCCGTAAATGATTGATTTTTCTTGCAACTGATGTTGTAAACGCAGCTCGACAACGTTCACAAAATAACTGTTTTTTGTGTACGAGAATTAGCAAGGGTACCCTTTTCTTTGGGAATGGGTTTTCGGTATGTGCCTTTTCCTCTTAGAATGCAAAGGCTGTTGTATCCGTTACATTCGCGGTAGTCAGGATTTTATTGTTATTCGCAAAACACAGTATCACATAACATCATATAAAATATTTTTTGGTAATCAATTTTTCCAAACCTAACCTTTAAAACAATAGTTCCTCTGATACCATTTTCCAAAACATTTTACAAATCATGATGCTATACCATGATTTTAAAATTGTTACTCCTATTCCAGATTGAGTTCTGCTCCTTTTACTTACCACGACCGCAGTTATATAACCGTACTCCGCAGAACCCCTATTTAATTTGTCTGCTTCAACTCCAACCGTTAACAACACAAACTGTTTCTCCATCCAACTATGGTTCATCAACGAATCACTCCTCTACACAATAATTCCTACTACACACCAAGATCTTAATTCTAATTCTACGCCTACAACCACAAGTATACAAACCTACCTGGGCAAAGTCAAGGAATAGTTTCTACAACTTCAAATGACGCTTCAAACTCTTCTGAATAAACTTGAGATATCCCATCATTTTCCTCAACCTCATGCCGATGGAGCCGCTCAGGCGACTCCTGGTCCTCGCGCACGTCCCCAAGCCGGACGAGCAAATGCGCACCGGAAGTACCTGTCAAAATTTGACTGAGCCAGCTGGAACCAAATCTATCTACTATTGTCGATACAATTGAGAGCCATTTTAAGAGTTAGTGAAATTAAGCTTACTGAAGAAACTTGTTCAAAATATATTTCATTGCTAGTAATTGAAAGTATTGTAGTCTAAGAAGTAGCTCTTCTCCAAGTATCTTAGTAACTCCATATATCATGTATCTTAAAGTAAAAATGACAATATCTTCATCGTAATTTTAAAATACGTACTCATAAGTTTGTATACTAACGTATACATTTATAAAATTTGGTAATGTTCGTCAACTTTTCAACTAATTAATACCTACAATACCTAACTACGAGTACCTATACCTACGAGTACAATACCTATTTACCAATACAATACCTAACTCTTAATATCAGTTTCTTTATACAACAGTATAATAAATATGTTGAGAAACATTTAAAAACACACCTCTACTCTTCTGGTTAACAAACGTCCATCCAATAGTCGGATATGAAATCTTGTATTTTGTTGTAAGGGGAGAGGGGAGAGTTACATAGTTTAATTATATTAATAGAATAATATATGAGTTAATGAGTTAACATTGACCAACAAGGATCTGGAATACAATTTTCACTTTAATTTCGACATTTTGAAATATGCAATTTTAACACCATAACCCTAAAAAACCCTATAAAAATAATAATAAGTTAGTAATGAAATTTAACTTAGAAAGAATTAGTACTTGCTTCAATTCCATATTTTTATTAATACAAATTTTATAATCCACGTACAAAGTTATGAACTATTGTATAACTTTATTTGCTTACGTGTTGTTTTTAAAATGTCATTAATTTTGTGTTCGAGCAATGTAATTTGTAAAGAACGCATACATGGGTATTTAACTTGCTGACATCTCTTTCTTGACACTGTCTTTTTTTCGGAATTTTTTTCATTTAATAAATTTCCCAATATTGGGAATCAACTGCACTACAATACAAAACATCTCAGCTAGACAAAACAACAAACTAGTCAAGTTATGTAAGCAAACCAGTCACAAGATCTTCCATTGTTTGAAGATAACAACTCGCATAACCGAGCCCAGACAAAGCCCAGCTTCAAGTACTTAGTGGCTTAGCTGACGTCTCCCGTCTTGCCTTCAACAACTGATGAAACAAATAAACTTGTGCTCCTATAATATCAAAATACTGTATAGAGTACGTATTGAAGTTGGATATGGTGTTTTGCGTTACAATATCATAAATACAGAATGTATTTAAATTACAGTAGAAAACAGCTGTCATGACTTACGGTGTTTAAAGCATAATAAATTTTTAAAACAATCGAAAACTCTTCTAAGACGTGTTCAAAGTTTGCTTTATAACATAGAGAAAGTAATATATCATATTCATATAGGGTTAGGTAAAAGTCTGGACACCCCTAGTTAACTTTTTAACGCGTTGCAGTAGGGAAACCAAACTCAGCACATGTTTACAACATGAAAAACGGCACTTTTTCATCAACTACACAACTTTACCCCTGCTCCAAAACGGGGTATTTTGGGGGCAGCGAATAAAAATTTCCAAATGTAAACACCTATTGAGTGACACCTCATTTTAAACGCTTTATTAAGAGAAATGAAATGGCGCAAACCGGAGGTCGATATCTCACCCCTAACCAAAATGGCAGCCACTTCAAAATTTGAGATGGACAAGCAAGTTTAAGTCTGAACACCCCCAATTAATCTTTTAACACGTTAAAGTAGGAAAACCAAACTTGGCACTTATTATCTACACAAAAAATGTAATTTTCCATTAAAGACACAACTTTGGCCTGACCCCCAAAAAGGGGTATTTTGGGGGCAGCCCCAAATTTTCAAATGTAAACCTCTATTGAGTGACCCCTCATTTTAAACTATTCATCAAGAGGAATTGAATGACACAAATCGGAGGTCGATATCTCATCTCTAACTAAACTGGCAGCCATTTTAAAATTCGAGGTGGGTCAATTGACCCACCTCGAAAAAAATGAAATCAGAAAATAGCTTATTTAGAATCAAAAATTTCTGGAATTATTTTAGAATTGAACCACATAGCAAAAATGAAGTAATAGATTCAATTCTAAAATAATTCTAAAAATTCATATTTTTAAATTAGCTACTTTCAGATTTAATTTAATTGAATGCCAATCAACCCATCTCAAATTTTATCATGCCAGCATTTTTGTTAAAGATGAGATATCGACCTCAGGTATGTGCCATTCAATTTCTCTTGATAAACCGTTTAAAATGGGGGGTCACTCAATAGGGGTTTACATTTGAAAATTTGGGGCTGCCCCCAAAATACCCCTTTTTGGGAGATGGAGCAAAGTTGTTTTTTTTATGAAAAAATAGCATTTTTTTTTTGTTGGTAACATGTGCCGAGTTTGGTTTTCCTACTGCAATGCGCTTAAACAGTGTTTCTCAACCTTTTTGTTCCCGCGTACCACCTGAAGCTTATGAAACTTTTGGCGTACCACCGACACTCATGCCTTATTCTCCCTTCCCCCATCCACCACTAGAGATACATCGTGAGACGAGTAGAATAATGTTTTATTTCAATAGGTTTTGCTGTAATTCGTGGTGGGTGAAAAAATCAAACACAAATTTACAAACCAATTAGAAAAATTACATTTTAATTAAACAAAAACATAAATTAAAATGAACATTATAGTTCTTAAAGGCTTACAAATATTAATATGACTTTAAAATAACGTAATATGATTAAACTGTCCACTTTTAACTAAAAACTGAGCTGCAGGATTAATAAAGAAAGTAAAATACAATAAACTAAAAAAAATTCAAATTCACACTTAAACGAAAACTATTTTATTTCTACGAAAGTAAGTTTACCAATAAAAGTACAAAATAAACAACTCTAAAAATATTGACAGAAAATAAGTTTGTCAGTAAAAAAGGTTGTCAATGTGAGACTTTTTGTTGTTTCATGGTCAGAAACGAATCGATGTCAGGACTAATTGAACTTATCTTCAACCTTAAGTCGTTCTCTACAGACAGTCTGTTTCTGTATTTGTTTTTAACATAAATCAATTCCAAAAAGCTTCGCTCACACAGATGAGTAGTCGAAAACCTAACCAAACACTTCAGTACTTGAATAAAAATAACAGGATATTCGTTTCTGGTTGTCATCCAGAAAGATACGAGACTTTTTTCTTTAAAAGTGTCTTTCATAATACTTTCACATGTCAGCTCAATGAAACTCTCTTTATCTTCTACAGTTGTTGGCACGTTTTTATGGGTAAATGGATTTCTAATCCATCCATCACTTGTAGAAGTAATGTCGGGAAAGTACTTCTCAAAATTCACTTTAAGATTATTCAAATGGTCCACAATATCTGTAACCAGTGCATCACTGGGAGTCAATTCATTTTCTTGTAGCCACGATGACAGAGTTGTGAAAGAAGATAAGTCGTTATTTTTGGTTTGCTTGGCGAAGAATTCAAGTTTCTTAAAAAATGATTGGATCTTGTCTTTCACTGAAAAACTTGTTTTAATATCTCCTTGAAGACCCATGTTTAAAATATTCAGCCTGGAGAAAAAATCTGTGAGATAAGCTGGCCTTTGAAGCCACTGCTCGTCTACAAACTTAGACTTAATGACATTTTGGTCCTTTTCAAATAAAAATAATAAAACCTCAGTTCTCAATGCAAATAGTCGAGTCAATATGTTTCCTCTTGAAAGCCATCTAACTTCCGGTGGAAGAGTAGATTTTTTAAAATTCCACAAGTATCTTCGCATAGGATTGCAAACAGCCGTGAATTTAATGCCGACCCCTTGTTAAAGTTTATAACCTTTACGACATCTTGCAAAACCTTACTTAGACTATCAGGCATATTCTTGGAGGCCAGAGCTTCTCTGTGTATCATGCAGTGTGTAGCTTGACTCAGTGGAGCAACCTTTTTAATTCTTGCTGCAACCCCAGTTAACTTGCCATACCTAGCTCTGGCACCATCTGTGCAAACACCAACACATTTTGACTATGGAAGTCCTATTTTGGTCAAGTACTAGTCAATGCCTGGAATGTATTTTCAGCTTTTGTGTTAGTTAACAATGGTTTGCAGAACAAAAACTCCTCCAAAATTCCATCTTTATAGGCAAAACGTATGAACATTAACAGTTGAGCCTTGTTTGTGATGTCAGTGCTCTTATCTATTTGAAGAGAAAAAATGTGCATTGCTGCAGGTATAGCAGAGTGTTTTTAACTTTAAGAAATTAACACCATTTTTTTTTTGTTTTCCCAACATTAGTATATTTTTTTATTTATTAGATACTACATTAGCTAAATTTAAAGATACACAAACTACCAATAAAACAGCTTTACATTAACATTTCTTTGATTCAACAGCAGTATTTTTATCAGTGTAAATAACTCACTTATAAAACCAATCTTTTGTTGATTAAACAACTGCAATCGGAAATTTGGTAAGTACATATATATGCTGCGACTGGAGTATTTAAAGTATAATCAAACTGATTTAAGTTGTAATTTTCAGGTGAGTCAATTGCTTTTATGTAACAATCGTTTCGTTACAAACACTTCTACATAATGTAAATTTTACTATGTAAGCCATTATGTAGAATAATGCAAGTTTTTCGCATTGCAACATTTATATGTGCAGGAATCTACTTGCCTAATCTTATAATGGCCTCCAACTTTTTACACGTGTACCAACAAAATGATTTTTCTTGGTAGACTTCGTGCAAAAATGTCACCAAATTTGACACTGTAACATCACAAATAACATAATATGTTTCAATAACCACATGCGTGGATGTTACATGCACATATACTCATAATATTGAAGTGAGAAAGTGAAGATGGGACTCCCTCCGTCCCTCCCTTCCACCACTAACGATTTTATAGTTTGAGCTGTGACAGTTAATCTTAGGTTTAGTGGCCGCCACCGTGCCACCGACACGTCACTAGTCACTTGGTTGGCAGGTGTCCTCACGTTTATTCTCAACCATTCCAGTTGACCTAAAATCCAGTTAAATAAAGTGTAGATAATAATCAGAGTTTTACTAAAATCATCACACATAAATGAGCCCAACCAATCAATTAATCTTGTAAAAAATGGTGAAATTAATATTACATGAGGTAATATCAAGACTTCACTGCGTACAGTCACTTTTGGTTGATGGTTGTCGGCTCTACTCCTTGTTACTTGGTAATTGATATCCCACACACCTTGTAAATTAATATTAACCTATTTCTAAATCATTTTTTCATACATTATTAATGTTTCGCATCCTGAAAATTTAGAGATTAATCACTAACTTTTATCAGATATTTTAAGTAAAGCATTGATAAAAATACATTCGTTTGTTCTCCTTTTCCACAGCCTTTTTCGTGTCCATTCCAAAACAACTGATTATAAAATCCCAGTAGCTAGAGTAAAACATGAGACAATGTCAATATTGTTGTAAAATACCTTTTCAGTGACTTTTGACAAATCTTATGCTTATGTTTCATTTACCTAAAAAATCTTCACGATTTAATATGTATAATTTATTACCATAATATATAATACAAACATTAAAAACACAACGAAATATGCGTGGGGAACCAAGAGGGATGATTATAAACGTATTCAACATAAGAGGAGGAATTCACCACACCGTACTTCACAGATCTGGTCGAGTTTAGAAACAATGACACATTACACGCAGTTAATCACAGAGAAGTGCGTGTGAGAGCGTTGCTTCAACGCGACTGGAGCAAAATATTGCCTAATGTTTATCATATAAACTTTACATTTTTTGTAAAGCGGTATTAAGTGTTTATTTACTTACAGTTAAATAAAACTTAAATTGCAAATAAAAAAATGGGAACATACTATTTTAAAGTCTAAGATAAAATATTAACGATCAATTCCATTATAGATGTAACACTAAGGTTACTAGAAAGTTATATAAATATATACAGTAATTACACATACATAATAAAAACTAATATTTTAACATTAAAAAAGAAAAATGTAGTTTGAATTTAAAAACAACGAAGTGAAATTCCACTTTATTTGTAATTACATTTATGAGAATTCAAGTGGGGTAAAATGAGTCGAACAAAGAGGTAATGAAGCATCCTGTTACAAAGTACATGTAAAAATTTTTGGAAAAATTGGTAAAATGAATTTTTCATTTTGGCAACGGAATTACAACTCAATTAAGCACACATGTGGTAGGGACAAATATGACCTGAAATAATTAAATTTATCGCAGCTTGCAGACATATCGCCAGACTTTTTTTGTAAGTATAATAGTATTTAACCTTGTTACAAGCAAAATATTAACAATTCTGTAAAATAATTTAACAATTTTACTTTGCGAAATTCAACTTAGACTGATGACAATTAAAGTCAAGAAGTTTATGAATGAAATTTAATTGTGTTTATTTTGATGAAATTCTCTAATAGAATGAGTTGGTTAAGGAGGTAAATCTCAGGAAATTTTATTTTTCGTGTTTTTTTCATAAATCTACCCATTGTCCAAATGAAGATATACAAGGTGTACGGCAAAAACGTTTCAGGAATTCACCAGGTTATTGCCCACATAAAAGCAAAAGAGTTCCCATCAACATATGTCTTAAGCCGCTAGCCGCTATTTTTGCACTTAATAATTTTTATTTCCGTAACGGATATATGTATTAAAATAATATTTTTCACTAACCTTTATCATACCAATGACCGTTTTCAGAAAAATAATTAATATTTTCCGATTTGTATTTTCAAAATGGCGGCCATTGTAAGTTTTTTTAACTCATATTTCTCAAAAACGATAAATTTTAGAAAAATTGTACAAACAAGTTGAAAAATCAAATTATTTAAACAATTGCACCAAATTTTTGAAGATCCGGCGACAAATAACGGAGTTATTGAGACTTTAGTTCAGAAAAACATTGATTTTGCATTAATTATAATGCAAATTAAAATTATTTTCATAGAAAAATTTCAATTACTCAGTTATTTGTTGTTGGATCTTTACAAATTTGGTGTCAATGTTTAAATAATTTTATTTGTCAACTTTTTTGTCTCTCGTTAAATTTTTATAAAAACTTCCGTTTTTGTGAAATTCGAGTTTAATAACTTAAAATGGCGGCCATTTTGAAAATACACATCGAAAAACAATAATTATATTTTTGAAAATTATCATGGTGGTAAAGGTTTCTGCCAAATATGACTTTAATACACATATCCGTTACGGAAATAAAAATTATTAAGTGTAAAAACAAAATGGCGGCTAGCGGTTTAACGAAGTGTTTAGGACATATGTTGTAAGGAACTTTTTTGCTTATTTTGGTGTAGGCAATAACCTCCTGAATTTCTGAAACGTTTTTCCAAACACCCTGTATATTGTTTAAGAAAATAAAATAAACTTACTTTTATTCTTATTTGTTCGCCCCCTGGATTAATTCCAGACTGTAACAATGGAGGTTACAATATCTTAAAAGTCGTCAATCCACCTAGTTTAGCGATGACTAGTTTCAGGAGCAATTTACCATTGTCAAATCTTCTAAAATGTCGAAGTTGATTCCACTGATGATCGCATTGTGGTCATGTATTAAAAAAATTACACATATACATTGAACAAACACGAACTAAACATTTAATATTTAGAATTAAAATAGAGTAACCGTTACGAGACAAGTTCAGACACAACGAATTGATAGTGAGGTAACTTAAATTAATTGATTTACATATTTTATTATTACCGCAAGAAATTTTAGACTCTTAAAAACATGTGAAATGAACCATACAGGCAACATTAAATGAAGATTCAGGATTTTAGAAATCTTAATTATATACAATACAATTATGAACCGATAAGAATATGTATCAGATGAGATATTATATTAAATTTACTAGACAAATAGTGGATTTATTATATAACTATTGATTATATACACTAACGTAAATAGACTTCTCATAACATAGACGTGTTTGAAACCAATATACGATGGCGCGATCTTCATTGGCGTACATGGAAGTACAATTGTCATATGTTAGGCAAATCAGTACTACCACTCTTCTTGGTCAAGGATGAAATATTTTATAACGGAGGTCTTGTTTATGTTGCGATGAAATGTTTTATCAGCACTGTAAATCCAGCTGAATAATAGCAACATCGATTGCAGCAATTCTGTCGCGGCGTACACGAACCTTCCAAATTTTTGTATCAAACTAAGTGAATGGGATGAGAAGTCTATTCACGTTAGTGAACATAGTTAATGATATAAATAAACACTTATTTCACTTATTAAGTCCAAAACTTATTATTTAAACGACGAGGTTCAATTTCACTAGTTGCAAGTTTTACAAAGACAAAACATTTTTGACAGAAGGGTACAATCATTGACTGATCAACATGATAACACAACATCACTTAACAAGTAAATAATGAATATGCCAGAATGATATTTATCTCAAACTACAAAAACATAACCGGTATATTAAGTGAAAAGTAATGAATGCATGACGAGTAAAAAATTTGCTTTTCCATAATAGTGTCCAGGCAATCTACTCCCCGTAAGCCTACATAGCCAATCTGAACTGGTTACGTTCAGCATCTTCAGCCCTGAGCCAGTAGCCCATTGTTGCGCAGTTGGCAATGTTAACCATACGGCTTTTAATGCAAAACATTCTATTTTATTCCCCTGTTTCGGACGCCGTTTTTCAACCGATATTCTTTAAACTTGGTGTTTAGTTGAATAGTTATATTAGGCCCCTCATAACTCGAAATTTTAAAAATTTAACAAATATTAAATTTACTATATTAAATATTAAATTACTAAGGAAAATCGAGTTACTTTGCGACGTCACACAGAGTAATATTTGTTAAATTATCAAAATTTCGAGGTATGAAGGGCCTAATATAACTATTCAACTAAACACTTACCAAGTTTAAAGAATATTGGTTGAAAAACGGCGTCCGAATCAGGGGAATAAAATACCATGTTTTGCATTAAAAGCCGCATTGTTAACATTGCCGACTGCGCAACAATGGGCTACTGGCCCAGGGCTGAAGATGACTCTTAAGCAGTTTGAAGCATTTACACCTCTTTGATATTATACCCTAAATCTTATATATATTTTGAGGATATAAATATTATATTTTCAGTCTTTTTTAAGCGCCTTGGGCACTCGATCCCGTGTTCCAAAATCAAAACTAAAAATATTCCTTAAAAATAACAACATTTATTATTTTACTAACGTTTTCTTTCTAACTCGAGATGCGTTGAATGAAGTGAAATGTTAGATAGTAAAGTGTTTGTTACAAAGGAAATTTTGGTGTATTTTTTTAGACGATTCTACCACTGCCGTCTCTATCGTTTCAAAATATATCGAAAACGGAGATCAAAGGTTTACATGTATGTTGGCCGTGGAGATGGAAAATACGTTTGGTGATGTTGTTCTACTGACAAACCACCCAACCGGAAACGTTTTGTTTTGGAGTAACGGTGAGCTTATCATAAGATCATGTCAAATCTTAAAAATAAAATTAACTTTAAGACGAGGAAAATTTACTAAAAATGTTGATCAAGCTTACGTTTACTGCTTAAAATGAAAAATAATAGTAATAATGGTATACTAAAATCTTGAGTAAAAAAATTAAATGATGATAAGACTGATTGAGTGAATCATGTTATCAATTCAGTTCCGATCCGTCTAAGAAGCAATAAAAATTGTTAATTTCCTCCTTCTAATAATTCGCACTTAGATAAGATAAACAAGGCAATTAACTACCCAGAATTGAAACTGATAATTCCGGAAAGTAAAATATTTATAACTTTTTTGAAAAATATCTTTTTTATAATTTGTGCTTATGAAGTTTTTTTACAGGAATGTTACGTGGTTTTCCATATTCTATTTATCACTTTCATTTTTTTCTTTTTGGATGAAAATAATTCCAATACGATTAGAACAGCTTACTGAAAACTGTACTTCATCGCTAGTTTTACCTCACTCCGGGTAAGCAAGCATTTGTACCTATTCTATTGTCAGAGATTCTAAGGAAGATATTTGTTGATTCAAAATATAATTTAAGTGTAAGTGCATGTGTGGAGTTGCTAAAAAGTTTAAAATTCTTTCGATTATATTCTGGCTTTCAAATAACCCTACTATATTTAGAATAAAACCTTTTTTCTGTAGTAGCTGGAATCAAAATGACTTCAATTCAAAATTAATATGTTATTATATTATAAGATGCATTTTTTAAATTTTAGACCTACTACTTTTAATTGAAATCTATTATACCGTTATTATGCTGTAAATTCTTATAGATTTTTTTATATTTGTAAGGTTTTAATTTGTTGTGCTGTTACTTTTAATGAAATCCTACTAAACACCTAAATATTGCCATGTCTAAAATGGTTATACAAACTTTGAATATTGTTTGTATTGTGGTTTTAGAGTAATTATAATACGGTTTTCAAGTAGTGAGTCTTTTCAAATAAGAAATCACGTAATATTTTCCAAATATGTGGAAACGTATCTCATCTGCCAAATGTTATTGGTGGCAGGATTTGAGTCCTCGTGTAATACCCTCAAGGACATGATCTCACTTCGATATCATCAGCTAATATAAGATTGGGATTAGGTTTCCATCGGCCCATCATACTCCCCTAGGGAAAACTGATCTGCAGATGGTGTCTAAGATGTAGTATTGGAAATTATTTTTTGATTATTTTCAATATCATGATTTGCAAGTAACCTTATAAAGATCCTTCAGTCGATATTCTTATTTGAAATATTGAGTTAGGCATTTTAACGTATACACTCTACTCTACATTATTTCCTCTCAAACTAAATTGTTTTTTAGTTCTGTACATTTTCATTTTATATAGTATTTAACTTTCATATTAGTATTTATTATATATTAGTATTTTATACAAAATTCATCACAAGATACCTTTTATAAATTTATTCAGTATAACCTTTATCTTAAAATTTAACGAGGTCTGTTCCTTGTGAATCATTTAATTAGTTTGAATTTAGTGGATGGAATTTTTTTATGGTTATGTTCAAGAATTTATACTCTGATAGTCTAACTAATCCATGCACATTAGGAATTGATATTATTTCATGTTTTCTCGGCCCTTTTGGCTTCTGACTGTTTAGATTACTACACGTACAAAACCCCTCGAATTGAGGTATGATTTATTTCTTGCAATGATTCAACTTTACTCTCGCACAGGCGTTTAACATATCAATATTTCTTCAGGTTTACCCTAAACTAATATGCATTTCATAACAGTTAAATTTATATAAATTATGTTATATCTTGGTTCTGTGCCAATAAGGCCAAGGATGTGCAGCTAAACCAATAACCTGTCTTTTACAAATTTTTTAACTAAAGGGTTTTAGCTATGTTAGCAATTTTATCTACGACCGCTGCAATAAGCACCAATAATGATAATATAAGTAACATCATAAAGAGGTTCATTATCAAACCAAATTCAAACCCGTTGATTAATGAGGTATCAATCTGAGGTTCGTATTAAAATTCAGGTTATAGACCAATGAGAGAGTTCTAGACCTTGAATATTTGGTGAAATTAGGTTTGTAGTACATCAGCTGATACGCCATTCATGCATCAGCTGATTGTCTAATTTCGATTCAAGTTTCAATTCGTTATGTGCCTAAACTCAAGAGAGTGTGATCATACGTGCTGAGTGAGAGCAACGATTCGGTTAATCGACATCTGTGTTTGTTCTTTTTAATGGTTGACCGTCCATAACCTATGCGTTTTCGACAAGTTTATTACAATGTTATACGAAATAAAAGATTTTAATAAATAAAGTATTGTAAGCAAAGATTGTGTTCAGCCTGTAAGTCACTCGTGAGATATTTAAATTCATAACTTATATCTCACTCGTGGCTTAAGGGAAATACAGTTGTTGCATGAACTACGGTAAAAATGTTTTGTTTATATATATTCATTATTTAGTTTAAGTAATCTGAGTCTAGTTTATAGTATTCTCTTTATCTGTGTACAATGATTCCTAAACTAAAAACTATTCCTAAACTAAAAATGTGTAAGGAAAACCATAAGTTTTGTTTTTGCTTAACAAATATACAGTTTGTACAGCTGTGTAATATTAGTCTAATTTCTTAACAATATATTTTGTGTACGCTCATTATATATTTAAAAAATGTCGTCCTCTAAAGGTTGTCTGTGATCATCAAACGAGCTTAATTGTTCGTTGATGAATTCATGTGCTAAAGCTTATCACGATGGTTAATTTTGCTTTATGTTGTATGGTTACGCTTTTGTGGCAGTTATAATTCTTGGGATGACAAGAGCAGTGTATTTTCTCTCTATCTTTCTGAAAGTTATTTATACTGTTAACTGTAGTTCAGCATGTAAAGGTGAGAAAGTCGTAAACGATAATTTAACGGCTAAAAATAGAATATATATATATATATATATATATATATATATATATATATATATATATATAGTTAGTTAATTCATAATATTTATCATTATTGCACCACTATCAATCGGTACTATCACCGAATGATTTTTAATTTACAAATTTACAATCTCTTAAATGAAAATTTGACAGTTTTTTCCTTTGGTTACCAATAGTATAATTAGGTAGATTGTAAATGACAGGAGTTTTGGCAGACTATTTACCGAGTTATCAAAACTGTATATGGCTGTACGATACTTAGAAATGAGTAGTTTTTCATAATAATTGGTTCAAAGTACTTTACTTTGGGGATATTTTACCTCTGTAGACAAAATGAATAACAATAACTGTTAACAAACATCTTACCCAAGACATGCAAATGCTTAGAGCGAAAACCGGATTTTTCCCTGAAAAGGGACCAGTTCCATGCGATTTCTGGTGGCAAAACCCCCATATTCAATCAAAAAATAAAAAATTCTTGGAGCGAAAGAAAACTTTGCCCGTACAAACAGAGCTTGTTTTAGAGTATAAGATATGATTCAGACTATTGGGCAACACCACATCTTTCCCTTACGATTCGAGTCTTTTGGGAGGTTTAACGTTCCTGCGATTTCTTCCTCTCTCAGTAGGAACCACTGAGGTATTATTGTTATACTATGATCAGCATCAATGAGTTAAATTCAGTTAGATGGATTTAACGTCTCCTTATTTTCTGACAAAAGAAACACATGATTTTAACTATTAAGCAACACCCCAAAGGCCTGCTGTAAATAATTAAGGTTATCCAATTGTTAAGTAGAAGGCGACCTTAATTGGTCTGAAAATATTAAGTATACACTTTAAACGTCATAAAACTACTTTTGTTTATAACAGAAGACAAATACTTTATTACCTAAAATATCAGGCTACATGGTCCGTAAAATTTTTTCCAACCTATTGAGAAGAATAATAAATTGAAGTTTTCGCCTTTCCTGAAGTGGTTTACTTTTATAGAGATATCACTACACCTTCATCTTCTGTTGGATATAACGACATCCTATACAAATACTTCTTTTACAATAGGGTATATCATCAAACTTTTAATTTCCGTTAGTGCCATACTTTCCTTTTCAATGTATTCCAGTTTGCGGTTTTAGTAATATTCATTAATATACTAATGTCACTGAAATGTGAGGATAGTCCGTTTATTCATAAAGTTTATGTTTCTAGGTAACGTAAGTTACCTGCCTCTAATAGGCCTTCCTCAATAGGTTGTAAGTTTATGCCTCTGAGAATAGTGTTATGAGGTAAAACATATACTCTCTATAATAGAAGTAACATCATGGGTGGATAATTTATCTGATCTTTTAAGATATGCATAATCAAATTCGTCATAATCGGGTACTTCGCCGAATTTTCGGTTAATAATGAGGTATATCTTGAAACAACACTAACCTGCTCCACAGAAAGCCTGGGCCTGGACGGATGCTCGCTGCTGCCCCCTGACGGCCAGTGCGGCAAGCTCCACCCGGTGCCCAGGGTGGTCGGTGGACGGGACGCCGCGCTGGGGCAGTTCCCCTGGACCACTCTATTGTACGCGTCGCCCAGCAGAATACTGAGAGCCGTGCCCGAGCTCCTAGTTCCAGGCGGATTCCACAAGAGAAGTAAAATAAGTATTTACTTCTAAGAAAATAATAAAATACCCCCGTCGCAGCAGACCTGCTTACTCAGCGAATTTCCAAAGAAATTTGAGATTTAGTATTTTCAATATAAAAACACAGTAATGAGTATTTAGGTTTGCTGCCATGGGATGTTGTTAAAAAATATTTGTTAGTTATTAAATGTAATGGTTAAGGAAGGTAAATATCAAATTGTATCAATTTTCGGCACTTTTTAATTTTCCCCATAAACCCTAAGGGGGTGAGTATGTAGGGTTTCCGCCATATGGGTTGTACGCAAATATCAGTAAAACTCTAAGTAGTGAATGTTCATACCAAATTTTACCAAGTTATGAAAAAATAAGCGAGATTCAGGGCTTTGTTGATTTTTTATAAGTTTAACATGGGAAGAACAACTTTGGTTTTTCTCCGTAATCCGTTGAGGCAAGTTAAAAATTCAAAATACTAAATTGTTTGTATTTCAAGCTCCATGTCAAAATAGTTGAATTTTAAAAATTTAGGTAAAAAGTGCCAAAAACCCATTTTTTTATCCCTTTGAACCCCCCATAAAACACAGTTCCCCATCAACCGATCATGCTGGTTTGCGAACTCACGGAAATAGATCTGGACTTCCACCTTCATACCAAATTTAATCAAAATCGGAGGTTCCCTCAAAACTTATCAGTACCACGGACACATACATTTATATGAAAATAAACGAATGGTCTTTTTGGCTTCTGGAGACCTTAAAATGAAAAAGTAACATGTTCCCGGGCTTAGGTTTTACCATGGCTACTACCATAACAGATTTTTAAAAGGAGTGTTTTTCTAGAATCGGGGGGTCTTTACATTGAAGATAATCATCTTCAAGTAGAGACCACCCGATTCTAGAAAAACACTTAGCCTACACTTTTATTTTTCAACGAAATATAGCTGCATTTTAAATTAATTTAAATACGATATTGTTCTTCCAGCAAACAGCCTTCTGAGAAGACTGTTGGAGAGGCTGCAGAAGTTTATAGTTTGTGGGGCGACCATCGTCAGCGACAGATTCCTCGTCACCGCCGCCCATTGCTGCAACCCGCCGCCGGGACTGAGCATGTTAGTATACTTACACTTGTCTTATAAACATTAAACAGGAAATATTTTACCTGATGATGAAAATTGCACCAATAATAAGTGGTTTATTGTGAGTTATAAAAGCATATATATATATATATATATATATATATATATATATATATATAAAACTGAACGTAACAATTTTTACATTTTTATTTTGCGTATTGATGTTGGTAGCGATCTTTTTAATAAGAAAAATGTATTTTAATAATTTTATTTACTACTATGTCACATAGATCCCTGAAATTTAGTACATATACTCATATATTTAATACCTCTACTAGGTCTATATTATCAGCCATTGGTCAATTACAATCAAATTTAAAAAAAAAATAATAAAAGGAATTGTTAAAATGTTTTCATGTATAGTGGTTGTAATTTAACCTATGTATGTTTTGGTAATGTTATATTCTATTCTAGGAAGCCTTCATATTTAGTGCTATATGAATTTTCCCGTATCTCAACTCCTTCAACCACAAAAGACATAATAGTTGACAGGTTCCCCATTGTAACTAAACCAAGGAATTTTAAACTCATCAAGCCCGATGAATTTAATCCCCCCCCCCCCCCCCCCCCCAATTAACGGGTTTACCTGTGAATAGTAGATATCATTTAGGGAAGTGGTATAGTTATGACACATCCCTATATAGTGTATTATTAAATTTTTAATTTCATTACGTTGATCGATTGTTGTTCAGATTAATTGATTCGTTTTAACGATTGTTTCCCTACTTTAAGCTCGAACCTTCAAACTGTTAGTAATAGGGAATAAATTGCGTCTCTTATCAAATTTATCTTAAAACAAAACACATTTTTGGACTTAATGTTTTGAAAAATCTAAAGCCAACTCTCAAGATCAATTCTGAATTGAACTGTTATTGGTATAGTGTAACGCTTGAGACTAGATAGACCATAAAAATTATTATATTTTTACGAAGTTTTTAACCTCCCCCCCCCCCACAACCAAAATATTTTCTCTTAATAGTAGGGATCTTAAAGGGGGAAAGGTCTACCCTGTTTAAAAGTTTTATTTATTTAGTTTGAAATGAAATTTATAATCGCTTTCGTGTTTGACCTTTTGTGATAAAGGGGAAAAATAATTTATTAAAATTATTGAGAAATGTAAAATTCAATTAACAAAAATAACGAGCAAGGTTCAAATTAAAATGTTCGAATGATCAGGTAATTGGACGGAGTGCGTTCCGTCACCCCAGGCAATGAATACAGAGTCTTATAAGAAGAACAGGCTTTATGGCTTTAATTCTGCCAAACGCGATAATTGGGCATCTCACCACCAGGCTGCGCCTTCTGTACTCCTGGGCTGTTTCATGACGTGAAATCCCCCCCTTCAACCTAGCATCTATGGCGAAATCAGCGTTAATTTAAGGATAGCGCGCCGCCGTTTACACGCCCCTGGACCTAACCAAAGTGGTTGATATACTATGAAACGTATATATTCGGTTTCTGTATGAAATGCAGAATCTAACAATATGAATATTTTTTAATTTGTGAAATATGTGTAATTTACAATTTGGAAACTTTTATTTGTTTATTTAGTCTGACATTAAAAAGTTACTAAGCGAGGAATTTTTTTTATTTTTGGGTCAGAAAAAAAAACTTTCAGCGGGAAAGTTGTTGAAATTTAGATGAATTTCACCATGCAGTTGAGTAATTTACGATTATGTTTTGATCGTTGGCAATTGAATTAATAGTGCCTTGAAGAAATTCACTTTGAGTCTCGCACTCTCTTACTTCGTCGTTCGGTCTATGATTTCATAAGAATGACACTGTGTATTGACTATCTGGTTTTTACTTAATATTTTTTAAGCACATAGTTGTGAAATCTTATAATTTTTACACTCTGTGCGCCGCCACCCCAAGACCAGGCCGTGACACACGTGTGCTTTGGTTGCAGAGTGTCGGTGCGGGTAGGCGAGCACGACTTGGAGCAGAGCCAGGACTGCGAGGCTGGACGGTGTGCGCCGCCACCCCAGGACATCAACGTTGACAAGGTCGTGATACATGAGAAACACGACCCGATCAGTCTGGAGCACGACATCTGCCTCCTACGGCTGGGCAGCAAAATTGAATTCAACGGTTTGTTCACGTTCTGGAGGGGAACCTTATCACTTATTATAAAGTATCCGAATAATTTACCCACATCAGATCCTTCCACGAGCATTCCGAGAAATTTTGTGGGGCCAACCTCTTTTATGACAGTGTCATATATCGTCGGCCCAAACATGAAGTGGCGTACTTGCAAAATTCTATCTTTTCCGGGCAGCCAAAATAAAGATGACTGTTTTTCTTAGTCCTTTGTGCATGTACTTTTTCAAAGCATAGTTCTACCGATATTTTTTTCGTATAAAAAATTTGTCAAGAAAAACTTTATTATTAATTTTTAACAAAAATAACCATTTATCAGTAAATTTTTCTCTTACATACGCTTGGCAGTTACGCCTGTTAGTGTTTTGCGATGTAACATAGAAAATTAACCATACCAGAGGTGTAAAAATTATTAACAAATGGTTACATGAAATAACTTTTATTTATATATAATATAAAAAAGTATAATGTAAGTGAGAGTAGATGCAATAAAAATAGATCTAAGCTCATTGAGTTCCAATGCAGATTAATGAATTAGGGTTGATAAAATCAACAAGATATCGTATTTATATCAACGTCCAGACACCTAAAATTTTAGATTTTTTTTTAATTTTACATGAATATGTCACTTAATGTAACTATACTTGATTATGAAAACTGATAATGTTTACTGTATGTTAGATCAATACTCATGAAACAAAAGATAAAAGACCGTATTTATGGTGTAATACCACCAGTTACGCCACTCCGTGCTTGTTGTAATAATGGAAGATAGAACAAAAGTTCCCAACAAGAACTGGCGTAAGTCCACTTACGCCATCTCGTGATTTTATAAAAACCCGAGAAGTCACTTACGCTAAGACACGTCCAAGAAACGGTTTTAGAGACAGTTACGCCACTTGGTGACATGATAGATTACATCAAGTTAAGTCTACAGATGGCGTATTTCAAAACCTCAATTTTTTCAGTCACGCCGCTTCGTGTTTTGGCCTACAATATGCCTGCCGTCGGCTGTTGAACATTCAAAGCGGTGCTGCCTCCGAATATCATATAACTTAATTTTGTTGGGTTACTTCCAAATTTTTCTTTGAAAAGTACATATTGATGTATATGTGAACGTTTACTTCCCGAACTCTGTAAATTTGTACTTTATACTATACTGAGTGCTTCATACTTATGTTCTGTTTGTGTAGTATCTAATCTAACAATCGTGGCAATTAGTAGGCCTAACAGCGACATTTTTGACAAAACTGAAGAAGCTGGTCTTTCTTATCCTGTTGTGCATACGCCAGCATTGTCCTTACCGCGGCCGGCCTACGAAAAATGTTATAAACTTGTGAAGATAACTTAATAAATAAGTAGAAGGGATTAGCCGGTCCTGGCACAGGTCAAGGTCAGCGGTTGTAACTGTTGTAACGTTGTAACTGTTGTAGGGATTGCAGCGGCTGGGGTTGAGGGAGGGATGGGGAGGTGAGGGAGGGATGGGGAGACGAGGGAGGCATTTAAGGAAGGGATGAGGTATTGGGAGCTCATTTGTTTGTGGGATTTTGACGAGGAAGGATGTAGGGGTAGAGTTTAAGAACAAAATTTATCTCAGGCGAGGTCAGGAATCGAACCCGGCCCGCCGGCGTGTGAAGCCGGCGCCCTACCCCTGAGCTACCGAGGTACTTGTCGAGAGGTGGCGGAAATGTGTCAGATAGTCTGTGGCGACAGCTGGCGTAAGGGTTCGCGGTTTGTCCGCTAGAGTGTAGTATGTGCGCTGCTAGTTTACGTATTGTCTACTAGATCGCAGCATGTACTAGGACTGCGTCTAGTTTACAGTTTGTCCGCTAGAGAGTAGCATGGGGCGGAAGAGCACGGGAAAAGGAAGCAGGACTGCCAACCCCCAGGGAAATCCCAAAATATCCCCATGAATTCCCCAAATTTCCCTGCAGTGCTACCAACCTATGTCATCCACTATAAAACAGTTGGGATTATACTATAAAAAGTGTATAAAACCCCAAAATGTTGGCTTTATAGTATATATAATCAATGGCTAGAAGCTGTTAAGCAATTTATAATGTCATTGTACTATATAAAATGCATGTAGTAATTTTTAAGTGATTAACATGCAAATTTCAGCTTTAAAAAAATAGCTAATATCTTGAAAACGGTGCGTACTAGGGGCCCGGGGACCCAAAAAACTACAAAATAATTAGTAGAGGTACCCCCAGGGGGTGGGTACTTATAATTAAAAAATTAACCCAAAAGTTTGCCGGTTGCATCCAAAAAATGAAGGGACAATGAAGGGTAAAACTTTGAAATTCCATATCTTAGGAAGGGCTCTATGTATTAACTTCATACTTGGTATGTGTGTACACTTACTTGCTATCCACTGTAAGTAACTGTCTCTGTAAAATGTGTTTAGTGCTTAAAAGTTTTAGCTGCAAAGTGTGGGAAGCCCCATGATAATATTGGAAATTAGATGTGTACTGTGTAAAAATTAACCGACAAATGCTTAGCGGTCGCGAGTGTGTCTGAATATATAGAGAGCAATTACCATATTAAGTGCAAACACATTTTAGAGTAAGAAATGTAAGTTAGAAAAGCGCTAGAAATTTTAAGACTGAAGTTTACTCTACCGATCCCGGGAAATAAATGAGACGCGCGCGGTACCGACCGTCCTTATATGCAGTTTGTGAGTCACGACTGACACCCCCCAACCCTCCCCCCAAGACAAAAACATAAAAGAGCGAAAATCCGGAGAGCTCAGTTATTTGTTGGAGAGCTGCGGGATAGTTTCTACAAGAGAGAGGGATAAATAGTTTAAGAAAAATATTGGTTAAATTGTGAAGATAAAATTTAGTTGCAAAAATTAATTAGTTATTAAGTATGGGTTGGTCACCGGCTGCACGAGTATAGGCAATGTCCTGCGGATGATTGATTGAGGTAACAACGGGTGAAAGTACAGGTAAATCTTATACTGTGTATCCAGAGTTGTATTAATAGAGAGTCTCAGCTGTCTTATAGTTGAAGATGATAGAGCAGAATAAAACATGTGTTAAAGGAGAGCGGTAATATAAACAGGGTAATAACGTGAATAAGAATAGTCGGGCGGGATTGTCAATAGATATAACCAGATTAAAAATTTGATATTTTTGCATGTTAAGTAGCCTACAGTTGCATTATTGTGTGGAGAGTTAATGTTTACTAAGGTGGTGTTTACCGTTCGAGATTTGGCGAACAAATGGAGAGCGACAGTTATAGGGGTGGTTATATAGTGGCGAGGACGGTGGAGGGGTGAAGTAAAGGAGTGGGGAATGAGTGGTTTAGGCATATGCGAACTAAACTGAGGGTTAGCGCATTTTGCTGTGAAATATCGTCTGGGTAGATTGTAGAAGGTGTATAGGGGGTAACTGTAATGTTACTTATTCGTTTGTAGTAATTAATATGTGAAACACCAGCTTGGGAATATTATGTAGATAGGTTTTTATTGTTACAGTAAATCAATACCACTAAAAAGTACATTATTTGTAAATTTTTCGAGGTTACAATTTTGTTGCTGAAGCTTGAAGTTAGAATTTTTTCTGTTAAAGTACACAGACGAAATTGAATAAAAAGAGTAATAGAGTGTATAGATATTGTTTGAGATACTAGGTTTTGTACAATTTAGTGAGCTACATGTGAAGTACTTTTTAAGTTTGGTTAACATATTATTTAACCTTGAGATCCGAAGATTAGAATATTTTTGTATAAGTTTTAAGGCCCTTCGTATTAGGTTATATAGAGACTTATTAGCATATTAAGTGCAAAATAAAACTAGCAGAAATGAATCCTATACTATAATATGAGCAATGTTTGAAGGGATATGTGTTTTACGATCTAAAAATATAGCCGGTAGATTTTGCCTAAACTTTGAATTTAAGAGTGTTTTAGTTGAAAAATAAGTTTAGAAACAGTATCGATCCCAGAAGAAATAGAATTTGGCCCAATTTTTAGTTTTAAAATCGTTATTTTTAACATTGGTCTTTTGGGTTGCTATTTTGGTAAAGAAATAACAACGAAAGGTATTACCTGAATTATTACCTGAATTACCTCCTCTTTATCGTTGACCAGCCTAGGCCGGATGGATAGCGTCAAATATTTTCTTCTAAAAACTTAACACTACTATATACACTATTTACAAAACATATATCTAACTATACTTTGGCGGTGGACCTCCTAGCGAACTAGCAGCTTCAAAAAATTCTTCTAGGGAGTAGAAAGGGTTCCCAAGTAGAATGTCCTTTATTCTACGCCTAAAAGCAGCTGTGTCTAGTTTTGTTAAGTGCTGTGGCAGAACATTGTACATTCTAACGGCTATGGCAGGGAAACTGTCCCTCGACATCGACAGTCTATAACGGTTGGTGTGTAT